>JAUMJL010001029.1:0-324748 GCA_033558185.1 Dromococcyx pavoninus
GATAGAGGGATCAAAAAATCGATTCAGGAACCCAATAATGGACTGAGGGAATCAAAAATGGACTGAGGAACACCAAAATAAATTGAGGAACCCAAAAATGTTCTGAGAAACACAATAATGGGCTGAGGGAACCAAAAATGGGCTGAGGGAACCAAAAATGGATTGAGGAACCAAAAACCAGATTGATGAATCTAAAAATGGAAAGAGGAACCCAAGAATGGATTGAGGAACCCAAAAAAGGATTGAGGAACCCAAAAATGGATTGAGAGACCCAAAAATGGACTGAGGAACTAAAATATGGTCTGAGGTACCCAAAAATGCATTGAGGGTCCAAAAATTGGATTGAGGAACCCAAAAATGAATTGAGCAACCCAAAAAAGTTCTGAGGAACCCAGAAATGGGCTGAGGAACCCAAAAATGAGCTGAGGAACCCAATAACGGGCTGAGTGAGCCCCAAAATGGTCTGAGGGAACCAAAAATGGATTGAGGAACCCAAAAATGTGCTGAGGGACACCAAAATTGACTGCGGAACCCCAAAAAAGATATAGGGACCCAAAAAATGGTCTGAGGGAACCAAAAATGGGTTGAGGAACCCAAAAAAGGGCTGAAGTCCCGAAAAATGGATTGAGGAAACCAGAAATGTATTGAAGGACCCAAAAATGGATTGAGGAACACAAAAATTGAATTCAGGAACGCAAAAATGAATTGAGGAACCAGAAATGGATAGAGGAACCCAAAAATGGACTGAGGGACCCAAAAATGGGCTGGGGACCCAAAAAATGGATTGAGAAACCCAAAAAGGGATTGAGAAATCCAAAAATGGGCTCAGGAAGAGAAAAATGCATAGAGGAACACAAAAATGGATTGAGGAACCGAAAAAAGGACTGAGGAATCAAAAAATAGGCTGAAGAACCGAAAAATGGATTGAGGGACCCCAAAAAGGGTTGAGGAACGCAAAAATGGAGTCAAGTACCCAAAAATGGATTGAGGGTCCAAGAAAAGGATTCAGGAACCAAAAAATGGATTGAGGAACCCAAAAATGGATTGAGGAACCCAAAAAAAGATTGAGGAACCCAAAAATGGATTGAGGTAACCAAAAATGAACTGAGGAAACCAAAAATGGGCTGAACGACCCAAAAATGGGCTGAGCGACCCAAAAGTGGTCTGAGGAACCCAAAAATGGATTGAGGAACCCAAAGATGCATTGAGGGACCAAAAAATAGATTGAAGAAACAAAAAATGGATTCATGGAGCAAAACATGGTATTAAAACCCCAAATATGGGCTGAAGGCCCGAAAAATGGATTGAGGAGAACAAAAATGTTTTGAAGGACCCAAAAATGAATTGAGGAACCAAAAATGGTTTGAGGAACCCCAAAATAGACTGAGGAACCGAAAAATGGGCTGCGGAACCCAAAAATAGTTTAAAGGGACCCAAAAATGGATTGAGGAACCCAAAAATGGATTCAGTAAACCAAAAACGAATTGAGGAACCCAAAAACGGGCTGAAGAACCCAGAAGTGGATTGAGGGACCAAAACATAGATTGAGGAACCCAAAGAAGGATTGAGGGATCAAAAAATAGATTGAAGAAACAAAAAATGGATTCATGGACCAAAAAATGGATTGAAGAACCCAAAAATGGGCTGAAGTCCCTAAAAAGGGATTGAGGAAACCAAAAATGTATTGAAGGACCCAAACATGGATTGAGGAATCAAAAAATGGATTGAGGAACTTAAAAATGGATTGAGGGACCCAAAAATGGGCTGAGGGAACCAAAAATGGATTGAGGAACGCCAAAATAGATTGAGGAAACCAAAAATGTTTTGAGGAACCCAAAAATATTCTGAGAAACACAAAAATGGGCTGAGGGAACCAAAAATGGGCTGAGGGAACAAAAAATGGATTGAGGAACCCAAAACCAGATTGATGAACCTAAGAATGCATTGAGGAACCCAAGAATGGATTGAGGAACCCCAAAAAGGATTGAGGAACCCAAAAATGGATTGGGAACCCAAAAAAAGGATAGAGGGATCAAAAAATCGATTCAGGAACCCAATAATGGACTGAGGGAATCAAAAATGGACTGAGGAACACCAAAATAAATTGAGGAACCCAAAAATGTTCTGAGAAACACAATAATGGGCTGAGGGACCCAAAAATGTTCTGAGGAAACCAAACGTGGTCTGAGGAACCCAAAAATGGGCTGAGGGACCCCAAAATGGGCTGAGGGAACCAAAAATGGATTGAGGAAATCCAAAATAGATTGAGGAACCCAAAAATGTTCTGAGGAACCCAGAAATATTCTGAGAAACACAAAAATGGGCTGAGGGAACCAAAAATGGGCTGAGGGAACCAAAAATGCATCGAGGAACCCAAAAATAGATTGAGGAAACCAGAAATGTATTGAAGGACGCAAAAATGGATTGAGGAACACAAAAATTGAACTCAGGAACGCAAAAATGAATTGAGGAACCAAAAATGGATAGAGGAACCCAAAAATGGGCTGAGGAACCTAAAAAAGGGATAGGGACCCAAAAATGGGTTGGGGACCAAAAAATGGATTGAGGGTCTAAAAAATGGATTGAGGAATCAAAAAATGGATTGAGGAACTAAAAAATGGGCTGAGGAACCGAAAAAAAGGGCTGAGAACCTAAAAATGGATTGAGGGTCCAAAAAATGGGTTGCGGGTCCAAAAAATGGATTGAGGAACACAAAAATGGATTGAAGAACCCAAAAAAGGGTTGAGGAACCCAAAAATGGATTGGGAACCCAAAAAAAGGATAGAGGGATCAAAAAATCGATTCAGGAACCCAATAATGGACTGAGGGAATCAAAAATGGACTGAGGAACACCAAAATAAATTGAGGAACCCAAAAATGTTCTGAGAAACACAATAATGGGCTGAGGGAACCAAAAATGGGCTGAGGGAACCAAAAATGGATTGAGGAACCAAAAACCAGATTGATGAATCTAAAAATGGAAAGAGGAACCCAAGAATGGATTGAGGGACACAAAAAAGGATTGAGGAACCCAAAAATGGATTGAGAGACCCAAAAATGGACTGAGGAACTAAAATATGGTCTGAGGTACCCAAAAATGCATTGAGGGTCCAAAAATTGGATTGAGGAACCCAAAAATGAATTGAGCAACACAAAATTTCTGAGGAAACCAGAAATGGGCTGAGGAACCCAAAAATGAGCTGAGGAACCCAATAACGGGCTGAGTGAGCCCCAAAATGGTCTGAGGGAACCAAAAATGGATTGAGGAACCCAAAAATGTGCTGAGGGACACCAAAATTGACTGCGGAACCCCAAAAAAGATATAGGGACCCAAAAAATGGTCTGAGGGAACCAAAAATGGGTTGAGGAACCCAAAAAAGGGCTGAAGTCCCGAAAAATGGATTGAGGAAACCAGAAATGTATTGAAGGACCCAAAAATGGATTGAGGAACACAAAAATTGAATTCAGGAACGCAAAAATGAATTGAGGAACCAGAAATGGATAGAGGAACCCAAAAATGGACTGAGGGACCCAAAAATGGGCTGGGGACCCAAAAAATGGATTGAGAAACCCAAAAAGGGATTGAGAAATCCAAAAATGGGCTCAGGAAGAGAAAAATGCATAGAGGAACACAAAAATGGATTGAGGAACCGAAAAAAGGACTGAGGAATCAAAAAATAGGCTGAAGAACCGAAAAATGGATTGAGGGACCCCAAAAAGGGTTGAGGAACGCAAAAATGGAGTCAAGTACCCAAAAATGGATTGAGGGTCCAAGAAAAGGATTCAGGAACCAAAAAATGGATTGAGGAACCCAAAAATGGATTGAGGAACCCAAAAAAAGATTGAGGAACCCAAAAATGGATTGAGGTAACCAAAAATGAACTGAGGAAACCAAAAATGGGCTGAACGACCCAAAAATGGGCTGAGCGACCCAAAAGTGGTCTGAGGAACCCAAAAATGGATTGAGGAACCCAAAGATGCATTGAGGGACCAAAAAATAGATTGAAGAAACAAAAAATGGATTCATGGAGCAAAACATGGTATTAAAACCCCAAATATGGGCTGAAGGCCCGAAAAATGGATTGAGGAGAACAAAAATGTTTTGAAGGACCCAAAAATGAATTGAGGAACCAAAAATGGTTTGAGGAACCCCAAAATAGACTGAGGAACCGAAAAATGGGCTGCGGAACCCAAAAATAGTTTAAAGGGACCCAAAAATGGATTGAGGAACCCAAAAATGGATTCAGTAAACCAAAAACGAATTGAGGAACCCAAAAACGGGCTGAAGAACCCAAAAGTGGATTGAGGGACCAAAACATAGATTGAGGAAACCAAAGAAGGATTGAGGGATCAAAAAATAGATTGAAGAAACAAAAAATGGATTCATGGACCAAAAAATGGATTGAAGAACCCAAAAATGGGCTGAAGTCCCTAAAAAGGGATTGAGGAAACCAAAAATGTATTGAAGGACCCAAACATGGATTGAGGAATCAAAAAATGGATTGAGGAACTTAAAAATGGATTGAGGGACCCAAAAATGGGCTGAGGGAACCAAAAATGGATTGAGGAACGCCAAAATAGATTGAGGAAACCAAAAATGTTTTGAGGAACCCAAAAATATTCTGAGAAACACAAAAATGGGCTGAGGGAACCAAAAATGGGCTGAGGGAACAAAAAATGGATTGAGGAACCCAAAACCAGATTGATGAACCTAAGAATGCATTGAGGAACCCAAGAATGGATTGAGGAACCCCAAAAAGGATTGAGGAACCCAAAAATGGATTGGGAACCCAAAAAAAGGATAGAGGGATCAAAAAATCGATTCAGGAACCCAATAATGGACTGAGGGAATCAAAAATGGACTGAGGAACACCAAAATAAATTGAGGAACCCAAAAATGTTCTGAGAAACACAATAATGGGCTGAGGGACCCAAAAATGTTCTGAGGAAACCAAACGTGGTCTGAGGAACCCAAAAATGGGCTGAGGGACCCCAAAATGGGCTGAGGGAACCAAAAATGGATTGAGGAAATCCAAAATAGATTGAGGAACCCAAAAATGTTCTGAGGAACCCAGAAATATTCTGAGAAACACAAAAATGGGCTGAGGGAACCAAAAATGGGCTGAGGGAACCAAAAATGCATCGAGGAACCCAAAAATAGATTGAGGAAACCAGAAATGTATTGAAGGACGCAAAAATGGATTGAGGAACACAAAAATTGAACTCAGGAACGCAAAAATGAATTGAGGAACCAAAAATGGATAGAGGAACCCAAAAATGGGCTGAGGAACCTAAAAAAAGGGATAGGGACCCAAAAATGGGTTGGGGACCAAAAAATGGATTGAGGGTCTAAAAAATGGATTGAGGAATCAAAAAATGGATTGAGGAACTAAAAAATGGGCTGAGGAACCGAAAAAAAGGGCTGAGAACCTAAAAATGGATTGAGGGTCCAAAAAATGGGTTGCGGGTCCAAAAAATGGATTGAGGAACACAAAAATGGACTGAAGAACCCAAAAAAGGGTTGAGGAACCCAAAAATGGATTGGGAACCCAAAAAAAGGATAGAGGGATCAAAAAATCGATTCAGGAACCCAATAATGGACTGAGGGAATCAAAAATGGACTGAGGAACACCAAAATAAATTGAGGAACCCAAAAATGTTCTGAGAAACACAATAATGGGCTGAGGGAACCAAAAATGGGCTGAGGGAACCAAAAATGGATTGAGGAACCAAAAACCAGATTGATGAATCTAAAAATGGAAAGAGGAACCCAAGAATGGATTGAGGAACCCAAAAAAGGATTGAGGAACCCAAAAATGGATTGAGAGACCCAAAAATGGACTGAGGAACTAAAATATGGTCTGAGGTACCCAAAAATGCATTGAGGGTCCAAAAATTGGATTGAGGAACCCAAAAATGAATTGAGCAACCCAAAAAAGTTCTGAGGAACCCAGAAATGGGCTGAGGAACCCAAAATGAGCTGAGGAACCCAATAACGGGCTGAGTGAGCCCCAAAATGGTCTGAGGGAACCAAAAGTGGATTGAGGAACCCAAAAATGTGCTGAGGGACACCAAAATTGACTGCGGAACCCCAAAAAAGATATAGGGACCCAAAAAATGGTCTGAGGGAACCAAAAATGGGTTGAGGAACCCAAAAAAGGGCTGAAGTCCCGAAAAATGGATTGAGGAAACCAGAAATGTATTGAAGGACCCAAAAATGGATTGAGGAACACAAAAATTGAATTCAGGAACGCAAAAATGAATTGAGGAACCAGAAATGGATAGAGGAACCCAAAAATGGACTGAGGGACCCAAAAATGGGCTGGGGACCCAAAAAATGGATTGAGAAACCCAAAAAGGGATTGAGAAATCCAAAAATGGGCTCAGGAAGAGAAAAATGCATAGAGGAACACAAAAATGGATTGAGGAACCGAAAAAAGGACTGAGGAATCAAAAAATAGGCTGAAGAACCGAAAAATGGATTGAGGGACCCCAAAAAGGGTTGAGGAACGCAAAAATGGAGTCAAGTACCCAAAAATGGATTGAGGGTCCAAGAAAAGGATTCAGGAACCAAAAAATGGATTGAGGAACCCAAAAATGGATTGAGGAACCCAAAAAAAGATTGAGGAACCCAAAAATGGATTGAGGTAACCAAAAATGAACTGAGGAAACCAAAAATGGGCTGAACGACCCAAAAATGGGCTGAGCGACCCAAAAGTGGTCTGAGGAACCCAAAAATGGATTGAGGAACCCAAAGATGCATTGAGGGACCAAAAAATAGATTGAAGAAACAAAAAATGGATTCATGGAGCAAAACATGGTATTAAAACCCCAAATATGGGCTGAAGGCCCGAAAAATGGATTGAGGAGAACAAAAATGTTTTGAAGGACCCAAAAATGAATTGAGGAACACAAAAATTGAATTCAGGAACGCAAAAATGAATTGAGGAACCAAAAATGGTTTGAGGAACCCCAAAATAGACTGAGGAACCGAAAAATGGGCTGCGGAACCCAAAAATAGTTTAAAGGGACCCAAAAATGGATTGAGGAACCCAAAAATGGATTCAGTAAACCAAAAACGAATTGAGGAACCCAAAAACGGGCTGAAGAACCCAAAAGTGGATTGAGGGACCAAAACATAGATTGAGGAACCCAAAGAAGGATTGAGGGATCAAAAAATAGATTGAAGAAACAAAAAATGGATTCATGGACCAAAAAATGGATTGAAGAACCCAAAAATGGGCTGAAGTCCCTAAAAAGGGATTGAGGAAACCAAAAATGTATTGAAGGACCCAAACATGGATTGAGGAATCAAAAAATGGATTGAGGAACTTAAAAATGGATTGAGGGACCCAAAAATGGGCTGAGGGAACCAAAAATGGATTGAGGAACGCCAAAATAGATTGAGGAAACCAAAAATGTTTTGAGGAACCCAAAAATATTCTGAGAAACACAAAAATGGGCTGAGGGAACCAAAAATGGGCTGAGGGAACAAAAAATGGATTGAGGAACCCAAAACCAGATTGATGAACCTAAGAATGCATTGAGGAACCCAAGAATGGATTGAGGAACCCCAAAAAGGATTGAGGAACCCAAAAATGGATTGGGAACCCAAAAAAAGGATAGAGGGATCAAAAAATCGATTCAGGAACCCAATAATGGACTGAGGGAATCAAAAATGGACTGAGGAACACCAAAATAAATTGAGGAACCCAAAAATGTTCTGAGAAACACAATAATGGGCTGAGGGACCCAAAAATGTTCTGAGGAAACCAAACGTGGTCTGAGGAACCCAAAAATGGGCTGAGGGACCCCAAAATGGGCTGAGGGAACCAAAAATGGATTGAGGAAATCCAAAATAGATTGAGGAACCCAAAAATGTTCTGAGGAACCCAGAAATATTCTGAGAAACACAAAAATGGGCTGAGGGAACCAAAAATGGGCTGAGGGAACCAAAAATGCATCGAGGAACCCAAAAATAGATTGAGGAAACCAGAAATGTATTGAAGGACGCAAAAATGGATTGAGGAACTCAAAAATTGAACTCAGGAACGCAAAAATGAATTGAGGAACCAAAAATGGATAGAGGAACCCAAAAATGGGCTGAGGAACCTAAAAAAAGGGATAGGGACCCAAAAATGGGTTGGGGACCAAAAAATGGATTGAGGGTCTAAAAAATGGATTGAGGAATCAAAAAATGGATTGAGGAACTAAAAAATGGGCTGAGGAACCGAAAAAAAGGGCTGAGAACCTAAAAATGGATTGAGGGTCCAAAAAATGGGTTGCGGGTCCAAAAAATGGATTGAGGAACACAAAAATGGATTGAAGAACCCAAAAAAGGGTTGAGGAACCCAAAAATGGATTGGGAACCCAAAAAAAGGATAGAGGGATCAAAAAATCGATTCAGGAACCCAATAATGGACTGAGGGAATCAAAAATGGACTGAGGAACACCAAAATAAATTGAGGAAACCAAAAATGTTCTGAGAAACACAATAATGGGCTGAGGGAACCAAAAATGGGCTGAGGGAACCAAAAATGGATTGAGGAACCAAAAACCAGATTGATGAATCTAAAAATGGAAAGAGGAACCCAAGAATGGATTGAGGAACCCAAAAAAGGATTGAGGAACCCAAAATGGATTGAGAGACCCAAAAATGGACTGAGGAACTAAAATATGGTCTGAGGTACCCAAAAATGCATTGAGGGTCCAAAAATTGGATTGAGGAACCCAAAAATGAATTGAGCAACACAAAATTTCTGAGGAAACCAGAAATGGGCTGAGGAACCCAAAAATGAGCTGAGGAACCCAATAACGGGCTGAGTGAGCCCCAAAATGGTCTGAGGGAACCAAAAATGGATTGAGGAACCCAAAAATGTGCTGAGGGACACCAAAATTGACTGCGGAACCCCAAAAAAGATATAGGGACCCAAAAAATGGTCTGAGGGAACCAAAAATGGGTTGAGGAACCCAAAAAAGGGCTGAAGTCCCGAAAAATGGATTGAGGAAACCAGAAATGTATTGAAGGACCCAAAAATGGATTGAGGAACACAAAAATTGAATTCAGGAACGCAAAAATGAATTGAGGAACCAGAAATGGATAGAGGAACCCAAAAATGGACTGAGGGACCCAAAAATGGGCTGGGGACCCAAAAAATGGATTGAGAAACCCAAAAAGGGATTGAGAAATCCAAAAATGGGCTCAGGAAGAGAAAAATGCATAGAGGAACACAAAAATGGATTGAGGAACCGAAAAAAGGACTGAGGAATCAAAAAATAGGCTGAAGAACCGAAAAATGGATTGAGGGACCCCAAAAAGGGTTGAGGAACGCAAAAATGGAGTCAAGTACCCAAAAATGGATTGAGGGTCCAAGAAAAGGATTCAGGAACCAAAAAATGGATTGAGGAACCCAAAAATGGATTGAGGAACCCAAAAAAAGATTGAGGAACCCAAAAATGGATTGAGGTAACCAAAAATGAACTGAGGAAACCAAAAATGGGCTGAACGACCCAAAAATGGGCTGAGCGACCCAAAAGTGGTCTGAGGAACCCAAAAATGGATTGAGGAACCCAAAGATGCATTGAGGGACCAAAAAATAGATTGAAGAAACAAAAAATGGATTCATGGAGCAAAACATGGTATTAAAACCCCAAATATGGGCTGAAGGCCCGAAAAATGGATTGAGGAGAACAAAAATGTTTTGAAGGACCCAAAAATGAATTGAGGAACCAAAAATGGTTTGAGGAACCCCAAAATAGACTGAGGAACCGAAAAATGGGCTGCGGAACCCAAAAATAGTTTAAAGGGACCCAAAAATGGATTGAGGAACCCAAAAATGGATTCAGTAAACCAAAAACGAATTGAGGAACCCAAAAACGGGCTGAAGAACCCAAAAGTGGATTGAGGGACCAAAACATAGATTGAGGAACCCAAAGAAGGATTGAGGGATCAAAAAATAGATTGAAGAAACAAAAAATGGATTCATGGACCAAAAAAGGGATTGAAGAACCCAAAAATGGGCTGAAGTCCCTAAAAAGGGATTGAGGAAACCAAAAATGTATTGAAGGACCCAAACATGGATTGAGGAATCAAAAAATGGATTGAGGAACTTAAAAATGGATTGAGGGACCCAAAAATGGGCTGAGGGAACCAAAAATGGATTGAGGAACGCCAAAATAGATTGAGGAAACCAAAAATGTTTTGAGGAACCCAAAAATATTCTGAGAAACACAAAAATGGGCTGAGGGAACCAAAAATGGGCTGAGGGAACAAAAAATGGATTGAGGAACCCAAAACCAGATTGATGAACCTAAGAATGCATTGAGGAACCCAAGAATGGATTGAGGAACCCCAAAAAGGATTGAGGAACCCAAAAATGGATTGGGAACCCAAAAAAAGGATAGAGGGATCAAAAAATCGATTCAGGAACCCAATAATGGACTGAGGGAATCAAAAATGGACTGAGGAACACCAAAATAAATTGAGGAACCCAAAAATGTTCTGAGAAACACAATAATGGGCTGAGGGACCCAAAAATGTTCTGAGGAAACCAAACGTGGTCTGAGGAACCCAAAAATGGGCTGAGGGACCCCAAAATGGGCTGAGGGAACCAAAAATGGATTGAGGAAATCCAAAATAGATTGAGGAACCCAAAAATGTTCTGAGGAACCCAGAAATATTCTGAGAAACACAAAAATGGGCTGAGGGAACCAAAAATGGGCTGAGGGAACCAAAAATGCATCGAGGAACCCAAAAATAGATTGAGGAAACCAGAAATGTATTGAAGGACGCAAAAATGGATTGAGGAACTCAAAAATTGAACTCAGGAACGCAAAAATGAATTGAGGAACCAAAAATGGATAGAGGAACCCAAAAATGGGCTGAGGAACCTAAAAAAAGGGATAGGGACCCAAAAATGGGTTGGGGACCAAAAAATGGATTGAGGGTCTAAAAAATGGATTGAGGAATCAAAAAATGGATTGAGGAACTAAAAAATGGGCTGAGGAACCGAAAAAAAGGGCTGAGAACCTAAAAATGGATTGAGGGTCCAAAAAATGGGTTGCGGGTCCAAAAAATGGATTGAGGAACACAAAAATGGATTGAAGAACCCAAAAAAGGGTTGAGAAACCCAAAAATGGATTGGGAACCCAAAAAAAGGATAGAGGGATCAAAAAATCGATTCAGGAACCCAATAATGGACTGAGGGAATCAAAAATGGACTGAGGAACACCAAAATAAATTGAGGAACCCAAAAATGTTCTGAGAAACACAATAATGGGCTGAGGGAACCAAAAATGGGCTGAGGGAACCAAAAATGGATTGAGGAACCAAAAACCAGATTGGTGAATCTAAAAATGGAAAGAGAAACCCAAGAATGGATTGAGGAACCCAAAAAAGGATTGAGGAACCCAAAAATGGATTGAGAGACCCAAAAATGGACTGAGGAACTAAAATATGGTCTGAGGTACCCAAAAATGCATTGAGGGTCCAAAAATTGGATTGAGGAACCCAAAAATGAATTGAGCAACCCAAAAAAGTTCTGAGGAACCCAGAAATGGGCTGAGGAACCCAAAAATGAGCTGAGGAACCCAATAACGGGCTGAGTGAGCCCCAAAATGGTCTGAGGGAACCAAAAGTGGATTGAGGAACCCAAAAATGTGCTGAGGGACACCAAAATTGACTGCGGAACCCCAAAAAAGATATAGGGACCCAAAAAATGGTCTGAGGGAACCAAAAATGGGTTGAGGACCCAAAAAAGGGCTGAAGTCCCGAAAAATGGATTGAGGAAACCAGAAATGTATTGAAGGACCCAAAAATGGATTGAGGAACACAAAAATTGAATTCAGGAACGCAAAAATGAATTGAGGAACCAGAAATGGATAGAGGAACCCAAAAATGGACTGAGGGACCCAAAAATGGGCTGGGGACCCAAAAAATGGATTGAGAAACCCAAAAAGGGATTGAGAAATCCAAAAATGGGCTCAGGAAGAGAAAAATGCATAGAGGAACACAAAAATGGATTGAGGAACCGAAAAAAGGACTGAGGAATCAAAAAATAGGCTGAAGAACCGAAAAATGGATTGAGGGACCCCAAAAAGGGTTGAGGAACGCAAAAATGGAGTCAAGTACCCAAAAATGGATTGAGGGTCCAAGAAAAGGATTCAGGAACCAAAAAATGGATTGAGGAACCCAAAAATGGATTGAGGAACCCAAAAAAAGATTGAGGAACCCAAAAATGGATTGAGGTAACCAAAAATGAACTGAGGAAACCAAAAATGGGCTGAACGACCCAAAAATGGGCTGAGCGACCCAAAAGTGGTCTGAGGAACCCAAAAATGGATTGAGGAACCCAAAGATGCATTGAGGGACCAAAAAATAGATTGAAGAAACAAAAAATGGATTCATGGAGCAAAACATGGTATTAAAACCCCAAATATGGGCTGAAGGCCCGAAAAATGGATTGAGGAGAACAAAAATGTTTTGAAGGACCCAAAAATGAATTGAGGAACACAAAAATTGAATTCAGGAACGCAAAAATGAATTGAGGAACCAAAAATGGTTTGAGGAACCCCAAAATAGACTGAGGAACCGAAAAATGGGCTGCGGAACCCAAAAATAGTTTAAAGGGACCCAAAAATGGATTGAGGAACCCAAAAATGGATTCAGTAAACCAAAAACGAATTGAGGAACCCAAAAACGGGCTGAAGAACCCAAAAGTGGATTGAGGGACCAAAACATAGATTGAGGAACCCAAAGAAGGATTGAGGGATCAAAAAATAGATTGAAGAAACAAAAAATGGATTCATGGACCAAAAAATGGATTGAAGAACCCAAAAATGGGCTGAAGTCCCTAAAAAGGGATTGAGGAAACCAAAAATGTATTGAAGGACCCAAACATGGATTGAGGAATCAAAAAATGGATTGAGGAACTTAAAAATGGATTGAGGGACCCAAAAATGGGCTGAGGGAACCAAAAATGGATTGAGGAACGCCAAAATAGATTGAGGAAACCAAAAATGTTTTGAGGAACCCAAAAATATTCTGAGAAACACAAAAATGGGCTGAGGGAACCAAAAATGGGCTGAGGGAACAAAAAATGGATTGAGGAACCCAAAACCAGATTGATGAACCTAAGAATGCATTGAGGAACCCAAGAATGGATTGAGGAACCCCAAAAAGGATTGAGGAACCCAAAAATGGATTGGGAACCCAAAAAAAAGGATAGAGGGATCAAAAAATCGATTCAGGAACCCAATAATGGACTGAGGGAATCAAAAATGGACTGAGGAACACCAAAATAAATTGAGGAACCCAAAAATGTTCTGAGAAACACAATAATGGGCTGAGGGACCCAAAAATGTTCTGAGGAAACCAAACGTGGTCTGAGGAACCCAAAAATGGGCTGAGGGACCCCAAAATGGGCTGAGGGAACCAAAAATGGATTGAGGAAATCCAAAATAGATTGAGGAACCCAAAAATGTTCTGAGGAACCCAGAAATATTCTGAGAAACACAAAAATGGGCTGAGGGAACCAAAAATGGGCTGAGGGAACCAAAAATGCATCGAGGAACCCAAAAATAGATTGAGGAAACCAGAAATGTATTGAAGGACGCAAAAATGGATTGAGGAACACAAAAATTGAACTCAGGAACGCAAAAATGAATTGAGGAACCAAAAATGGATAGAGGAACCCAAAAATGGGCTGAGGAACCTAAAAAAAGGAATAGGGACCCAAAAATGGGTTGGGGACCAAAAAATGGATTGAGGGTCTGGTCTAAAAAATGGATTGAGGAATCAAAAAATGGATTGAGGAACTAAAAAATGGTCTGAGGAACCGAAAAAAGGGCTGAGAACCTAAAAATGGATTGAGGGTCCAAAAAATGGGTTGCGGGTCCAAAAAATGGATTGAGGAACACAAAAATGGATTGAAGAACCCAAAAAAGGGTTGAGAAACCCAAAAATGGATTGGGAACCCCAAAAAAGGATAGAGGGATCAAAAAATCGATTCAGGAACCCAATAATGGACTGAGGGAATCAAAAATGGACTGAGGAACACCAAAATAAATTGAGGAACCCAAAAATGTTCTGAGAAACACAATAATGGGCTGAGGAACCAAAATGGGCTGAGGGAACCAAAATGGATTGAGGAACCAAAAACCAGATTGATGAATCTAAAAATGGAAAGAGGAACCCAAGAATGGATTGAGGAACCCAAAAAGGATTGAGGAACCCAAAAATGGATTGAGAGACCCAAAAATGGACTGAGGAACTAAAATATGGTCTGAGGTACCCAAAAATGCATTGAGGGTCCAAAAATTGGATTGAGGAACCCAAAAATGAATTGAGCAACACAAAAAAGTTCTGAGGAACCCAGAAATGGGCTGAGGAACCCAAAAATGAGCTGAGGAACCCAATAACGGGCTGAGTGAGCCCCAAAATGGTCTGAGGGAACCAAAAATGGATTGAGGAACCCAAAAATGTGCTGAGGGACACCAAAATTGACTGCGGAACCCCAAAAAAGATATAGGGACCCAAAAAATGGTCTGAGGGAACCAAAAATGGGTTGAGGAACCCAAAAAAGGGCTGAAGTCCCGAGAAATGGATTGAGGAAACCAGAAATGTATTGAAGGACCCAAAAATGGATTGAGGAACACAAAAATTGAATTCAGGAACGCAAAAATGAATTGAGGAACCAGAAATGGATAGAGGAACCCAAAAATGGACTGAGGGACCCAAAAAATGGGCTGGGGACCCAAAAAATGGATTGAGAAACCCAAAAAGGGATTGAGAAATCCAAAAATGGGCTCAGGAAGAGAAAAATGCATAGAGGAACACAAAAATGGATCGAGGAACCGAAAAAAGGACTGAGGAATCAAAAAATAGGCTGAAGAACCGAAAAATGGATTGAGGGACCCCAAAAAGGGTTGAGGAACGCAAAAATGGAGTCAAGTACCCAAAAATGGATTGAGGGTCCAAGAAAAGGATTCAGGAACCAAAAAATGGATTGAGGAACCCAAAAATGGATTGAGGAACCCAAAAAAAGATTGAGGAACCCAAAAATGGATTGAGGTAACCAAAAATGAACTGAGGAAACCAAAAATGGGCTGAACGACCCAAAAATGGGCTGAGCGACCCAAAAGTGGTCTGAGGAACCCAAAAATGGATTGAGGAACCCAAAGATGCATTGAGGGACCAAAAAATAGATTGAAGAAACAAAAAATGGATTCATGGAGCAAAACATGGTATTAAAACCCCAAATATGGGCTGAAGGCCCGAAAAATGGATTGAGGAGAACAAAAATGTTTTGAAGGACCCAAAAATGAATTGAGGAACACAAAAATTGAATTCAGGAACGCAAAAATGAATTGAGGAACCAAAAATGGTTTGAGGAACCCCAAAATAGACTGAGGAACCGAAAAATGGGCTGCGGAACCCAAAAATAGTTTAAAGGGACCCAAAAATGGATTGAGGAACCCAAAAATGGATTCAGTAAACCAAAAACGAATTGAGGAACCCAAAAACGGGCTGAAGAACCCAAAAGTGGATTGAGGGAACAAAACATAGATTG
Source organism: Dromococcyx pavoninus (assembly GCA_033558185.1). Taxonomy (NCBI): domain Eukaryota; kingdom Metazoa; phylum Chordata; class Aves; order Cuculiformes; family Neomorphidae; genus Dromococcyx; species Dromococcyx pavoninus. Next base: position 15,570 of record JAUMJL010001029.1, read on the forward strand.
AGGAACCCAAAGAAGGATTGAGGGATCAAAAAATAGATTGAAGAAACAAAAAATGGATTCATGGACCAAAAAATGGATTGAAGAACCCAAAAATGGGCTGAAGTCCCTAAAAAGGGATTGAGGAAACCAAAAATGTATTGAAGGACCCAAACATGGATTGAGGAATCAAAAAATGGATTGAGGAACTTAAAAATGGATTGAGGGACCCAAAAATGGGCTGAGGGAACCAAAAATGGATTGAGGAACGCCAAAATAGATTGAGGAAACCAAAAATGTTTTGAGGAACCCAAAAATATTCTGAGAAACACAAAAATGGGCTGAGGGAACCAAAAATGGGCTGAGGGAACAAAAAATGGATTGAGGAACCCAAAACCAGATTGATGAACCTAAGAATGCATTGAGGAACCCAAGAATGGATTAAGGAACCCCAAAAAGGATTGAGGAACCCAAAAATGGATTGGGAACCCAAAAAAAGGATAGAGGGATCAAAAAATCGATTCAGGAACCCAATAATGGACTGAGGGAATCAAAAATGGACTGAGGAACACCAAAATAAATTGAGGAACCCAAAAATGTTCTGAGAAACACAATAATGGGCTGAGGGACCCAAAAATGTTCTGAGGAAACCAAACGTGGTCTGAGGAACCCAAAAATGGGCTGAGGGACCCCAAAATGGGCTGAGGGAACCAAAAATGGATTGAGGAAATCCAAAATAGATTGAGGAACCCAAAAATGTTCTGAGGAACCCAGAAATATTCTGAGAAACACAAAAATGGGCTGAGGGAACCAAAAATGGGCTGAGGGAACCAAAAATGCATCGAGGAACCCAAAAATAGATTGAGGAAACCAGAAATGTATTGAAGGACGCAAAAATGGATTGAGGAACACAAAAATTGAACTCAGGAACGCAAAAATGAATTGAGGAACCAAAAATGGATAGAGGAACCCAAAAATGGGCTGAGGAACCTAAAAAAAGGGATAGGGACCCAAAAATGGGTTGGGGACCAAAAAATGGATTGAGGGTCTAAAAAATGGATTGAGGAATCAAAAAATGGATTGAGGAACTAAAAAATGGGCTGAGGAACCGAAAAAAAGGGCTGAGAACCTAAAAATGGATTGAGGGTCCAAAAAATGGGTTGCGGGTCCAAAAAATGGATTGAGGAACACAAAAATGGATTGAAGAACCCAAAAAAGGGTTGAGAAACCCAAAAATGGATTGGGAACCCAAAAAAAGGATAGAGGGATCAAAAAATCGATTCAGGAACCCAATAATGGACTGAGGGAATCAAAAATGGACTGAGGAACACCAAAATAAATTGAGGAACCCAAAAATGTTCTGAGAAACACAATAATGGGCTGAGGGAACCAAAAATGGGCTGAGGGAACCAAAAATGGATTGAGGAACCAAAAACCAGATTGATGAATCTAAAAATGGAAAGAGGAACCCAAGAATGGATTGAGGAACCCAAAAAAGGATTGAGGAACCCAAAAATGGATTGAGAGACCCAAAAATGGACTGAGGAACTAAAATATGGTCTGAGGTACCCAAAAATGCATTGAGGGTCCAAAAATTGGTTTGAGGAACCCAAAAATGAATTGAGCAACCCAAAAAAGTTCTGAGGAACCCAGAAATGGGCTGAGGAACCCAAAAATGAGCTGAGGAACCCAATAACGGGCTGAGTGAGCCCCAAAATGGTCTGAGGGAACCAAAAATGGATTGAGGAACCCAAAAATGTGCTGAGGGACACCAAAATTGACTGCGGAACCCCAAAAAAGATATAGGGACCCAAAAAATGGTCTGAGGGAACCAAAAATGGGTTGAGGAACCCAAAAAAGGGCTGAAGTCCCGAAAAATGGATTGAGGAAACCAGAAATGTATTGAAGGACCCAAAAATGGATTGAGGATCACAAAAATTGAATTCAGGAACGCAAAAATGAATTGAGGAACCAGAAATGGATAGAGGAACCCAAAAATGGACTGAGGGACCCAAAAATGGGCTGGGGACCCAAAAAATGGATTGAGAAACCCAAAAAGGGATTGAGAAATCCAAAAATGGGCTCAGGAAGAGAAAAATGCATAGAGGAACACAAAAATGGATTGAGGAACCGAAAAAAGGACTGAGGAATCAAAAAATAGGCTGAAGAACCGAAAAATGGATTGAGGGACCCCAAAAAGGGTTGAGGAACGCAAAAATGGAGTCAAGTACCCAAAAATGGATTGAGGGTCCAAGAAAAGGATTCAGGAACCAAAAAATGGATTGAGGAACCCAAAAATGGATTGAGGAACCCAAAAAAAGATTGAGGAACCCAAAAATGGATTGAGGTAACCAAAAATGAACTGAGGAAACCAAAAATGGGCTGAACGACCCAAAAATGGGCTGAGCGACCCAAAAGTGGTCTGAGGAACCCAAAAATGGATTGAGGAACCCAAAGATGCATTGAGGGACCAAAAAATAGATTGAAGAAACAAAAAATGGATTCATGGAGCAAAACATGGTATTAAAACCCCAAATATGGGCTGAAGGCCCGAAAAATGGATTGAGGAGAACAAAAATGTTTTGAAGGACCCAAAAATGAATTGAGGAACACAAAAATTGAATTCAGGAACGCAAAAATGAATTGAGGAACCAAAAATGGTTTGAGGAACCCCAAAATAGACTGAGGAACCGAAAAATGGGCTGCGGAACCCAAAAATAGTTTAAAGGGACCCAAAAATGGATTGAGGAACCCAAAAATGGATTCAGTAAACCAAAAACGAATTGAGGAACCCAAAAACGGACTGAAGAACCCAAAAGTGGATTGAGGGAACAAAACATAGATTGAGGAACCCAAAGAAGGATTGAGGGATCAAAAAATAGATTGAAGAAACAAAAAATGGATTCATGGACCAAAAAATGGATTGAAGAACCCAAAAATGGGCTGAAGTCCCTAAAAAGGGATTGAGGAAACCAAAAATGTATTGAAGGACCCAAACATGGATTGAGGAATCAAAAAATGGATTGAGGAACTTAAAAATGGATTGAGGGACCCAAAAATGGGCTGAGGGAACCAAAAATGGATTGAGGAACGCCAAAATAGATTGAGGAAACCAAAAATGTTTTGAGGAACCCAAAAATATTCTGAGAAACACAAAAATGGGCTGAGGGAACCAAAAATGGGCTGAGGGAACAAAAAATGGATTGAGGAACCCAAAACCAGATTGATGAACCTAAGAATGCATTGAGGAACCCAAGAATGGATTGAGGAACCCCAAAAAGGATTGAGGAACCCAAAAATGGATTGGGAACCCAAAAAAAGGATAGAGGGATCAAAAAATCGATTCAGGAACCCAATAATGGACTGAGGGAATCAAAAATGGACTGAGGAACACCAAAATAAATTGAGGAACCCAAAAATGTTCTGAGAAACACAATAATGGGCTGAGGGACCCAAAAATGTTCTGAGGAAACCAAACGTGGTCTGAGGAACCCAAAAATGGGCTGAGGGACCCCAAAATGGGCTGAGGGAACCAAAAATGGATTGAGGAAATCCAAAATAGATTGAGGAACCCAAAAATGTTCTGAGGAACCCAGAAATATTCTGAGAAACACAAAAATGGGCTGAGGGAACCAAAAATGGGCTGAGGGAACCAAAAATGCATCGAGGAACCCAAAAATAGATTGAGGAAACCAGAAATGTATTGAAGGACGCAAAAATGGATTGAGGAACACAAAAATTGAACTCAGGAACGCAAAAATGAATTGAGGAACCAAAAATGGATAGAGGAACCCAAAAATGGGCTGAGGAACCTAAAAAAAGGGATAGGGACCCAAAAATGGGTTGGGGACCAAAAAATGGATTGAGGGTCTAAAAAATGGATTGAGGAATCAAAAAATGGATTGAGGAACTAAAAAATGGGCTGAGGAACCGAAAAAAAGGGCTGAGAACCTAAAAATGGATTGAGGGTCCAAAAAATGGGTTGCGGGTCCAAAAAATGGATTGAGGAACACAAAAATGGATTGAAGAACCCAAAAAAGGGTTGAGGAACCCAAAAATGGATTGGGAACCCAAAAAAAGGATAGAGGGATCAAAAAATCGATTCAGGAACCCAATAATGGACTGAGGGAATCAAAAATGGACTGAGGAACACCAAAATAAATTGAGGAACCCAAAAATGTTCTGAGAAACACAATAATGGGCTGAGGGAACCAAAAATGGGCTGAGGGAACCAAAAATGGATTGAGGAACCAAAAACCAGATTGATGAATCTAAAAATGGAAAGAGGAACCCAAGAATGGATTGAGGGACACAAAAAAGGATTGAGGAACCCAAAAATGGATTGAGAGACCCAAAAATGGACTGAGGAACTAAAATATGGTCTGAGGTACCCAAAAATGCATTGAGGGTCCAAAAATTGGATTGAGGAACCCAAAAATGAATTGAGCAACACAAAATTTCTGAGGAAACCAGAAATGGGCTGAGGAACCCAAAAATGAGCTGAGGAACCCAATAACGGGCTGAGTGAGCCCCAAAATGGTCTGAGGGAACCAAAAATGGATTGAGGAACCCAAAAATGTGCTGAGGGACACCAAAATTGACTGCGGAACCCCAAAAAAGATATAGGGACCCAAAAATGAGCTGAGGGATCAAAAAATGGATTGAGGGACAAAAAAACGGATTGAGCAACCCAGAAATGGGTGGAGAAACCCAAAAATGGGCTAAAGAAACCAAAAATGGATTGAGGAACCCAAAAATGTTCTGAGGAAACCAAACATGGTCTGAGGAACCCAAAAATGGGCTGAGGGACCCAAAAAATTGGCTGAGGGAACCAAAAATGGATTGAGGAACGCCAAAATAGATTGAGGAACCCAAAAATGTTCTGAGGAATCCAGAAATATTCTGAGAAACACAAAAATGGATGAGGGAATCAAAAATGGTCTGAGGAACCCAAAAATGAGCTGAGGAACCCAAAAATGGGCTGGGCGACCCAAAAAATGGTCTGAGGGAACCAAAAATGGATTGAGGAACCCAAAAAAGGGCTGAAGTCCCGAAAAATGGATTGAGGAAACCAGAAATGTATTGAAGGACCCAAAAATGGATTGAGGAACACAAAAATTGAATTCAGGAACGCAAAAATGAATTGAGGAACCAGAAATGGATAGAGGAACCCAAAAATGGACTGAGGGACTCAAAAATGGGCTGGGGACCCAAAAAATGGATTGAGGAACCCAAAAAGGGATTGAGAAATCCAAAAATGGGCTCAGGAAGAGAAAAATGCATAGAGGAACACAAAAATGGATTGAGGAACCGAAAAAAGGACTGAGGAATCAAAAAATAGGCTGAAGAACCGAAAAATGGATTGAGGGACCCCAAAAAGGGTTGAGGAACGCAAAAATGGAGTCAAGTACCCAAAAATGGATTGAGGGTCCAAGAAAAGGATTCAGGAACCAAAAAATGGATTGAGGAACCCAAAAATGGATTGAGGAACCCAAAAAAAGATTGAGGAACCCAAAAATGGATTGAGGTAACCAAAAATGAACTGAGGAAACCAAAAATGGGCTGAACGACCCAAAAATGGGCTGAGCGAACCAAAAGTGGTCTGAGGAACCCAAAAATGGATTGAGGAACCCAAAGATGCATTGAGGGACCAAAAAATAGATTGAAGAAACAAAAAATGGATTCATGGAGCAAAACATGGTATTAAAACCCCAAATATGGGCTGAAGGCCCGAAAAATGGATTGAGGAGAACAAAAATGTTTTGAAGGACCCAAAAATGAATTGAGGAACACAAAAATTGAATTCAGGAACGCAAAAATGAATTGAGGAACCAAAAATGGTTTGAGGAACCCCAAAATAGACTGAGGAACCGAAAAATGGGCTGCGGAACCCAAAAATAGTTTAAAGGGACCCAAAAATGGATTGAGGAACCCAAAAATGGATTCAGTAAACCAAAAACGAATTGAGGAACCCAAAAACGGGCTGAAGAACCCAAAAGTGGATTGAGGGACCAAAACATAGATTGAGGAACCCAAAGAAGGATTGAGGGAACAAAAAATAGATTGAAGAAACAAAAAATGGATTCATGGACCAAAAAATGGATTGAAGAACCCAAAAATGGGCTGAAGTCCCTAAAAAGGGATTGAGGAAACCAAAAATGTATTGAAGGACCCAAACATGGATTGAGGAATCAAAAAATGGATTGAGGAACTTAAAAATGGATTGAGGGACCCAAAAATGGGCTGAGGGAACCAAAAATGGATTGAGGAACTTAAAAATCGATTCAGGAACCCAAAAATGGACTGAGGGAATCAAAAATGGACTGAGGAACACCAAAATAAATTGAGGAACCCAAAAATGTTCTGAGAAACACAATAATGGGCTGAGGGACCCAAAAATGTTCTGAGGAAACCAAACGTGGTCTGAGGAACCCAAAAATGGGCTGAGGGACCCCAAAATGGGCTGAGGGAACCAAAAATGGATTGAGGAAATCCAAAATAGATTGAGGAACCCAAAAATGTTCTGAGGAACCCAGAAATATTCTGAGAAACACAAAAATGGGCTGGGGGAACCAAAAATGGGCTGAGGGAACCAAAAATGCATCGAGGAACCCAAAAATAGATTGAGGAAACCAGAAATGTTCTGAGGAACCTCAAAAATGGATTGAAGGACCAAAAAATGGATTGAGGAAACCAAAAATGGATTGAGGAACCCAAAAATGGATTAAGGAACCAAAAAATGCGCTGAGGTATCCAAGAATCGATTGTGGAAGCCAAGAATGGATTGAAGGACCCAAAAATGGATTGAATGACCCAAAAAAGGATTCAGGAAACCAAAAATTTATTTAGGAACCGTAGATTGGATTGAGGGACCAAAAAATGGATTGAGGAAACCCGAAATGGATTGAGGAACCCAAAAATCGATTAAGAGACACAAAAATGTGCTGAGGAAACCAAAAATGGGCTGAGGAACCCAAAAATGGATTGCGGAACCTAAAAATAGGCTGAGGAACCCAAAAATGGATTGAGGAACCGAAAAATTGGCTGAGGAAACCAAAAATGGCCTGAAGAACCCAAAAATGGTCTCAGGAACACAAAAATGCATTGAGGAACCCAAAAAGGGGCTGAGGAACTAAAAAATGGATTGAGGAACCCAAAAATGGATTGAGGAAGACAAAAATGGGCTGAGGAATCCAAAAACGGATTGAGGAACCCAAAAATGGATTGAGGATCCCAAAAATGGGCTGAGGAACCCAAAAAAGGTCTGAGGGACCCAAAAATGGATTGACAGACCAAAAAATGGATTAAGGTACCCAAATATGGATTGAGGAACCAAAAAATGGATTGAGGAAACCGAAAATTGGCCGAGGGACCCGAAAATGGATTGAGGAACCCAGAAGTGGATTGAGGAACCCAAAAATGGACCGATGAACCCAAAAATGGGCTGTGCAATCCAAAAAGAGGTTGAGGGACCAAAAGATGGATTGACGAACACAAAAATGGGTTCAGGGACCCAAAAATGGTTTGAGGAACCCAAAAATAGATTGAGGAATCCAAAAATGGGCTGAGGAACCCTAAACTGTGCTGAGGAACCCAAAAATGGGCTGAAAACACACAAATGGGCTGACACACCCAAAAATGGTCAGGAGGCGCTAAAAATGGATTGAGGAATCCAAAAATGAATTGAGGAACCCAAAAATGGATGGAGGAAACCAAAAAAAGATTTAGAAAACGAAAAATGGCCTGAGAAACCCAAAAAGGGATTGAGGAACTCAAAAATGGACTGAAGAACGCAAAAATGGATTGAGGAACCCAAAAATATATTCAGGGACCAAAAAATGGATTGAGGAACCCAAAAATGGGCTGAGAGCCCCAAAAATGGATTGAGGGACAAAAAATGGATTGAGGAACCCTGAAATGGATTGAAGAAACATAAAATGTATTGAGGAACCGAAGAATGGATTGAGGAACCCAAAAATAGGCTGAGAGACCAAAAAATGGATTGAGGAATTCTAAAATGGATTGTGGAACTCAAAAATCGATTGTGGAACCCAAAAATGGATTCAGGGACCAAAAAAATAGATTGAGAAACCCAAAAATGGATTGAAAAACCCAAAAATGGACTGAGGAACCCAAATATTGAATTGAGGAAACCAAAAATGGATTGAGGAACCCAAAAGAGGATTGAGAAACACAATGATTTGAGGAATCGAAAAATGGGCTGAAGTACCCCAAAATGGGCGGAGTAACCCAAAAATAGATTGAGGAACCCAAAAATGTATTGAAGAACCCAAAAATGGATTCAGGGAGCAAAAAATGGATTGAGGAATCCAAGAATGGATTGTGGAACCCAAAAATGGATTGAGGAACCCAAAAATGGGCTGAGAGACCAAAAAATGGATTGAGACACCCAAAAATGGATTGAAGGACATAAAAATGGATTGAAGGACCCAAAAATGGATTGAGGAAACCAAAAACGTATTGAGGAACCGAGGATTGGATTGAGGAACCGAACAGAGGTTGAGGAACCCAAAAATGGTCTGAGGCAACAAAAAATGGATTGACAGACCAAAAAGTGGATTGAGGAACCCAAATATGGATAGAGGAACCCAGAAAATGGATTGAGAAACACAAAATTGGGCTCAGGGACCCGAAAATGGATTGAGGAAACCCGAAATGGATTGAGGAAACCAAAAATAGATTAATAGACACAAAAATGTGCTGAGGAAACCAAAAATGGGCTGAGGAAACCAAAAATGGGCTGAGGAACCCAAAAATGGATTGAGGAGCGCAAAAAGGGGCTGAGGAAACCAAAAATGAATTTAGGAACCCAAAAATGGATTGAGGAACCCAAAAATGGATTGAGGAACCCAAAAATGGATTGACAGACCAAAAAATGGATTAAGGAACCCAAATATGGCTTGAGGAACCAAAAAATGGATTGAGGAAACCGAAAATTGGCTGAGGGACCCGAAAATGGGTTGAGGAACCCAGAAATGGATTGAGGAACCCAAAAATGGACAGATGAACGCAAAAATGGGCTGTGGAATCCAAAAAGAGATTGAGGGACCAAAAGATGGATTGACGAACACAAAAATGGGTTCAGGGACCCAAAAATGGTTTGAGGAACCCAAAAATAGATTGAGGAATCCAAAAATGGGCTGAAGAACCCTAAACTGTGCTGAGGAACCCAAAAATGGGCTGAAAACACACAAATGGGCTGACACACCCAAAAATGGCCAGGAGGCACTAAAAATGGATTGAGGAATCCAAAAATGAATTGAGGAACCCAAAAATGGATGGAGGAAACCAAAAAACGATTTAGAAACCGAAAAATGGCCTGAGAAACCCCAAAAGGGATTGAGGAACTCAAAAATGGACTGAAGAACGCAAAAATGGATTGAGGAACCCAAAAATATATTCAGGGACCAAAAAATGAATTGAGGAACCAAAAATGGATAGAGGAACCCAAAAATGGACTGAGGGACCCAAAAATGGGCTGAGGATCCTAAAAAAAGGGATAGGGACCCAAAAATGGGTTGGGGACCAAAAAACGGATTGAGGGTCTAAAAAATGTATTGAGGAATCAAAAATGGATTAAGGAACTAAAAAATGGGCTGAAGAACAGAAAAAAAAGGGCTGAGGACCTAAAAATGGATTGAGGGTCCAAAAAATGAGTTGCGGGTCCAAAAAATGGATTGAGGAACACAAAAATGGATTGAGGAACCCAAAAAAGGGTTGAGGAATGCAAAAATTGGGTCAGGTACCCAAAAATGGATTGAGGGTCCAAAAAAAGCATTCAGGAACGAAAAAATGGATTGAGGAACCCAAAAGTGGATTGAAGGACCAAAAAATGGATTGAGGAAACCAAAAATGGATTGAGGAACCCAAAAATGGATTGAGGAGCCCAAAAATGGATTGAGGAACCCAAAAATAGATTGAGGGACACAAAAATAAATTGAGAAACCCAAAAATGGATTCAGGGTCCAAAAAAAAGTTTCAGGAACCCAAAAATAGACTCAGGAATCCAAAAATGGGCTGAAGAACCCAAAAATGGATTGAGGGACCAAAAGAAGATTGAGAAACCCAAAAATGGATTGAGGGTCCAAAAATTGGATTGAGGAACCCAAAAATGAATTGAGCAACACAAAAATGTTCTGAGGAAACCAAAAATGGGCTGAGCGACCCAAAAATGGGCTGAGCGACCCAAAAGTGGTCTGAGGAACCCAAAAATGGATTGAGGAATCCAAAGATGCATTGAGGGACCAAAAAATAGATTGAAGAAACAAAAAAATGGATTCATGGAGCAAAACATGGTATTAAAACCCCAAAAATGGGCTGAAGGCCCGAAAAATGGATTGAGGAGAACAAAAATGTTTTGAAGGACCCAAAAATGAATTGAGGAACACAAAAATTGAATTCAGGAATGCAAAAATGAATCGAGGAACCAAAAATGGTTTGAGGAACTCTAAAATAGACTGAGGAACCGAAAAGTGGGCTGCGGAACTCAAAAATAGTTTAAGGGAAACAAAAAGGGATTGAGGAACCCAAAAATGGATTCAGTAAACCAAAAACGGATTGAGGAACCCAAAAATGGGCTGAAGAACCCAAAAGTGGATTGAGGGACCAAAACACAGACTGAGGAACCCAAAGAAGGATTGAGGGACCAAAAAATAGATTGAAGAACCCAAAAATGGGCTGAAGTCCCGAAAAATGGATTGAGGAAACCAAAAATGTATTGAAGGAACCAAACATGGATTGAGGAATCAAAAAATGGATTGAGGAACTCAAAAATGGATTGAGGAACCCAAAAATGGGCTGAGGGACCCAAAAATGGGCTGAGGGAACCAAAAATGGATTGAGGAACGCCAAAATAGATTGAGGAAACCAAAAATGTTTTGAGGAACCTAAAATATTCTGAGAAACACAAAAATGGGCTGAGGGAACCAAAAATGGGCTGAGGGAAACAAAAATGGATTGAGGAACCCAAAAATGGATTGAGGAAACCAAAAAAGTTCTGAGGAACCCAAAAATGGATTGAAGGACCAAAAAATGGATTGAGGAAACCAAAAATGGATTGAGGAACCCAAAAATGGATTGAGGAACCCCAAAATAGATTGAGGGACCCGAAAACGGATTCAGGGACCAAAAAAAAGATTCAGGAACCCAAAAATAGATTCAGGAATCCAAAAATGGGCTGAAGAACCCAAAAATGGATTGAGGGACCAAAAGAAGATTGAGGAACCCAAAAATGGATTGAGAGACCAAAAAAAGGATTGAGAAACCCAAAAAAGGACTGAGGTAACCAAAAATGGATTGAGGGTCCAAAAATTGGATTGAGGAACGCAGAAATGAATTGAGCAACACAAAAATGTCCTGAGGAAACCAAAAATGGGCTGAGCGACCCAAAAATGGGCTGAGCGACCCAAAAGTGGGCTGAGGAACCCAAAAATGGATTGAGGAATCCAAAGATGCATTGAGGGACCAAAAAATAGATTGAAGAAACAAAAAATGGATTCATGGAGCAAAACATGGTATTAAAACCCCCAAAATGGGTTGAAGTCCCGAAAAATGGATTGAGGAAACCAGAAATGTATTGAAGGACCCAAAAATGGATTGAGGAACACAAAAATTGAACTCAGGAACGCAAAAATGAATTGAGGAACCAAAAATGGATAGAGGAACCGAAAAATGGACTGAGGGACCCAAAAATGGGCTGAGGAACCTAAAAAATGGATAGGGACCCAAAAATGGGTTGGGGACCAAAAAACGGATTGAGGGTCTAAAAAATGTATTGAGGAATCAAAAATGGATTGAGGAACTAAAAAATGGGCTGAGGAACCGAAAAAAAGGGCTGAAGACCTAAAAATGGATTGAGGGTCGGTCCAAAAGATGGTTTGCAGGTCCAAAAAATGGATTGAGGAACACAAAAATTGAACTCAGGAACGCAAAAATGAATTGAGGAACCAAAATCGATAGAGGAACCGAAAAATGGACTGAGGGACCCAAAATGGCTGAGGAACCTAAAAAAGGGATAGGGACCCAAAAATGGGTTGGGGACCAAAAAACGGATTTAGGGTCTAAAAAATGTATTGAGGAATCAAAAATGGATTGAGGAACTAAAAAATGGGCTGAGGAACCGAAAAAAAGGGCTGAAGACCTAAAAATGGATTGAGGGTCCAAAAGATGGGTTGCGGGTCCAAAAAATGGATTGAGGAACACAAAAATTGAACTCAGGAACGCAAAAATGAATTGAGGAACCAAAAATGGATAGAGGAACCCAAAAATGGACTGAGGGACCCAAAAATGGGCTGAGGAACCTAAAAAAAGGGATAGGGACCCAAAAATGGGTTGGGGACCAAAAAACGGATTTAGGGTCTAAAAAATGTATTGAGGAATCAAAAATGGATTGAGGAACTAAAAAATGGGCTGAGGAACCGAAAAAAAGGGCTGAGGACCTAAAAATGTATTGAGGGTCCAAAAAATAGGTTGCGGGTCCAAAAAATGGATTGAGGAACACAAAAATGGATTGAGGAACCCAAAAAAGGGTTGAGGAATGCAAAAATTGGGTCAGGTACCCAAAAATGGATTGAGGGTCCAAAAAAAGCATTCAGGAACGAAAAAATGGATTGAGGACCCCAAAAAAGTTCCGAGGAACCCAAAACTGGATTGAAGGACCAAAAAATGGATTGAGGAACCCAAAAATGGATTGAGGAGCCCAGAAATGGATTGAGGAACCCAAAAATAGATTGAGGGACACAAAAATAAATTGAGAAACCCAAAAATGGATTCAGGGTCCAAAAAAAAGTTTCAGGAACCCAAAAATAGACTCAGGAATCCAAAAATGGGCTGAAGAACCCAAAAATGGATTGAGGGTCCAAAAATTGGATTGAGGAACCCAAAAATGAATTGAGCAACACAAAAATGTTCTGAGGAAACCAAAAATGGGCTGAGCGACCCAAAAATGGGCTGAGCGACCCAAAAGTGGTCTGAGGAACCCAAAAATGGATTGAGGAATCCAAAGATGCATTGAGGGACCAAAAAATAGATTGAAGAAACAAAAAAATGGATTCATGGAGCAAAACATGGTATTAAAACCCCAAAAATGGGCTGAAGGCCCGAAAAATGGATTGAGGAGAACAAAAATGTTTTGAAGGACCCAAAAATGAATTGAGGAACACAAAAATTGAATTCAGGAATGCAAAAATGAATCGAGGAACCAAAAATGGTTTGAGGAACCGAAAAGTGGGCTGCGGAACTCAAAAATAGTTTAAGGGACCCAAAAATGGATTGAGGAACCCAAAAATGGATTCAGGGACTAAAAAATGGATTGAGGAACACAAGAATGGATTGTGGAACCCAAAAATGGATTAAGGAACCAAAAAATGCGCTGAGGTATCCAAGAATCAATTGTGGAAGCCAGAAATGGATTGAAGGCCCAAAAATGGATTGAATGACCCTAAAAAGGATTCAGGAAACCAAAAATTTATTTAGGAACCGTAGATTGGATTGAGGGACCAAAAAATGGATTGAGGAATCTCGAAATGGATTAAGGAACCCAAAAATCGATTAAGAGACACAAAAATGTGCTGAGGAAACCAAAAATGGGCTGAGGAACCCAAAAATGGATTGCGGAATCTAAAAATAGGCTGAGGAAACCAAAAATGGCCTGAAGAACCCAAAAATGGTCTCAGGAACACAAAAATGCATTGAGGAACCCAAAAAGGGGCTGAGGAACTAAAAAATGGATTGAGGAACCCAAAAATGGATTGAGGAAGACAAAAATGGGCTGAGGAATCCAAAAACGGATTGAGGAACCCAAAAATGGATTGAGGATCCCAAAAATGGGCTGAGGAACCCAAAAAAGGTCTGAGGGACCCAAAAATGGATTGACAGACCAAAAAATGGATTAAGGTACCCAAATATGGATTGAGGAACCAAAAAATGGATTGAGGAAACCGAAAATTGGCCGAGGGACCCGAAAATGGATTGAGGAACCCAGAAGTGGATTGAGGAACCCAAAAATGGACCGATGAACCCAAAAATGGGCTGTGCAATCCAAAAAGAGATTGAGGGACCAAAAGATGGATTGACGAACACAAAAATGGGTTCAGGGACCCAAAAATGGTTTGAGGAACCCAAAAATAGATTGAGGAATCCAAAAATGGGCTGAGGAACCCTAAACTGTGCTGAGGAACCCAAAAATGGGCTGAAAACACACAAATGGGCTGACACACCCAAAAATGGTCAGGAGGCGCTAAAAATGGATTGAGGAATCCAAAAATGAATTGAGGAACCCAAAAATGGATGGAGGAAACCAAAAAAAGATTTAGAAAACGAAAAATGGCCTGAGAAACCCAAAAAGGGATTGAGGAACTCAAAAATGGACTGAAGAACGCAAAAATGGATTGAGGAATTCAAAAATATATTCAGGGACCAAAAAATGGATTGAGGAACCCAAAAATGGGCTGAGAGCCCCAAAAATGGATTGAGGGACAAAAAATGGATTGAGGAACCCTGAAATGGTTTGAAGAAACATAAAATGTATTGAGGAACCGAAGAATGGATTGAGGAACCCAAAAATAGGCTGAGAGACCAAAAAATGGATTGAGGAATTCTAAAATGGATTGTGGAACACAAAAATCGATTGTGGAACCCAAAAATGGATTCAGGGACCAAAAAAATAGATTGAGAAACCCAAAAATGGATTGAAAAACCCAAAAATGGACTGAGGAACCCAAATATTGAATTGAGGAAACCAAAAATGGATTGAGGAACCCAAAAGAGGATTGAGGAACACAATGATTTGAGGAATCGAAAAATGGGCTGAAGTACCCCAAAATGGGCGGAGTAACCCAAAAATAGATTGAGGAACCCAAAAATGTATTGAAGAACCCAAAAATGGATTCAGGGAGCAAAAAATGGATTGAGGAATCCAAGAATGGATTGTGGAACCCAAAAATGGATTGAGGAACCCAAAAATAGGCTGAGAGACCAAAAAATGGATTGAGACACCCAAAAATGGATTGAAGGACATAAAAATGGATTGAAGGACCCAAAAATGGATTGAGGAAAACAAAAACGTATTGAGGAACTGAAGATTGGATTGAGGAACAGAAAAGTGGATTGAGGAACCGAAAAATGGGATGAGGCAACCAAAAATGGATTGACAGACCAAAAAGTGGATTGAGGAACCCAATTATGGATGGAGGAACCCAAAAAATGGATTGAGAAACACAAAAATGGGCTGAGGGACCGAAAATGGATTGACAGACCAAAAAGTGGATTGAGGAACCCAATTATGGATGGAGGAACCCAAAAAATGGATCGAGAAACACAAAAATGGGCTGAGGGACCGAAAATGGATTGAGGAAACCAGAAATGGTTTGAGGAACCCAAAAATTGATTAAGAGACACAAAAATGTGCTGAGGAAACCAAAAATGGGCGGAGGAAACCAAAAATGGGCTGAAGAACCCAAAAGAGGATGTAGGGACCAGAAAAAGGATTGAAGAACTCAAAAATGGTTTGAGGAACCCAAAAATGGATTGAGGAACCCAAAAGTGGATTCAGGGAACAAAAAATGGATTGAGGAACCCAAAAATGGATTGTGGAACCCAAAAATGGATTCAGAGACCAAAAAATGGATTGAGGTATCCAAGAATGGATAATGCAAGCCAAGAATAGATTGAAGAACCCAAAAGTGGATTCAGGAAACCAAAAGTGTATTGAGGAACCGAAGAATGGATTGAGGAACCCAAAAATAGGCTGAGAGACAAAAAAATGGACTGAGGACCCAAAAATGGGTTCAGGAACCCAAAAATTGAATTTTGGAACGCAAAAATGGATTGAGGAACCCAAAAATGGATTGAGGAATCCAATAATGGATCGAAGAACCCAAAAATGGATTCAGGAACAGAAAAATTGAATTCTGGAACGCAAAAATGGATTGAGGAACCCAAAAATGGATTGAGGGACCAAAAAAACGGATTGAGGAATCCAAGAATGGTCTGAGGAACCCAAAAATGGATTGAGGGACCAAAAAATGGGCTGAAAGACCAAAAAATGGATTGAGGAACCCAAAAATGGATTCAGGGACTAAAAAATGGATTGAGGAACACAAGAATGGATTGTGGAAACCAAAAATGGATTAAGGAACCAAAAAATGCGCTGAGGTATCCAAGAATCGATTGTGGAAACCAAGAACGGATTGAAGGACCCAAAAATGGATTGAATGACCCAAAAAAGGATTCAGGAAACCAAAAATTTATTTAGGAACCGTAGATTGGATTGAGGGACCAAAAAATGGATTGAGGAAACCCGAAATGGATTGAGGAACCCAAAAATCGATTAAGAGACACAAAAATGTGCTGAGGAAACCAAAAATGGGCTGAGGAACCCAAAAATGGATTACGGAACCTAAAAATAGGCTGAGGAAACCAAAAATGGCCTGAAGAACCCAAAAATGGTCTCAGGAACCCAAAAATGCGCTGAGGAACCCAAAAGTGAATTGACAACACAAAAATGGATTCCTAGGAAACCAAAAATGGCTGAGCGACCCAAAAATGGGCTGAGCGACCCAAAAGTGGTCTGAGGAACCCAAAAATGGATTGAGGAAGACAAAAATGGGCTGAGGAATCCAAAAACGGATTGAGGAACCCAAAAATGGATTGAGGATCCCAAAAATGGGCTGAGGAACCCAAAAAAGGTCTGAGGGACCCAAAAATGGATTGACAGACCAAAAAATGGATTAAGGTACCCAAATATGGATTGAGGAACCAAAAAATGGATTGAGGAAACCGAAAATTGGCCGAGGGACCCGAAAATGGATTGAGGAACCCAGAAGTGGATTGAGGAACCCAAAAATGGACCGATGAACCCAAAAATGGGCTGTGCAATCCAAAAAGAGATTGAGGGACCTAAAGATGGATTGACGAACACAAAAATGGGTTCAGGGACCCAAAAATGGTTTGAGGAACCCAAAAATAGATTGAGGAATCCAAAAATGGGCTGAGGAACCCTAAACTGTGCTGAGGAACCCAAAAATGGGCTGAAAACACACAAATGGGCTGACACACCCAAAAATGGTCAGGAGGCGCTAAAAATGGATTGAGGAATCCAAAAATGAATTGAGGAACCCAAAAATGGATGGAGGAAACCAAAAAAAGATTTAGAAAACGAAAAATGGCCTGAGAAACCCAAAAAGGGATTGAGGAACTCAAAAATGGACTGAAGAACGCAAAAATGGATTGAGGAACCCAAAAATATATTCAGGGACCAAAAAATGGATTGAGGAACCCAAAAATGGGCTGAGAGCCCCAAAAATGGATTGAGGGACAAAAAATGGATTGAGGAACCCTGAAATGGATTGAAGAAACATAAAATGTATTGAGGAACCGAAGAATGGATTGAGGAACCCAAAAATAGGCTGAGAGACCAAAAAATGGATTGAGGAATTCTAAAATGGATTGTGGAACTCAAAAATCGATTGTGGAACCCAAAAATGGATTCAGGGACCAAAAAAATAGATTGAGAAACCCAAAAATGGATTGAAAAACCCAAAAATGGACTGAGGAACCCAAATATTGAATTGAGGAAACCAAAAATGGATTGAGGAACCCAAAAGAGGATTGAGAAACACAATGATTTGAGGAATCGAAAAATGGGCTGAAGTACCCAAAAATGGGCGGAGTAACCCAAAAATAGATTGAGGAACCCAAAAATGTATTGAAGAACCCAAAAATGGATTCAGGGAGCAAAAAATGGATTGAGGAATCCAAGAATGGATTGTGGAACCCAAAAATGGATTGAGGAACCCAAAAATGGGCTGAGAGACCAAAAAATGGATTGAGACACCCAAAAATGGATTGAAGGACATAAAAATGGATTGAAGGACCCAAAAATGGATTGAGGAAACCAAAAACGTATTGAGGAACCGAGGATTGGATTGAGGAACCGAACAGAGGTTGAGGAACCCAAAAATGGTCTGAGGCAACAAAAAATGGATTGACAGACCAAAAAGTGGATTGAGGAACCCAAATATGGATAGAGGAACCCAGAAAATGGATTGAGAAACACAAAATTGGGCTCAGGGACCCGAAAATGGATTGAGGAAACCCGAAATGGATTGAGGAAACCAAAAATAGATTAATAGACACAAAAATGTGCTGAGGAAACCAAAAATGGGCTGAGGAAACCAAAAATGGGCTGAGGAACCCAAAAATGGATTGAGGAGCGCAAAAAGGGGCTGAGGAAACCAAAAATGAATTTAGGAACCCAAAAATGGATTGAGGAACCGAAAAATGGATTGAGGAACCCAAAAATGGATTGACAGACCAAAAAATGGATTAAGGAACCCAAATATGGCTTGAGGAACCAAAAAATGGATTGAGGAAACCGAAAATTGGCTGAGGGACCCGAAAATGGGTTGAGGAACCCAGAAATGGATTGAGGAACCCAAAAATGGACAGATGAACGCAAAAATGGGCTGTGGAATCCAAAAAGAGATTGAGGGACCAAAAGATGGATTGACGAACACAAAAATGGGTTCAGGGACCCAAAAATGGTTTGAGGAACCCAAAAATAGATTGAGGAATCCAAAAATGGGCTGAGGAACCCTAAACTGTGCTGAGGAACCCAAAAATGGGCTGAAAACACACAAATGGGCTGACACACCCAAAAATGGCCAGGAGGCACTAAAAATGGATTGAGGAATCCAAAAATGAATTGAGGAACCCAAAAATGGATGGAGGAAACCAAAAAACGATTTAGAAACCGAAAAATGGCCTGAGAAACCCCAAAAGGGATTGAGGAACTCAAAAATGGACTGAAGAACGCAAAAATGGATTGAGGAACCCAAAAATATATTCAGGGACCAAAAAATGAATTGAGGAACCAAAAATGGATAGAGGAACCCAAAAATGGACTGAGGGACCCAAAAATGGGCTGAGGATCCTAAAAAAAGGGATAGGGACCCAAAAATGGGTTGGGGACCAAAAAACGGATTGAGGGTCTAAAAAATGTATTGAGGAATCAAAAATGGATTAAGGAACTAAAAAATGGGCTGAAGAACCGAAAAAAAAGGGCTGAGGACCTAAAAATGGATTGAGGGTCCAAAAAATGAGTTGCGGGTCCAAAAAATGGATTGAGGAACACAAAAATGGATTGAGGAACCCAAAAAAGGGTTGAGGAATGCAAAAATTGGGTCAGGTACCCAAAAATGGATTGAGGGTCCAAAAAAAGCATTCAGGAACGAAAAAATGGATTGAGGAACCCAAAAGTGGATTGAAGGACCAAAAAATGGATTGAGGAAACCAAAAATGGATTGAGGAACCCAAAAATGGATTGAGGAGCCCAAAAATGGATTGAGGAACCCAAAAATAGATTGAGGGACACAAAAATAAATTGAGAAACCCAAAAATGGATTCAGGGTCCAAAAAAAAGTTTCAGGAACCCAAAAATAGACTCAGGAATCCAAAAATGGGCTGAAGAACCCAAAAATGGATTGATGGACCAAAAGAAGATTGAGAAACCCAAAAATGGATTGAGGGTCCAAAAATTGGATTGAGGAACCCAAAAATGAATTGAGCAACACAAAAATGTTCTGAGGAAACCAAAAATGGGCTGAGCGACCCAAAAATGGGCTGAGCGACCCAAAATGGTCTGAGGAACCCAAAAATGGATTGAGGAATCCAAAGATGCATTGAGGGACCAAAAAATAGATTGAAGAAACAAAAAAATGGATTCATGGAGCAAAACATGGTATTAAAACCCCAAAAATGGGCTGAAGGCCCGAAAAATGGATTGAGGAGAACAAAAATGTTTTGAAGGACCCAAAAATGAATTGAGGAACACAAAAATTGAATTCAGGAATGCAAAAATGAATCGAGGAACCAAAAATGGTTTGAGGAACTCTAAAATAGACTGAGGAACCGAAAAGTGGGCTGCGGAACTCAAAAATAGTTTAAGGGACCCAAAAATGGATTGAGGAACCCAAAAATGGATTCAGGGACTAAAAAATGGATTGAGGAACACGAGAATGGATTGTGGAACCCAAAAATGGATTAAGGAACCAAAAAATGCGCTGAGGTATCCAAGAATCGATTGTGGAAGCCAAGAATGGATTGAAGGACCCAAAAATGGATTGAATGACCCAAAAAAGGATTCAGGAAACCAAAAATTTATTTAGGAACCGTAGATTGGATTGAGGGACCAAAAAATGGATTGAGGAAACCCGAAATGGATTGAGGAACCCAAAAATCGATTAAGAGACACAAAAATATGCTGAGGAAACCAAAAATGGGCTGAGGAACCCAAAAATGGATTGCGGAACCTAAAAATAGGCTGAGGAACCCAAAAATGGATTGAGGAACCGAAAAATTGGCTGAGGAAACCAAAAATGGCCTGAAGAACCCAAAAATGGTCTCAGGAACAAAAAAATGCATTGAGGAACCCAAAAAGGGGCTGAGGAACTAAAAAATGGATAGAGGAACCCAAAAATGGACTGAGGGACCCAAAAATGGGCTGAGGAACCTAAAAAATGGATAGGGACCCAAAAATGGGTTGGGGACCAAAAAACGGATTGAGGGTCTAAAAAATGTATTGAGGAATCAAAAATGGATTGAGGAACTAAAAAATGGGCTGAGGAACCGAAAAAAAGGGCTGAAGACCTAAAAATGGATTGAGGGTCCAAAAAATGGGTTGCGGGTCCAAAAAATGGATTGAGGAACACAAAAATGGATTGAGGAACCCAAAAAAGGGTTGAGGAATGCAAAAATTGGGTCAGGTACCCAAAAATGGATTGAGGGTCCAAAAAAAGCATTCAGGAACAAAAAAATGGATTGAGGAACCCAAAAATGGATTGAAGGACCAAAAAATGGATTGAGGAGCCCAGAAATGGATTGAGGAACCCAAAAATAGATTGAGGGATACAAAAATAAATTGAGAAACCCAAAAATGGATTCAGGGTCCAAAAAAAAGTTTCAGGAACCCAAAAATAGACTCAGGAATCCAAAAATGGGCTGAAGAACCCAAAAATGGATTGAGGGACCAAAAGAAGATTGAGAAACCCAAAAATGGATTGAGGGTCCAAAAATTGGATTGAGGAACCCAAAAATGAATTGAGCAACACAAAAATGTCCTGAGGAAACCAAAAATGGGCTGAGCGACCCAAAAATGGGCTGAGCGACCCAAAAGTGGTCTGAGGAACCCAAAAATGGATTGAGGAAGACAAAAATGGGCTGAGGAATCCAAAAACGGATTGAGGAACCCAAAAATGGATTGAGGATCCCAAAAATGGGCT
The DNA here is from genome assembly GCA_033558185.1 of Dromococcyx pavoninus. Classification (NCBI taxonomy): domain Eukaryota; kingdom Metazoa; phylum Chordata; class Aves; order Cuculiformes; family Neomorphidae; genus Dromococcyx; species Dromococcyx pavoninus. The sequence goes on from JAUMJL010001029.1 coordinate 36,845, forward strand.
GAGGAACCCAAAAAAGGTCTGAGGGACCCAAAAATGGATTGACAGACCAAAAAATGGATTAAGGTACCCAAATATGGATTGAGGAACCAAAAAATGGATTGAGGAAACCGAAAATTGGCCGAGGGACCCGAAAATGGATTGAGGAACCCAGAAGTGGATTGAGGAACCCAAAAATGGACCGATGAACCCAAAAATGGGCTGTGCAATCCAAAAAGAGATTGAGGGACCAAAAGATGGATTGACGAACACAAAAATGGGTTCAGGGACCCAAAAATGGTTTGAGGAACCCAAAAATAGATTGAGGAATCCAAAAATGGGCTGAGGAACCCTAAACTGTGCTGAGGAACCCAAAAATGGGCTGAAAACACACAAATGGGCTGACACACCCAAAAATGGTCAGGAGGCGCTAAAAATGGATTGAGGAATCCAAAAATGAATTGAGGAACCCAAAAATGGATGGAGGAAACCAAAAAAAGATTTAGAAAACGAAAAATGGCCTGAGAAACCCAAAAAGGGATTGAGGAACTCAAAAATGGACTGAAGAACGCAAAAATGGATTGAGGAACCCAAAAATATATTCAGGGACCAAAAAATGGATTGAGGAACCCAAAAATGGGCTGAGAGCCCCAAAAATGGATTGAGGGACAAAAAATGGATTGAGGAACCCTGAAATGGATTGAAGAAACATAAAATGTATTGAGGAACCGAAGAATGGATTGAGGAACCCAAAAATAGGCTGAGAGACCAAAAAATGGATTGAGGAATTCTAAAATGGATTGTGGAACTCAAAAATCGATTGTGGAACCCAAAAATGGATTCAGGGACCAAAAAAATAGATTGAGAAACCCAAAAATGGATTGAAAAACCCAAAAATGGACTGAGGAACCCAAATATTGAATTGAGGAAACCAAAAATGGATTGAGGAACCCAAAAGAGGATTGAGAAACACAATGATTTGAGGAATCGAAAAATGGGCTGAAGTACCCAAAAATGGGCGGAGTAACCCAAAAATAGATTGAGGAACCCAAAAATGTATTGAAGAACCCAAAAATGGATTCAGGGAGCAAAAAATGGATTGAGGAATCCAAGAATGGATTGTGGAACCCAAAAATGGATTGAGGAACCCAAAAATGGGCTGAGAGACCAAAAAATGGATTGAGACACCCAAAAATGGATTGAAGGACATAAAAATGGATTGAAGGACCCAAAAATGGATTGAGGAAACCAAAAACGTATTGAGGAACCGAGGATTGGATTGAGGAACCGAACAGAGGTTGAGGAACCCAAAAATGGTCTGAGGCAACAAAAAATGGATTGACAGACCAAAAAGTGGATTGAGGAACCCAAATATGGATAGAGGAACCCAGAAAATGGATTGAGAAACACAAAATTGGGCTCAGGGACCCGAAAATGGATTGAGGAAACCCGAAATGGATTGAGGAAACCAAAAATAGATTAATAGACACAAAAATGTGCTGAGGAAACCAAAAATGGGCTGAGGAAACCAAAAATGGGCTGAGGAACCCAAAAATGGATTGAGGAGCGCAAAAAGGGGCTGAGGAAACCAAAAATGAATTTAGGAACCCAAAAATGGATTGAGGAACCGAAAAATGGATTGAGGAACCCAAAAATGGATTGACAGACCAAAAAATGGATTAAGGAACCCAAATATGGCTTGAGGAACCAAAAAATGGATTGAGGAAACCGAAAATTGGCTGAGGGACCCGAAAATGGGTTGAGGAACCCAGAAATGGATTGAGGAACCCAAAAATGGACAGATGAACGCAAAAATGGGCTGTGGAATCCAAAAAGAGATTGAGGGACCAAAAGATGGATTGACGAACACAAAAATGGGTTCAGGGACCCAAAAATGGTTTGAGGAACCCAAAAATAGATTGAGGAATCCAAAAATGGGCTGAGGAACCCTAAACTGTGCTGAGGAACCCAAAAATGGGCTGAAAACACACAAATGGGCTGACACACCCAAAAATGGCCAGGAGGCACTAAAAATGGATTGAGGAATCCAAAAATGAATTGAGGAACCCAAAAATGGATGGAGGAAACCAAAAAACGATTTAGAAACCGAAAAATGGCCTGAGAAACCCCAAAAGGGATTGAGGAACTCAAAAATGGACTGAAGAACGCAAAAATGGATTGAGGAACCCAAAAATATATTCAGGGACCAAAAAATGAATTGAGGAACCAAAAATGGATAGAGGAACCCAAAAATGGACTGAGGGACCCAAAAATGGGCTGAGGATCCTAAAAAAAGGGATAGGGACCCAAAAATGGGTTGGGGACCAAAAAACGGATTGAGGGTCTAAAAAATGTATTGAGGAATCAAAAATGGATTAAGGAACTAAAAAATGGGCTGAAGAACCGAAAAAAAAGGGCTGAGGACCTAAAAATGGATTGAGGGTCCAAAAAATGAGTTGCGGGTCCAAAAAATGGATTGAGGAACACAAAAATGGATTGAGGAACCCAAAAAAGGGTTGAGGAATGCAAAAATTGGGTCAGGTACCCAAAAATGGATTGAGGGTCCAAAAAAAGCATTCAGGAACGAAAAAATGGATTGAGGAACCCAAAAGTGGATTGAAGGACCAAAAAATGGATTGAGGAAACCAAAAATGGATTGAGGAACCCAAAAATGGATTGAGGAGCCCAAAAATGGATTGAGGAACCCAAAAATAGATTGAGGGACACAAAAATAAATTGAGAAACCCAAAAATGGATTCAGGGTCCAAAAAAAAGTTTCAGGAACCCAAAAATAGACTCAGGAATCCAAAAATGGGCTGAAGAACCCAAAAATGGATTGAGGGACCAAAAGAAGATTGAGAAACCCAAAAATGGATTGAGGGTCCAAAAATTGGATTGAGGAACCCAAAAATGAATTGAGCAACACAAAAATGTTCTGAGGAAACCAAAAATGGGCTGAGCGACCCAAAAATGGGCTGAGCGACCCAAAATGGTCTGAGGAACCCAAAAATGGATTGAGGAATCCAAAGATGCATTGAGGGACCAAAAAATAGATTGAAGAAACAAAAAAATGGATTCATGGAGCAAAACATGGTATTAAAACCCCAAAAATGGGCTGAAGGCCCGAAAAATGGATTGAGGAGAACAAAAATGTTTTGAAGGACCCAAAAATGAATTGAGGAACACAAAAATTGAATTCAGGAATGCAAAAATGAATCGAGGAACCAAAAATGGTTTGAGGAACTCTAAAATAGACTGAGGAACCGAAAAGTGGGCTGCGGAACTCAAAAATAGTTTAAGGGACCCAAAAATGGATTGAGGAACCCAAAAATGGATTCAGGGACTAAAAAATGGATTGAGGAACACGAGAATGGATTGTGGAACCCAAAAATGGATTAAGGAACCAAAAAATGCGCTGAGGTATCCAAGAATCGATTGTGGAAGCCAAGAATGGATTGAAGGACCCAAAAATGGATTGAATGACCCAAAAAAGGATTCAGGAAACCAAAAATTTATTTAGGAACCGTAGATTGGATTGAGGGACCAAAAAATGGATTGAGGAAACCCGAAATGGATTGAGGAACCCAAAAATCGATTAAGAGACACAAAAATGTGCTGAGGAAACCAAAAATGGGCTGAGGAACCCAAAAATGGATTGCGGAACCTAAAAATAGGCTGAGGAACCCAAAAATGGATTGAGGAACCGAAAAATTGGCTGAGGAAACCAAAAATGGCCTGAAGAACCCAAAAATGGTCTCAGGAACAAAAAAAATGCATTGAGGAACCCAAAAAGGGGCTGAGGAACTAAAAAATGGATAGAGGAACCCAAAAATGGACTGAGGGACCCAAAAATGGGCTGAGGAACCTAAAAAATGGATAGGGACCCAAAAATGGGTTGGGGACCAAAAAACGGATTGAGGGTCTAAAAAATGTATTGAGGAATCAAAAATGGATTGAGGAACTAAAAAATGGGCTGAGGAACCGAAAAAAAGGGCTGAAGACCTAAAAATGGATTGAGGGTCCAAAAAATGGGTTGCGGGTCCAAAAAATGGATTGAGGAACACAAAAATGGATTGAGGAACCCAAAAAAGGGTTGAGGAATGCAAAAATTGGGTCAGGTACCCAAAAATGGATTGAGGGTCCAAAAAAAGCATTCAGGAACAAAAAAATGGATTGAGGAACCCAAAATTGGATTGAAGGACCAAAAAATGGATTGAGGAACCCAAAAATGGATTGAGGAACCCAAAAATGGATTGAGGAGCCCAGAAATGGATTGAGGAACCCAAAAATAGATTGAGGGATACAAAAATAAATTGAGAAACCCAAAAATGGATTCAGGGTCCAAAAAAAAGTTTCAGGAACCCAAAAATAGACTCAGGAATCCAAAAATGGGCTGAAGAACCCAAAAATGGATTGAGGGACCAAAAGAAGATTGAGAAACCCAAAAATGGATTGAGGGTCCAAAAATTGGATTGAGGAACCCAAAAATGAATTGAGCAACACAAAAATGTCCTGAGGAAACCAAAAATGGGCTGAGCGACCCAAAAATGGGCTGAGCGACCCAAAAGTGGTCTGAGGAACCCAAAAATGGATTGAGGAAGACAAAAAGGGGCTGAGGAACTAAAAAATGGATAGAGGAACCCAAAAATGGACTGAGGGACCCAAAAATGGGCTGAGGAACCTAAAAAATGGATAGGGACCCAAAAATGGGTTGGGGACCAAAAAACGGATTGAGGGTCTAAAAAATGTATTGAGGAATCAAAAATGGATTGAGGAACTAAAAAATGGGCTGAGGAACCGAAAAAAAGGGCTGAAGACCTAAAAATGGATTGAGGGTCCAAAAAATGGGTTGCGGGTCCAAAAAATGGATTGAGGAACACAAAAATGGATTGAGGAACCCAAAAAAGGGTTGAGGAATGCAAAAATTGGGTCAGGTACCCAAAAATGGATTGAGGGTCCAAAAAAAGCATTCAGGAACAAAAAAATGGATTGAGGAACCCAAAAATGGATTGAAGGACCAAAAAATGGATTGAGGAGCCCAGAAATGGATTGAGGAACCCAAAAATAGATTGAGGGATACAAAAATAAATTGAGAAACCCAAAAATGGATTCAGGGTCCAAAAAAAAGTTTCAGGAACCCAAAAATAGACTCAGGAATCCAAAAATGGGCTGAAGAACCCAAAAATGGATTGAGGGACCAAAAGAAGATTGAGAAACCCAAAAATGGATTGAGGGTCCAAAAATTGGATTGAGGAACCCAAAAATGAATTGAGCAACACAAAAATGTCCTGAGGAAACCAAAAATGGGCTGAGCGACCCAAAAATGGGCTGAGCGACCCAAAAGTGGTCTGAGGAACCCAAAAATGGATTGAGGAAGACAAAAATGGGCTGAGGAATCCAAAAACGGATTGAGGAACCCAAAAATGGATTGAGGATCCCAAAAATGGGCTGAGGAACCCAAAAAAGGTCTGAGGGACCCAAAAATGGATTGACAGACCAAAAAATGGATTAAGGTACCCAAATATGGATTGAGGAACCAAAAAATGGATTGAGGAAACCGAAAATTGGCCGAGGGACCCGAAAATGGATTGAGGAACCCAGAAGTGGATTGAGGAACCCAAAAATGGACCGATGAACCCAAAAATGGGCTGTGCAATCCAAAAAGAGATTGAGGGACCAAAAGATGGATTGACGAACACAAAAATGGGTTCAGGGACCCAAAAATGGTTTGAGGAACCCAAAAATAGATTGAGGAATCCAAAAATGGGCTGAGGAAACCTAAACTGTGCTGAGGAACCCAAAAATGGGCTGAAAACACACAAATGGGCTGACACACCCAAAAATGGTCAGGAGGCGCTAAAAATGGATTGAGGAATCCAAAAATGAATTGAGGAACCCAAAAATGGATGGAGGAAACCAAAAAAAGATTTAGAAAACGAAAAATGGCCTGAGAAACCCAAAAAGGGATTGAGGAACTCAAAAATGGACTGAAGAACGCAAAAATGGATTGAGGAACCCAAAAATATATTCAGGGACCAAAAAATGGATTGAGGAACCCAAAAATGGGCTGAGAGCCCCAAAAATGGATTGAGGGACAAAAAATGGATTGAGGAACCCTGAAATGGTTTGAAGAAACATAAAATGTATTGAGGAACCGAAGAATGGATTGAGGAACCCAAAAATAGGCTGAGAGACCAAAAAATGGATTGAGGAATTCTAAAATGGATTGTGGAACTCAAAAATCGATTGTGGAACCCAAAAATGGATTCAGGGACCAAAAAAATAGATTGAGAAACCCAAAAATGGATTGAAAAACCCAAAAATGGACTGAGGAACCCAAATATTGAATTGAGGAAACCAAAAATGGATTGAGGAACCCAAAAGAGGATTGAGAAACACAATGATTTGAGGAATCGAAAAATGGGCTGAAGTACCCAAAAATGGGCGGAGTAACCCAAAAATAGATTGAGGAACCCAAAAATGTATTGAAGAACCCAAAAATGGATTCAGGGAGCAAAAAATGGATTGAGGAATCCAAGAATGGATTGTGGAACCCAAAAATGGATTGAGGAACCCAAAAATGGGCTGAGAGACCAAAAAATGGATTGAGACACCCAAAAATGGATTGAAGGACATAAAAATGGATTGAAGGACCCAAAAATGGATTGAGGAAACCAAAAACGTATTGAGGAACCGAGGATTGGATTGAGGAACCGAACAGAGGTTGAGGAACCCAAAAATGGTCTGAGGCAACAAAAAATGGATTGACAGACCAAAAAGTGGATTGAGGAACCCAAATATGGATAGAGGAACCCAGAAAATGGATTGAGAAACACAAAATTGGGCTCAGGGACGCGAAAATGGATTGAGGAAACCCGAAATGGATTGAGGAAACCAAAAATAGATTAATAGACACAAAAATGTGCTGAGGAAACCAAAAATGGGCTGAGGAAACCAAAAATGGGCTGAGGAACCCAAAAATGGATTGAGGAGCGCAAAAAGGGGCTGAGGAAACCAAAAATGAATTTAGGAACCCAAAAATGGATTGAGGAACCGAAAAATGGATTGAGGAACCCAAAAATGGATTGACAGACCAAAAAATGGATTAAGGAACCCAAATATGGCTTGAGGAACCAAAAAATGGATTGAGGAAACCGAAAATTGGCTGAGGGACCCGAAAATGGGTTGAGGAACCCAGAAATGGATTGAGGAACCCAAAAATGGACAGATGAACGCAAAAATGGGCTGTGGAATCCAAAAAGAGATTGAGGGACCAAAAGATGGATTGACGAACACAAAAATGGGTTCAGGGACCCAAAAATGGTTTGAGGAACCCAAAAATAGATTGAGGAATCCAAAAATGGGCTGAGGAACCCTAAACTGTGCTGAGGAACCCAAAAATGGGCTGAAAACACACAAATGGGCTGACACACCCAAAAATGGTCAGGAGGCGCTAAAAATGGATTGAGGAATCCAAAAATGAATTGAGGAACCCAAAAATGGATGGAGGAAACCAAAAAACGATTTAGAAACCGAAAAATGGCCTGAGAAACCCCAAAAGGGATTGAGGAACTCAAAAATGGACTGAAGAACGCAAAAATGGATTGAGGAACCCAAAAATATATTCAGGGACCAAAAAATGAATTGAGGAACCAAAAATGGATAGAGGAACCCAAAAATGGACTGAGGGACCCAAAAATGGGCTGAGGATCCTAAAAAAAGGGATAGGGACCCAAAAATGGGTTGGGGACCAAAAAACGGATTGAGGGTCTAAAAAATGTATTGAGGAATCAAAAATGGATTAAGGAACTAAAAAATGGGCTGAAGAACCGAAAAAAAAGGGCTGAGGACCTAAAAATGGATTGAGGGTCCAAAAAATGAGTTGCGGGTCCAAAAAATGGATTGAGGAACACAAAAATGGATTGAGGAACCCAAAAAAGGGTTGAGGAATGCAAAAATTGGGTCAGGTACCCAAAAATGGATTGAGGGTCCAAAAAAAGCATTCAGGAACGAAAAAATGGATTGAGGAACCCAAAAGTGGATTGAAGGACCAAAAAATGGATTGAGGAGCCCAAAAATGGATTGAGGAACCCAAAAATAGATTGAGGGACACAAAAATAAATTGAGAAACCCAAAAATGGATTCAGGGTCCAAAAAAAAGTTTCAGGAACCCAAAAATAGACTCAGGAATCCAAAAATGGGCTGAAGAACCCAAAAATGGATTGAGGGACCAAAAGAAGATTGAGAAACCCAAAAATGGATTGAGGGTCCAAAAATTGGATTGAGGAACCCAAAAATGAATTGAGCAACACAAAAATGTTCTGAGGAAACCAAAAATGGGCTGAGCGACCCAAAAATGGGCTGAGCGACCCAAAAGTGGTCTGAGGAACCCAAAAATGGATTGAGGAATCCAAAGATGCATTGAGGGACCAAAAAATAGATTGAAGAAACAAAAAAATGGATTCATGGAGCAAAACATGGTATTAAAACCCCAAAAATGGGCTGAAGGCCCGAAAAATGGATTGAGGAGAACAAAAATGTTTTGAAGGACCCAAAAATGAATTGAGGAACACAAAAATTGAATTCAGGAATGCAAAAATGAATCGAGGAACCAAAAATGGTTTGAGGAACTCTAAAATAGACTGAGGAACCGAAAAGTGGGCTGCGGAACTCAAAAATAGTTTAAGGGACCCAAAAATGGATTGAGGAACCCAAAAATGGATTCAGGGACTAAAAAATGGATTGAGGAACACAAGAATGGATTGTGGAACCCAAAAATGGATTAAGGAACCAAAAAATGCACTGAGGTATCCAAGAATCGATTGTGGAAGCCAAGAATAGATTGAAGGACCCAAAAATGGATTGAATGACCCAAAAAAGGATTCAGGAAACCAAAAATTTATTTAGGAACCGTAGATTGGATTGAGGGACCAAAAAATGGATTGAGGAAACCCGAAATGGATTGAGGAACCCAAAAATCGATTAAGAGACACAAAAATGTGCTGAGGAAACCAAAAATGGGCTGAGGAACCCAAAAATGGATTGCGGAACCTAAAAATAGGCTGAGGAACCCAAAAATGGATTGAGGAACCGAAAAATTGGCTGAGGAAACCAAAAATGGGCTGAGGAACCCAAAAATGGATTGCGGAACCTAAAAATAGGCTGAGGAACCCAAAAATGGATTGAGGAACCGAAAAATTGGCTGAGGAAACCAAAAATGGCCTGAAGAACCCAAAAATGGTCTCAGGAACAAAAAAAATGCATTGAGGAACCCAAAAAGGGGCTGAGGAACTAAAAAATGGATAGAGGAACCCAAAAATGGACTGAGGGACCCAAAAATGGGCTGAGGAACCTAAAAAATGGATAGGGACCCAAAAATGGGTTGGGGACCAAAAAACGGATTGAGGGTCTAAAAAATGTATTGAGGAATCAAAAATGGATTGAGGAACTAAAAAATGGGCTGAGGAACCGAAAAAAAGGGCTGAAGACCTAAAAATGGATTGAGGGTCCAAAAAATGGGTTGCGGGTCCAAAAAATGGATTGAGGAACACAAAAATGGATTGAGGAACCCAAAAAAGGGTTGAGGAATGCAAAAATTGGGTCAGGTACCCAAAAATGGATTGAGGGTCCAAAAAAAGCATTCAGGAACAAAAAAATGGATTGAGGAACCCAAAATTGGATTGAAGGACCAAAAAATGGATTGAGGAAACCAAAAATGGATTGAGGAACCCAAAAATGGATTGAGGAGCCCAGAAATGGATTGAGGAACCCAAAAATAGATTGAGGGATACAAAAATAAATTGAGAAACCCAAAAATGGATTCAGGGTCCAAAAAAAAGTTTCAGGAACCCAAAAATAGACTCAGGAATCCAAAAATGGGCTGAAGAACCCAAAAATGGATTGAGGGACCAAAAGAAGATTGAGAAACCCAAAAATGGATTGAGGGTCCAAAAATTGGATTGAGGAACCCAAAAATGAATTGAGCAACACAAAAATGTCCTGAGGAAACCAAAAATGGGCTGAGCGACCCAAAAATGGGCTGAGCGACCCAAAAGTGGTCTGAGGAACCCAAAAATGGATTGAGGAAGACAAAAATGGGCTGAGGAATCCAAAAACAGATTGAGGAACCCAAAAATGGATTGAGGATCCCAAAAATGGGCTGAGGAACCCAAAAAAGGTCTGAGGGACCCAAAAATGGATTGACAGACCAAAAAATGGATTAAGGTACCCAAATATGGATTGAGGAACCAAAAAATGGATTGAGGAAACCGAAAATTGGCCGAGGGACCCGAAAATGGATTGAGGAACCCAGAAGTGGATTGAGGAACCCAAAAATGGACCGATGAACCCAAAAATGGGCTGTGCAATCCAAAAAGAGATTGAGGGACCAAAAGATGGATTGACGAACACAAAAATGGGTTCAGGGACCCAAAAATGGTTTGAGGAACCCAAAAATAGATTGAGGAATCCAAAAATGGGCTGAGGAACCCTAAACTGTGCTGAGGAACCCAAAAATGGGCTGAAAACACACAAATGGGCTGACACACCCAAAAATGGTCAGGAGGCGCTAAAAATGGATTGAGGAATCCAAAAATGAATTGAGGAACCCAAAAATGGATGGAGGAAACCAAAAAAAGATTTAGAAAACGAAAAATGGCCTGAGAAACCCAAAAAGGGATTGAGGAACTCAAAAATGGACTGAAGAACGCAAAAATGGATTGAGGAACCCAAAAATATATTCAGGGACCAAAAAATGGATTGAGGAACCCAAAAATGGGCTGAGAGCCCCAAAAATGGATTGAGGGACAAAAAATGGATTGAGGAACCCTGAAATGGATTGAAGAAACATAAAATGTATTGAGGAACCGAAGAATGGATTGAGGAACCCAAAAATAGGCTGAGAGACCAAAAAATGGATTGAGGAATTCTAAAATGGATTGTGGAACTCAAAAATCGATTGTGGAACCCAAAAATGGATTCAGGGACCAAAAAAATAGATTGAGAAACCCAAAAATGGATTGAAAAACCCAAAAATGGACTGAGGAACCCAAATATTGAATTGAGGAAACCAAAAATGGATTGAGGAACCCAAAAGAGGATTGAGAAACACAATGATTTGAGGAATCGAAAAATGGGCTGAAGTACCCAAAAATGGGCGGAGTAACCCAAAAATAGATTGAGGAACCCAAAAATGTATTGAAGAACCCAAAAATGGATTCAGGGAGCAAAAAATGGATTGAGGAATCCAAGAATGGATTGTGGAACCCAAAAATGGATTGAGGAACCCAAAAATGGGCTGAGAGACCAAAAAATGGATTGAGACACCCAAAAATGGATTGAAGGACATAAAAATGGATTGAAGGACCCAAAAATGGATTGAGGAAACCAAAAACGTATTGAGGAACCGAGGATTGGATTGAGGAACCGAACAGAGGTTGAGGAACCCAAAAATGGTCTGAGGCAACAAAAAATGGATTGACAGACCAAAAAGTGGATTGAGGAACCCAAATATGGATAGAGGAACCCAGAAAATGGATTGAGAAACACAAAATTGGGCTCAGGGACCCGAAAATGGATTGAGGAAACCCGAAATGGATTGAGGAAACCAAAAATAGATTAATAGACACAAAAATGTGCTGAGGAAACCAAAAATGGGCTGAGGAAACCAAAAATGGGCTGAGGAACCCAAAAATGGATTGAGGAACTGAAAAATGGATTGAGGAACCCAAAAATGGATTGACAGACCAAAAAATGGATTAAGGAACCCAAATATGGCTTGAGGAACCAAAAAATGGATTGAGGAAACCGAAAATTGGCTGAGGGACCCGAAAATGGGTTGAGGAACCCAGAAATGGATTGAGGAACCCAAAAATGGACAGATGAACCCAAAAATGGGCTGTGGAATCCAAAAAGAGATTGAGGGACCAAAAGATGGATTGACGAACACAAAAATGGGTTCAGGGACCCAAAAATGGTTTGAGGAACCCAAAAATAGATTGAGGAATCCAAAAATGGGCTGAGGAACCCTAAATTGTGCTGAGGAACCCAAAAATGGGCTGAAAACACACAAATGGGCTGACACACCCAAAAATGGCCAGGAGGCACTAAAAATGGATTGAGGAATCCAAAAATGAATTGAGGAACCCAAAAATGGATGGAGGAAACCAAAAAACGATTTAGAAACCGAAAAATGGCCTGAGAAACCCCAAAAGGGATTGAGGAACTCAAAAATGGACTGAAGAACGCAAAAATGGATTGAGGAACCCAAAAATATATTCAGGGACCAAAAAATGAATTGAGGAACCAAAAATGGATAGAGGAACCCAAAAATGGACTGAGGGACCCAAAAATGGGCTGAGGATCCTAAAAAAAGGGATAGGGACCCAAAAATGGGTTGGGGACCAAAAAACGGATTGAGGGTCTAAAAAATGTATTGAGGAATCAAAAATGGATTAAGGAACTAAAAAATGGGCTGAAGAACCGAAAAAAAAGGGCTGAGGACCTAAAAATGGATTGAGGGTCCAAAAAATGAGTTGCGGGTCCAAAAAATGGATTGAGGAACACAAAAATGGATTGAGGAACCCAAAAAAGGGTTGAGGAATGCAAAAATTGGGTCAGGTACCCAAAAATGGATTGAGGGTCCAAAAAAAGCATTCAGGAACGAAAAAATGGATTGAGGAACCCAAAAGTGGATTGAAGGACCAAAAAATGGATTGAGGAAACCAAAAATGGATTGAGGAACCCAAAAATGGATTGAGGAGCCCAAAAATGGATTGAGGAACCCAAAAATAGATTGAGGGACACAAAAATAAATTGAGAAACCCAAAAATGGATTCAGGGTCCAAAAAAAAGTTTCAGGAACCCAAAAATAGACTCAGGAATCCAAAAATGGGCTGAAGAACCCAAAAATGGATTGAGGGACCAAAAGAAGATTGAGAAACCCAAAAATGGATTGAGGGTCCAAAAATTGGATTGAGGAACCCAAAAATGAATTGAGCAACACAAAAATGTTCTGAGGAAACCAAAAATGGGCTGAGCGACCCAAAAATGGGCTGAGCGACCCAAAAGTGGTCTGAGGAACCCAAAAATGGATTGAGGAATCCAAAGATGCATTGAGGGACCAAAAAATAGATTGAAGAAACAAAAAAATGGATTCATGGAGCAAAACATGGTATTAAAACCCCAAAAATGGGCTGAAGGCCCGAAAAATGGATTGAGGAGAACAAAAATGTTTTGAAGGACCCAAAAATGAATTGAGGAACACAAAAATTGAATTCAGGAATGCAAAAATGAATCGAGGAACCAAAAATGGTTTGAGGAACTCTAAAATAGACTGAGGAACCGAAAAGTGGGCTGCGGAACTCAAAAATAGTTTAAGGGACCCAAAAATGGATTGAGGAACCCAAAAATGGATTCAGGGACTAAAAAATGGATTGAGGAACACAAGAATGGATTGTGGAACCCAAAAATGGATTAAGGAACCAAAAAATGCGCTGAGGTATCCAAGAATCGATTGTGGAACCCAAGAATGGATTGAAGGACCCAAAAATGGATTGAATGACCCAAAAAAGGATTCAGGAAACCGAAAATTTATTTAGGAACCGTAGATTGGATTGAGGGACCAAAAAATGGATTGAGGAAACCCGAAATGGATTGAGGAACCCAAAAATCGATTAAGAGACACAAAAATGTGCTGAGGAAACCAAAAATGGGCTGAGGAACCCAAAAATGGATTGCGGAACCTAAAAATAGGCTGAGGAACCCAAAAATGGATTGAGGAACCGAAAAATTGGCTGAGGAAACCAAAAATGGCCTGAAGAACCCAAAAATGGTCTCAGGAACACAAAAATGCATTGAGGAACCCAAAAAGGGGCTGAGGAATTAAAAAAGGATAGAGGAACCCAAAAATGGACTGAGGGACCCAAAAATGGGCTGAGGAACCTAAAAAATGGATAGGGACCCAAAAATGGGTTGGGGACCAAAAAACGGATTGAGGGTCTAAAAAATGTATTGAGGAATCAAAAATGGATTGAGGAACTAAAAAATGGGCTGAGGAACCGAAAAAAAGGGCTGAAGACCTAAAAATGGATTGAGGGTCCAAAAAATGGGTTGCGGGTCCAAAAAATGGATTGAGGAACACAAAAATGGATTGAGGAACCCAAAAAAGGGTTGAGGAATGCAAAAATTGGGTCAGGTACCCAAAAATGGATTGAGGGTCCAAAAAAAGCATTCAGGAACAAAAAAATGGATTGAGGAACCCAAAAATGGATTGAAGGACCAAAAAATGGATTGAGGAACCCAAAAATGGATTGAGGAACCCAAAAATGGATTGAGGAGCCCAGAAATGGATTGAGGAACCCAAAAATAGATTGAGGGATACAAAAATAAATTGAGAAACCCAAAAATGGATTCAGGGTCCAAAAAAAAGTTTCAGGAACCCAAAAATAGACTCAGGAATCCAAAAATGGGCTGAAGAACCCAAAAATGGATTGAGGGACCAAAAGAAGGTTGAGAAACCCAAAAATGGATTGAGGGTCCAAAAATTGGATTGAGGAACCCAAAAATGAATTGAGCAACACAAAAATGTTCTGAGGAAACCAAAAATGGGCTGAGCGACCCAAAAATGGGCTGAGCGACCCAAAAGTGGTCTGAGGAACCCAAAAATGGATTGAGGAATCCAAAGATGCATTGAGGGACCAAAAAATAGATTGAAGAAAAAAAAAAATGGATTCATGGAGCAAAACATGGTATTAAAACCCCAAAAATGGGCTGAAGGCCCGAAAAATGCATTGAGGAGAACAAAAATGTTTTGAAGGACCCAAAAATGAATTGAGAAACACAAAAATTGAATTCAGGAATGCAAAAATGAATCGAGGAACCAAAAATGGTTTGAGGAACCCCAAAATAGACTGAGGAACCGAAAAGTGGGCTGCGGAACTCAGAAATAGTTTAAGGGAAACAAAAAGGGATTGAGGAACCCAAAAATGGATTCAGTAAACCAAAAACGGATTGAGGAACCCAAAAATGGGCTGAAGAACCCAAAAGTGGATTGAGGGACCAAAACACAGACTGAGGAACCCAAAGAAGGATTGAGGGACCAAAAAATAGATTGAAGAACCCAAAAATGGGCTGAAGTCCCGAAAAATGGATTGAGGAAACCAAAAATGTATTGAAGGAACCAAACATGGATTGAGGAATCAAAAAATGGATTGAGGAACTCAAAAATGGATTGAGGAACCCAAAAATGGGCTGAGGGACCCAAAAATGGGCTGAGGGAACCAAAAATGGATTGAGGAACGCCAAAATAGATTGAGGAAACCAAAAATGTTTTGAGGAACCTAAAATATTCTGAGAAACACAAAAATGGGCTGAGGGAACCAAAAATGGGCTGAGGGAAACAAAAATGGATTGAGGAACCCAAAAATGGATTGAGGAAACCAAAAAAGTTCTGAGGAACCCAAAAATGGATTGAAGGACCAAAAAATGGATTGAGGAAACCAAAAATGGATTGAGGAACCCAAAAATGGATTGAGGAACCCCAAAATAGATTGAGGGACCCGAAAACGGATTCAGGGACCAAAAAAAAGATTCAGGAACCCAAAAATAGATTCAGGAATCCAAAAATGGGCTGAAGAACCCAAAAATGGATTGAGGGACCAAAAGAAGATTGAGGAACCCAAAAATGGATTGAGAGACCAAAAAAAGGATTGAGAAACCCAAAAAAGGACTGAGGTAACCAAAAATGGATTGAGGGTCCAAAAATTGGATTGAGGAACCCAGAAATGAATTGAGCAACACAAAAATGTCCTGAGGAAACCAAAAATGGGCTGAGCGACCCAAAAATGGGCTGAGCGACCCAAAAGTGGACTGAGGAACCCAAAAATGGATTGAGGAATCCAAAGATGCATTGAGGGACCAAAAAATAGATTGAAGAAACAAAAAATGGATTCATGGAGCAAAACATGGTATTAAAACCCCCAAAATGGGTTGAAGTCCCGAAAAATGGATTGAGGAAACCAGAAATGTATTGAAGGACCCAAAAATGGATTGAGGAACACAAAAATTGAACTCAGGAACGCAAAAATGAATTGAGGAACCAAAAATGGATAGAGGAACCGAAAAATGGACTGAGGGACCCAAAAATGGGCTGAGGAACCTAAAAAAAGGGATAGGGACCCAAAAATGGGTTGGGGACCAAAAAACGGATTGAGGGTCTAAAAAATGTATTGAGGAATCAAAAATGGATTGAGGAACTAAAAAATGGGCTGAGGAACCGAAAAAAAGGGCTGAAGACCTAAAAATGGATTGAGGGTCCAAAAGATGGTTTGCAGGTCCAAAAAATGGATTGAGGAACACAAAAATTGAACTCAGGAACGCAAAAATGAATTGAGGAACCAAAAATGGATAGAGGAACCGAAAAATGGACTGAGGGACCCAAAAATGGGCTGAGGAACCTAAAAAAAGGGATAGGGACCCAAAAATGGGTTGGGGACCAAAAAACGGATTGAGGGTCTAAAAAATGTATTGAGGAATCAAAAATGGATTGAGGAACTAAAAAATGGGCTGAGGAACCGAAAAAAAGGGCTGAAGACCTAAAAATGGATTGAGGGTCCAAAAGATGGGTTGCGGGTCCAAAAAATGGATTGAGGAACACAAAAATTGAACTCAGGAACGCAAAAAATGAATTGAGGAACCAAAAATGGATAGAGGAACCGAAAAATGGACTGAGGGACCCAAAAATGGGCTGAGGAACCTAAAAAAAGGGATAGGGACCCAAAAATGGGTTGGGGACCAAAAAACGGATTGAGGGTCTAAAAAATGTATTGAGGAATCAAAAATGGATTGAGGAACTAAAAAATGGGCTGAGGAACCGAAAAAAAGGGCTGAGGACCTAAAAATTGATTGAGGGTCCAAAAAATGGGTTGCGGGTCCAAAAAATGGATTGAGGAACACAAAAATGGATTGAGGAACCCAAAAAAGGGTTGAGGAATGCAAAAATTGGGTCAGGTACCCAAAAATGGATTGAGGGTCCAAAAAAAGCATTCAGGAACGAAAAAATGGATTGAGGACCCCAAAAAAGTTCCGAGGAACCCAAAACTGGATTGAAGGACCAAAAAATGGATTGAGGAACCCAAAAATGGATTGAGGAGCCCAAAAATAGTTTGAGGGACACAAAAATAAATTGAGAAACCCAAAAATGGATTCAGGGTCCAAAAAAAAGTTTCAGGAACCCAAAAATAGACTCAGGAATCCAAAAATGGGCTGAAGAACCCAAAAGTGGATTGACGGTCCAAAAATTGGATTGAGGAACCCAAAAATGAATTGAGCAACACAAAAATGTTCTGAGGAAACCAAAAATGGGCTGAGCGACCCAAAAATGGGCTGAGCGACCCAAAAGTGGTCTGAGGAACCCAAAAATGGATTGAGGAATCCAAAGATGCATTGAGGGACCAAAAAATAGATTGAAGAAACAAAAAAATGGATTCATGGAGCAAAACATGGTATTAAAACCCCAAAAATGGGCTGAAGGCCCGAAAAATGGATTGAGGAGAACAAAAATGTTTTGAAGGACCCAAAAATGAATTGAGGAACACAAAAATTGAATTCAGGAATGCAAAAATGAATCGAGGAACCAAAAATGGTTTGAGGAACCCCAAAATAGACTGAGGAACCGAAAAGTGGGCTGCGGAACTCAAAAATAGTTTAAGGGACCCAAAAATGGATTGAGGAACCCAAAAATGGATTCAGGGACTAAAAAATGGATTGAGGAACACAAGAATGGATTGTGGAACCCAAAAATGGATTAAGGAACCAAAAAATGCGCTGAGGTATCCAAGAATCAATTGTGGAAGCCAGGAATGGATTGAAGGACCCAAAAATGGATTGAATGACCCAAAAAAGGATTCAGGAAACCAAAAATTTATTTAGGAACCGTAGATTGGATTGAGGGACCAAAAAATGGATTGAGGAATCCCGAAATGGATTAAGGAACCCAAAAATCGATTAAGAGACACAAAAATGTGCTGAGGAAACCAAAAATGGGCTGAGGAACCCAAAAATGGATTGCGGAATCTAAAAATAGGCTGAGGAAACCAAAAATGGCCTGAAGAACCCAAAAATGGTCTCAGGAACACAAAAATGCATTGAGGAACCCAAAAAGGGGCTGAGGAACTAAAAAATGGATTGAGGAACCCAAAAATGGATTGAGGAAGACAAAAATGGGCTGAGGAATCCAAAAACGGATTGAGGAACCCAAAAATGGATTGAGGATCCCAAAAATGGGCTGAGGAACCCAAAAAAGGTCTGAGGGACCCAAAAATGGATTGACAGACCAAAAAATGGATTAAGGTACCCAAATATGGATTGAGGAACCAAAAAATGGATTGAGGAAACCGAAAATTGGCCGAGGGACCCGAAAATGGATTGAGGAACCCAGAAGTGGATTGAGGAACCCAAAAATGGACCGATGAACCCAAAAATGGGCTGTGCAATCCAAAAAGAGATTGAGGGACCAAAAGATGGATTGACGAACACAAAAATGGGTTCAGGGACCCAAAAATGGTTTGAGGAACCCAAAAATAGATTGAGGAATCCAAAAATGGGCTGAGGAACCCTAAACTGTGCTGAGGAACCCAAAAATGGGCTGAAAACACACAAATGGGCTGACACACCCAAAAATGGTCAGGAGGCGCTAAAAATGGATTGAGGAATCCAAAAATGAATTGAGGAACCCAAAAATGGATGGAGGAAACCAATAAAAAGATTTAGAAACCGAAAAATGGCCTGAGAAACCCAAAAAGGGATTGAGGAACTCAAAAATGGACTGAAGAACGCAAAAATGGATTGAGGAACCCAAAAATATATTCAGGGACCAAAAAATGGATTGAGGAACCCAAAAATGGGCTGAGAGCCCCAAAAATGGATTGAGGGACAAAAAATGGATTGAGGAACCCTGAAATGGTTTGAAGAAACATAAAATGTATTGAGGAACCGAAGAATGGATTGAGGAACCCAAAAATAGGCTGAGAGACCAAAAAAATGAATTGAGGAATTCTAAAATGGATTGTGGAACTCAAAAATGGATTGTGGAACCCAAAAATGGATTCAGGGACCAAAAAAATGGATTGAGAAACCCAAAAATGGATTGAAAAACCCAAAAATGGACTGAGGAACCCAAATATTGAATTGAGGAAACCAAAAATGGATTGAGGAACCCAAAAATAGGCTGAGAGACCAAAAAATGGATTGAGACACCCAAAAATGGATTGAAGGACATAAAAGTGGATTGAAGGACCCAAAAATGGATTGAGGAAACCAAAAACGTATTGAGGAACTGAAGATTGGATTGAGGAACAGAAAAGTGGATTGAGGAACCCAAAAATGGGATGAGGCAACCAAAAATGGATTGACAGACCAAAAAGTGGATTGAGGAACCCAATTATGGATGGAGGAACCCAAAAAATGGATTGAGAAACACAAAAATGGGCTGAGGGACCGAAAATGGATTGACAGACCAAAAAGTGGATTGAGGAACCCAATTATGGATGGAGGAACCCAAAAAATGGATTGAGAAACACAAAAATGGGCTGAGGGACCGAAAATGGATTGAGGAAACCAGAAATGGTTTGAGGAACCCAAAAATTGATTAAGAGACACAAAAATGTGCTGAGGAAACCAAAAATGGGCTGAGGAAACCAAAAATGGGCTGAAGAACCCAAAAGAGGATGTAGGGAGCAGAAAAAGGATTGAAGAACTCAAAAATGGTTTGAGGAACCCAAAAATGGATTGAGGAACCCAAAAGTGGATTCAGGGAACAAAAAATGGATTGAGGAACCCAAAAATGGATTGTGGAACCCAAAAATGGATTCAGAGACCAAAAAATGGATTGAGGTATCCAAGAATGGATAATGGAAGCCAAGAATAGATTGAAGAACCCAAAAGTGGATTCAGGAAACCAAAAATGTATTGAGGAACCGAAGAATGGATTGAGGAACCCAAAAATAGGCTGAGAGACCAAAAAATGGACTGAGGACCCAAAAATGGGTTCAGGAACCCAAAAATTGAATTTTGGAACGCAAAAATGGATTGAGGAACCCAAAAATGGATTGAGGAATCCAATAATGGATCGAAGAACCCAAAAATGGATTCAGGAACAGAAAAATTGAATTCTGGAACGCAAAAATGGATTGAGGAACCCAAAAATGGATTGAGGGACCGAAAAAACAAATGGAGGAATCCAAGAATGGTCTGAGGAACCCAAAAATGGATTGAGGGACCAAAAAATGGGCTGAAAGACCAAAAAATGGATTGAGGAACCCAAAAATGGATTCAGGGACTAAAAAATGGATTGAGGAACACAAGAATGGATTGTGGAACCCAAAAATGGATTAAGGAACCAAAAAATGCGCTGAGGTATCCAAGAATCGATTGTGGAACCCAAGAACGGATTGAAGGACCCAAAAATGGATTGAATGACCCAAAAAAGGATTCAGGAAACCAAAAATTTATTTAGGAACCGTAGATTGGATTGAGGGACCAAAAAATGGATTGAGACACCCAAAAATGGATTGAAGGACATAAAAGTGGATTGAAGGACCCAAAAATGGATTGAGGAAACCAAAAACGTATTGAGGAACTGAAGATTGGATTGAGGAACAGAAAAGTGGATTGAGGAACCCAAAAATGGGATGAGGCAACCAAAAATGGATTGACAGACCAAAAAGTGGATTGAGGAACCCAATTATGGATGGAGGAACCCAAAAAATGGATTGAGAAACACAAAAATGGGCTGAGGGACCGAAAATGGATTGACAGACCAAAAAGTGGATTGAGGAACCCAATTATGGATGGAGGAACCCAAAAAATGGATTGAGAAACACAAAAATGGGCTGAGGGACCGAAAATGGATTGAGGAAACCAGAAATGGTTTGAGGAACCCAAAAATTGATTAAGAGACACAAAAATGTGCTGAGGAAACCAAAAATGGGCTGAGGAAACCAAAAATGGGCTGAAGAACCCAAAAGAGGATGTAGGGAGCAGAAAAAGGATTGAAGAACTCAAAAATGGTTTGAGGAACCCAAAAATGGATTGAGGAACCCAAAAGTGGATTCAGGGAACAAAAAATGGATTGAGGAACCCAAAAATGGATTGTGGAACCCAAAAATGGATTCAGAGACCAAAAAATGGATTGAGGTATCCAAGAATGGATAATGGAAGCCAAGAATAGATTGAAGAACCCAAAAGTGGATTCAGGAAACCAAAAGTGTATTGAGGAACCGAAGAATGGATTGAGGAACCCAAAAATAGGCTGAGAGACCAAAAAATGGACTGAGGACCCAAAAATGGGTTCAGGAACCCAAAAATTGAATTTTGGAACGCAAAAATGGATTGAGGAACCCAAAAATGGATTGAGGAATCCAATAATGGATCGAAGAACCCAAAAATGGATTC
The DNA here is from genome assembly GCA_033558185.1 of Dromococcyx pavoninus. Classification (NCBI taxonomy): domain Eukaryota; kingdom Metazoa; phylum Chordata; class Aves; order Cuculiformes; family Neomorphidae; genus Dromococcyx; species Dromococcyx pavoninus. The sequence goes on from JAUMJL010001029.1 coordinate 58,271, forward strand.
AGGAACAGAAAAATTGAATTCTGGAACGCAAAAATGGATTGAGGAACCCAAAAATGGATTGAGGGACCGAAAAAACAAATGGAGGAATCCAAGAATGGTCTGAGGAACCCAAAAATGGATTGAGGGACCAAAAAATGGGCTGAAAGACCAAAAAATGGATTGAGGAACCCAAAAATGGATTCAGGGACTAAAAAATGGATTGAGGAACACAAGAATGGATTGTGGAACCCAAAAATGGATTAAGGAACCAAAAAATGCGCTGAGGTATCCAAGAATCGATTGTGGAACCCAAGAACGGATTGAAGGACCCAAAAATGGATTGAATGACCCAAAAAAGGATTCAGGAAACCAAAAATTTATTTAGGAACCGTAGATTGGATTGAGGGACCAAAAAATGGATTGAGGAACCCAAAAATCGATTAAGAGACACAAAAATGTGCTGAGGAACCCAAAAATGGGCTGAGGAACCCAAAAATGGATTGCGGAACCTAAAAATAGTCTGAGGAAACCAAAAATGGCCTGAAGAACCCAAAAATGGTCTCAGGAACCCAAAAATGCATTGAGGAACCCAAAAAGGGGCTGAGGAACTAAAAAATGGATTGAGGAACCCAAAAATGGATTGAGGAAGACAAAAATGGGCTGAGGAACCCAAATATGGATTGAGGAACCCAAAAATGGATTGAGGATCCCAAAAATGGGCTGAGGAACCCAAAAAAGGTCTGAGGGACCCAAAAATGGATTGACAGACCAAAAAATGGATTAAGGTACCCAAATATGGATTGAGGAACCAAAAAATGGATTGAGGAAACCGAAAATTGGCCGAGGGACCCGAAAATGGATTGAGGAACCCAGAAGTGGATTGAGGAACCCAAAAATGGACCGATGAACCCAAAAATGGGCTGTGCAATCCAAAAAGAGATTGAGGGACCAAAAGATGGATTGACGAACACAAAAATGGGTTCAGGGACCCAAAAATGGTTTGAGGAACCCAAAAATAGATTGAGGAATCCAAAAATGGGCTGAGGAACCCTAAACTGTGCTGAGGAACCCAAAAATGGGCTGAAAACACACAAATGGGCTGACACACCCAAAAATGGTCAGGAGGCGCTAAAAATGGATTGAGGAATCCAAAAATGAATTGAGGAACCCAAAAATGGATGGAGGAAACCAATAAAAAGATTTAGAAACCGAAAAATGGCCTGAGAAACCCAAAAAGGGATTGAGGAACTCAAAAATGGACTGAAGAACGCAAAAATGGATTGAGGAACCCAAAAATATATTCAGGGACCAAAAAATGGATTGAGGAACCCAAAAATGGGCTGAGAGCCCCAAAACTGGATTGAGGGACAAAAAATGGATTGAGGAACCCTGAAATGGTTTGAAGAAACATAAAATGTATTGAGGAACCGAAGAATGGATTGAGGAACCCAAAAATAGGCTGAGAGACCAAAAAAATGAATTGAGGAATTCTAAAATGGATTGTGGAACTCAAAAATGGATTGTGGAACCCAAAAATGGATTCAGGGACCAAAAAAATGGATTGAGAAACCCAAAAATGGATTGAAAAACCCAAAAATGGACTGAGGAACCCAAATATTGAATTGAGGAAACCAAAAATGGATTGAGGAACCCAAAAGAGGATTGAGGAACACAATGATTTGAGGAATCGAAAAATGGGCTGAAGTACCCAAAAATGGGCGGAGTAACCCAAAAATAGATTGAGGAACCCAAAAATGTATTGAAGAACCCAAAAATGGATTCAGGGAACAAAAAATGGATTGAGGAATCCAAGAATGGATTGTGGAACCCAAAAATGGATTGAGGAACCCAAAAATGGGCTGAGAGACCAAAAAATGGATTGAGACACCCAAAAATGGATTGAAGGACATAAAAATGGATTGAAGGACCCAAAAATGGATTGAGGAAACCAAAAAGGTATTGAGGAACTGAAGATTGGATTGAGGAACAGAAAAGTGGATTGAGGAACCCAAAAATGGGATGAGGCAACCAAAAATGGATTGACAGACCAAAAAGTGGATTGAGGAACCCAATTATGGATGGAGGAACCCAAAAAATGGATTGAGAAACACAAAAATGGGCTGAGGGACCGAAAATGGATTGACAGACCAAAAAGTGGATTGAGGAACCCAATTATGGATGGAGGAACCCAAAAAATGGATTGAGAAACACAAAAATGGGCTGAGGGACCGAAAATGGATTGAGGAAACCAGAAATGGTTTGAGGAACCCAAAAATTGATTAAGAGACACAAAAATGTGCTGAGGAAACCAAAAATGTGCTGAGGAAACCAAAAATGGGCTGAAGAACCCAAAAGAGGATGTAGGGAGCAGAAAAAGGATTGAAGAACTCAAAAATGGTTTGAGGAACCCAAAAATGGATTGAGGAACCCAAAAGTGGATTCAGGGAACAAAAAATGGATTGAGGAACCCAAAAATGGATTGTGGAACCCAAAAATGGATTCAGAGACCAAAAAATGGATTGAGGTATCCAAGAATGGATAATGGAAGCCAAGAATAGATTGAAGAACCCAAAAGTGGATTCAGGAAACCAAAAGTGTATTGAGGAACCGAAGAATGGATTGAGGAACCCAAAAATAGGCTGAGAGACCAAAAAATGGACTGAGGACCCAAAAATGGGTTCAGGAACCCAAAAATTGAATTTTGGAACGCAAAAATGGATTGAGGAACCCAAAAATGGATTGAGGAATCCAATAATGGATCGAAGAACCCAAAAATGGATTCAGGAACAGAAAAATTGAATTCTGGAACGCAAAAATGGATTGAGGAACCCAAAAATGGATTGAGGGACCAAAAAAACGGATTGAGGAATCCAAGAATGGTCTGAGGAACCCAAAAATGGATTGAGGGACCAAAAAATGGGCTGAAAGACCAAAAAATGGATTGAGGAACCCAAAAATGGATTCAGGGACTAAAAAATGGATTGAGGAACACAAGAATGGATTGTGGAACCCCAAAATGGATTAAGGAACCAAAAAATGCGCTGAGGTATCCAAGAATCGATTGTGGAACCCAAGAACGGATTGAAGGACCCAAAAATGGATTGAATGACCCAAAAAAGGATTCAGGAAACCAAAAATTTATTTAGGAACCGTAGATTGGATTGAGGGACCAAAAAATGGATTGAGGAAACCCGAAATGGATTGGGGAACCCAAAAATCGATTAAGAGACACAAAAATGTGCTGAGGAACCCAAAAATGGGCTGAGGAACCCAAAAATGGATTGCGGAACCTAAAAATAGTCTGAGGAAACCAAAAATGGCCTGAAGAACCCAAAAATGGTCTCAGGAACCCAAAAATGCATTGAGGAACCCAAAAAGAGGCTGAGGAACTAAAAAATGGATTGAGGAACCCAAAAATGGATTGAGGAAGACAAAAATGGGCTGAGGAACCCAAATATGGATTGAGGAACCCAAAAATGGATTGAGGATCCCAAAAATGGGCTGAGGAACCCAAAAAAGGTCTGAGGGACCCAAAAATGGATTGACAGACCAAAAAATGGATTAAGGTACCCAAATATGGATTGAGGAACCAAAAAATGGATTGAGGAAACCGAAAATTGGCCGAGGGACCCGAAAATGGATTGAGGAACCCAGAAGTGGATTGAGGAACCCAAAAATGGACCGATGAACCCAAAAATGGGCTGTGCAATCCAAAAAGAGATTGAGGGACCAAAAGATGGATTGACGAACACAAAAATGGGTTCAGGGACCAAAAAATGGTTTGAGGAACCCAAAAATAGATTGAGGAATCCAAAAATGGGCTGAGGAACCCTAAACTGTGCTGAGGAACCCAAAAATGGGCTGAAAACACACAAATGGGCTGACACACCCAAAAATGGTCAGGAGGCGCTAAAAATGGATTGAGGAATCCAAAAATGAATTGAGGAACCCAAAAATGGATGGAGGAAACCAATAAAAAGATTTAGAAACCGAAAAATGGCCTGAGAAACCCAAAAAGGGATTGAGGAACTCAAAAATGGACTGAAGAACACAAAAATGGATTGAGGAACCCAAAAATATATTCAGGGACCAAAAAATGGATTGAGGAACCCAAAAATGGGCTGAGAGCCCCAAAAATGGATTGAGGGACAAAAAATGGATTGAGGAACCCTGAAATGGTTTGAAGAAACATAAAATGTATTGAGGAACCGAAGAATGGATTGAGGAACCCAAAAATAGGCTGAGAGACCAAAAAAATGAATTGAGGAATTCTAAAATGGATTGTGGAACTCAAAAATGGATTGTGGAACCCAAAAATGGATTCAGGGACCAAAAAAATGGATTGAGAAACCCAAAAATGGATTGAAAAACCCAAAAATGGACTGAGGAACCCAAATATTGAATTGAGGAAACCAAAAATGGATTGAGGAACCCAAAAGAGGATTGAGGAACACAATGATTTGAGGAATCGAAAAATGGGCTGAAGTACCCAAAAATGGGCGGAGTAACCCAAAAATAGATTGAGGAACCCAAAAATGTATTGAAGAACCCAAAAATGGATTCAGGGAACAAAAAATGGATTGAGGAATCCAAGAATGGATTGTGGAACCCAAAAATGGATTGAGGAACCCAAAAATGGGCTGAGAGACCAAAAAATGGATTGAGACACCCAAAAATGGATTGAAGGACATAAAAATGGATTGAAGGACCCAAAAATGGATTGAGGAAACCAAAAACGTATTGAGGAACTGAAGATTGGATTGAGGAACAGGAAAGTGGATTGAGGAACCCAAAAATGGGATGAGGCAACCAAAAATGGATTGACAGACCAAAAAGTGGATTGAGGAACCCAGTTATGGATGGAGGAACCCAAAAAATGGATTGAGAAACACAAAAATGGGCTGAGGAACCGAAAATGGATTGACAGACCAAAAAGTGGATTGAGGAACCCAATTATGGATGGAGGAAACCAAAAAATGGATTGAGAAACACAAAAATGGGCTGAGGGACCGAAAATGGATTGAGGAAACCAGAAATGGTTTGAGGAACCCAAAAATTGATTAAGAGACACAAAAATGTGCTGAGGAAACCAAAAATGGGCTGAAGAACCCAAAAGAGGATGTAGGGAGCAGAAAAAGGATTGAAGAACTCAAAAATGGTTTGAGGAACCCAAAAATGGATTGAGGAACCTAAAAGTGGATTCAGGGAACAAAAAATGGATTGAGGAACCCAAAAATGGATTGTGGAACCCAAAAATGGATTCAGAGACCAAAAAATGGATTGAGGTATCCAAGAATGGATAATGGAAGCCAAGAATAGATTGAAGAACCCAAAAGTGGATTCAGGAAACCAAAAGTGTATTGAGGAACCGAAGAATGGATTGAGGAACCCAAAAATAGGCTGAGAGACCAAAAAATGGACTGAGGACCCAAAAATGGGTTCAGGAACCCAAAAATTGAATTTTGGAACGCAAAAATGGATTGAGGAACCCAAAAATGGATTGAGGAATCCAATAATGGATCGAAGAACCCAAAAATGGATTCAGGAACAGAAAAATTGAATTCTGGAACGCAAAAATGGATTGAGGAACCCAAAAATGGATTGAGGGACCAAAAAAACGGATTGAGGAATCCAAGAATGGTCTGAGGAACCCAAAAATGGATTGAGGGACCAAAAAATGGGCTGAAAGACCAAAAAATGGATTGAGGAACCCAAAAATGGATTCAGGGACTAAAAAATGGATTGAGGAACACAAGAATGGATTGTGGAACCCCAAAATGGATTAAGGAACCAAAAAATGCGCTGAGGTATCCAAGAATCGATTGTGGAACCCAAGAACGGATTGAAGGACCCAAAAATGGATTGAATGACCCAAAAAAGGATTCAGGAAACCAAAAATTTATTTAGGAACCGTAGATTGGATTGAGGGACCAAAAAATGGATTGAGGAAACCCGAAATGGATTGGGGAACCCAAAAATCGATTAAGAGACACAAAAATGTGCTGAGGAACCCAAAAATGGGCTGAGGAACCCAAAAATGGATTGCGGAACCTAAAAATAGTCTGAGGAAACCAAAAATGGCCTGAAGAACCCAAAAATGGTCTCAGGAACCCAAAAATGCATTGAGGAACCCAAAAAGGGGCTGAGGAACTAAAAAATGGATTGAGGAACCCAAAAATGGATTGAGGAAGACAAAAATGGGCTGAGGAACCCAAATATGGATTGAGGAACCCAAAAATGGATTGAGGATCCCAAAAATGGGCTGAGGAACCCAAAAAAGGTCTGAGGGACCCAAAAATGGATTGACAGACCAAAAAATGGATTAAGGAACCCAAATATGGATTGAGGAACCAAAAAATGGATTGAGGAAACCGAAAATTGGCCGAGGGACCCGAAAATGGATTGAGGAACCCAGAAGTGGATTGAGGAACCCAAAAATGGACCGATGAACCCAAAAATGGGCTGTGCAATCCAAAAAGAGATTGAGGGACCAAAAGATGGATTGACGAACACAAAAATGGGTTCAGGGACCCAAAAATGGTTTGAGGAACCCAAAAATAGATTGAGGAATCCAAAAATGGGCTGAGGAACCCTAAACTGTGCTGAGGAACCCAAAAATGGGCTGAAAACACACAAATGGGCTGACACACCCAAAAATGGTCAGGAGGCGCTAAAAATGGATTGAGGAATCCAAAAATGAATTGAGGAACCCAAAAATGGATGGAGGAAACCAATAAAAAGATTTAGAAACCGAAAAATGGCCTGAGAAACCCAAAAAGGGATTGAGGAACTCAAAAATGGACTGAAGAACGCAAAAATGGATTGAGGAACCCAAAAATATATTCAGGGACCAAAAAATGGATTGAGGAACCCAAAAATGGGCTGAGAGCCCCAAAAATGGATTGAGGGACAAAAAATGGATTGAGGAACCCTGAAATGGTTTGAAGAAACATAAAATGTATTGAGGAACCGAAGAATGGATTGAGGAACCCAAAAATAGGCTGAGAGACCAAAAAAATGAATTGAGGAATTCTAAAATGGATTGTGGAACTCAAAAATGGATTGTGGAACCCAAAAATGGATTCAGGGACCAAAAAAATGGATTGAGAAACCCAAAAATGGATTGAAAAACCCAAAAATGGACTGAGGAACCCAAATATTGAATTGAGGAAACCAAAAATGGATTGAGGAACCCAAAAGAGGATTGAGGAACACAATGATTTGAGGAATCGAAAAATGGGCTGAAGTACCCAAAAATGGGCGGAGTAACCCAAAAATAGATTGAGGAACCCAAAAATGTATTGAAGAACCCAAAAATGGATTCAGGGAACAAAAAATGGATTGAGGAATCCAAGAATGGATTGTGGAACCCAAAAATGGATTGAGGAACCCAAAAATGGGCTGAGAGACCAAAAAATGGATTGAGACACCCAAAAATGGATTGAAGGACATAAAAATGGATTGAAGGACCCAAAAATGGATTGAGGAAACAAAAAACGTATTGAGGAACTGAAGATTGGATTGAGGAACAGAAAAGTGGATTGAGGAACCCAAAAATGGGATGAGGCAACCAAAAATGGATTGACAGACCAAAAAGTGGATTGAGGAACCCAATTATGGATGGAGGAACCCAAAAAATGGATTGAGAAACACAAAAATGGGCTGAGGGACCGAAAATGGATTGACAGACCAAAAAGTGGATTGAGGAACCCAATTATGGATGGAGGAACCCAAAAAATGGATTGAGAAACACAAAAATGGGCTGAGGGACCGAAAATGGATTGAGGAAACCAGAAATGGTTTGAGGAACCCAAAAATTGATTAAGAGACACAAAAATGTGCTGAGGAAACCAAAAATGGGCTGAGGAAACCAAAAATGGGCTGAAGAACCCAAAAGAGGATGTAGGGAGCAGAAAAAGGATTGAAGAACTCAAAAATGGTTTGAGGAACCCAAAAATGGATTGAGGAACCCAAAAGTGGATTCAGGGAACAAAAAATGGATTGAGGAACCCAAAAATGGATTGTGGAACCCAAAAATGGATTCAGAGACCAAAAAATGGATTGAGGTATCCAAGAATGGATAATGGAAGCCAAGAATAGATTGAAGAACCCAAAAGTGGATTCAGGAAACCAAAAGTGTATTGAGGAACCGAAGAATGGATTGAGGAACCCAAAAATAGGCTGAGAGACCAAAAAATGGACTGAGGACCCAAAAATGGGTTCAGGAACCCAAAAATTGAATTTTGGAACGCAAAAATGGATTGAGGAACCCTGAAATGGTTTGAAGAAACATAAAATGTATTGAGGAACCGAAGAATGGATTGAGGAACCCAAAAATAGGCTGAGAGACCAAAAAAATGAATTGAGGAATTCTAAAATGGATTGTGGAACTCAAAAATGGATTGTGGAACCCAAAAATGGATTCAGGGACCAAAAAAATGGATTGAGAAACCCAAAAATGGATTGAAAAACCCAAAAATGGACTGAGGAACCCAAATATTGAATTGAGGAAACCAAAAATGGATTGAGGAACCCAAAAGAGGATTGAGGAACACAATGATTTGAGGAATCGAAAAATGGGCTGAAGTACCCAAAAATGGGCGGAGTAACCCAAAAATAGATTGAGGAACCCAAAAATGTATTGAAGAACCCAAAAATGGATTCAGGGAACAAAAAATGGATTGAGGAATCCAAGAATGGATTGTGGAACCCAAAAATGGATTGAGGAACCCAAAAATGGGCTGAGAGACCAAAAAATGGATTGAGACACCCAAAAATGGATTGAAGGACATAAAAATGGATTGAAGGACCCAAAAATGGATTGAGGAAACCAAAAACGTATTGAGGAACTGAAGATTGGATTGAGGAACAGGAAAGTGGATTGAGGAACCCAAAAATGGGATGAGGCAACCAAAAATGGATTGACAGACCAAAAAGTGGATTGAGGAACCCAGTTATGGATGGAGGAACCCAAAAAATGGATTGAGAAACACAAAAATGGGCTGAGGAACCGAAAATGGATTGACAGACCAAAAAGTGGATTGAGGAACCCAATTATGGATGGAGGAAACCAAAAAATGGATTGAGAAACACAAAAATGGGCTGAGGGACCGAAAATGGATTGAGGAAACCAGAAATGGTTTGAGGAACCCAAAAATTGATTAAGAGACACAAAAATGTGCTGAGGAAACCAAAAATGGGCTGAAGAACCCAAAAGAGGATGTAGGGAGCAGAAAAAGGATTGAAGAACTCAAAAATGGTTTGAGGAACCCAAAAATGGATTGAGGAACCTAAAAGTGGATTCAGGGAACAAAAAATGGATTGAGGAACCCAAAAATGGATTGTGGAACCCAAAAATGGATTCAGAGACCAAAAAATGGATTGAGGTATCCAAGAATGGATAATGGAAGCCAAGAATAGATTGAAGAACCCAAAAGTGGATTCAGGAAACCAAAAGTGTATTGAGGAACCGAAGAATGGATTGAGGAACCCAAAAATAGGCTGAGAGACCAAAAAATGGACTGAGGACCCAAAAATGGGTTCAGGAACCCAAAAATTGAATTTTGGAACGCAAAAATGGATTGAGGAACCCAAAAATGGATTGAGGAATCCAATAATGGATCGAAGAACCCAAAAATGGATTCAGGAACAGAAAAATTGAATTCTGGAACGCAAAAATGGATTGAGGAACCCAAAAATGGATTGAGGGACCAAAAAAACGGATTGAGGAATCCAAGAATGGTCTGAGGAACCCAAAAATGGATTGAGGGACCAAAAAATGGGCTGAAAGACCAAAAAATGGATTGAGGAACCCAAAAATGGATTCAGGGACTAAAAAATGGATTGAGGAACACAAGAATGGATTGTGGAACCCCAAAATGGATTAAGGAACCAAAAAATGCGCTGAGGTATCCAAGAATCGATTGTGGAACCCAAGAACGGATTGAAGGACCCAAAAATGGATTGAATGACCCAAAAAAGGATTCAGGAAACCAAAAATTTATTTAGGAACCGTAGATTGGATTGAGGGACCAAAAAATGGATTGAGGAAACCCGAAATGGATTGGGGAACCCAAAAATCGATTAAGAGACACAAAAATGTGCTGAGGAACCCAAAAATGGGCTGAGGAACCCAAAAATGGATTGCGGAACCTAAAAATAGTCTGAGGAAACCAAAAATGGCCTGAAGAACCCAAAAATGGTCTCAGGAACCCAAAAATGCATTGAGGAACCCAAAAAGGGGCTGAGGAACTAAAAAATGGATTGAGGAACCCAAAAATGGATTGAGGAAGACAAAAATGGGCTGAGGAACCCAAATATGGATTGAGGAACCCAAAAATGGATTGAGGATCCCAAAAATGGGCTGAGGAACCCAAAAAAGGTCTGAGGGACCCAAAAATGGATTGACAGACCAAAAAATGGATTAAGGAACCCAAATATGGATTGAGGAACCAAAAAATGGATTGAGGAAACCGAAAATTGGCCGAGGGACCCGAAAATGGATTGAGGAACCCAGAAGTGGATTGAGGAACCCAAAAATGGACCGATGAACCCAAAAATGGGCTGTGCAATCCAAAAAGAGATTGAGGGACCAAAAGATGGATTGACGAACACAAAAATGGGTTCAGGGACCCAAAAATGGTTTGAGGAACCCAAAAATAGATTGAGGAATCCAAAAATGGGCTGAGGAACCCTAAACTGTGCTGAGGAACCCAAAAATGGGCTGAAAACACACAAATGGGCTGACACACCCAAAAATGGTCAGGAGGCGCTAAAAATGGATTGAGGAATCCAAAAATGAATTGAGGAACCCAAAAATGGATGGAGGAAACCAATAAAAAGATTTAGAAACCGAAAAATGGCCTGAGAAACCCAAAAAGGGATTGAGGAACTCAAAAATGGACTGAAGAACGCAAAAATGGATTGAGGAACCCAAAAATATATTCAGGGACCAAAAAATGGATTGAGGAACCCAAAAATGGGCTGAGAGCCCCAAAAATGGATTGAGGGACAAAAAATGGATTGAGGAACCCTGAAATGGTTTGAAGAAACATAAAATGTATTGAGGAACCGAAGAATGGATTGAGGAACCCAAAAATAGGCTGAGAGACCAAAAAAATGAATTGAGGAATTCTAAAATGGATTGTGGAACTCAAAAATGGATTGTGGAACCCAAAAATGGATTCAGGGACCAAAAAAATGGATTGAGAAACCCAAAAATGGATTGAAAAACCCAAAAATGGACTGAGGAACCCAAATATTGAATTGAGGAAACCAAAAATGGATTGAGGAACCCAAAAGAGGATTGAGGAACACAATGATTTGAGGAATCGAAAAATGGGCTGAAGTACCCAAAAATGGGCGGAGTAACCCAAAAATAGATTGAGGAACCCAAAAATGTATTGAAGAACCCAAAAATGGATTCAGGGAACAAAAAATGGATTGAGGAATCCAAGAATGGATTGTGGAACCCAAAAATGGATTGAGGAACCCAAAAATGGGCTGAGAGACCAAAAAATGGATTGAGACACCCAAAAATGGATTGAAGGACATAAAAATGGATTGAAGGACCCAAAAATGGATTGAGGAAACAAAAAACGTATTGAGGAACTGAAGATTGGATTGAGGAACAGAAAAGTGGATTGAGGAACCCAAAAATGGGATGAGGCAACCAAAAATGGATTGACAGACCAAAAAGTGGATTGAGGAACCCAATTATGGATGGAGGAACCCAAAAAATGGATTGAGAAACACAAAAATGGGCTGAGGGACCGAAAATGGATTGACAGACCAAAAAGTGGATTGAGGAACCCAATTATGGATGGAGGAACCCAAAAAATGGATTGAGAAACACAAAAATGGGCTGAGGGACCGAAAATGGATTGAGGAAACCAGAAATGGTTTGAGGAACCCAAAAATTGATTAAGAGACACAAAAATGTGCTGAGGAAACCAAAAATGGGCTGAGGAAACCAAAAATGGGCTGAAGAACCCAAAAGAGGATGTAGGGAGCAGAAAAAGGATTGAAGAACTCAAAAATGGTTTGAGGAACCCAAAAATGGATTGAGGAACCCAAAAGTGGATTCAGGGAACAAAAAATGGATTGAGGAACCCAAAAATGGATTGTGGAACCCAAAAATGGATTCAGAGACCAAAAAATGGATTGAGGTATCCAAGAATGGATAATGGAAGCCAAGAATAGATTGAAGAACCCAAAAGTGGATTCAGGAAACCAAAAGTGTATTGAGGAACCGAAGAATGGATTGAGGAACCCAAAAATAGGCTGAGAGACCAAAAAATGGACTGAGGACCCAAAAATGGGTTCAGGAACCCAAAAATTGAATTTTGGAACGCAAAAATGGATTGAGGAACCCAAAAATGGATTGAGGAATCCAATAATGGATCGAAGAACCCAAAAATGGATTCAGGAACAGAAAAATTGAATTCTGGAACGCAAAAATGGATTGAGGAACCCAAAAATGGATTGAGGGACCAAAAAAACGGATTGAGGAATCCAAGAATGGTCTGAGGAACCCAAAAATGGATTGAGGGACCAAAAAATGGGCTGAAAGACCAAAAAATGGATTGAGGAACCCAAAAATGGATTCAGGGACTAAAAAATGGATTGAGGAACACAAGAATGGATTGTGGAACCCCAAAATGGATTAAGGAACCAAAAAATGCGCTGAGGTATCCAAGAATCGATTGTGGAACCCAAGAACGGATTGAAGGACCCAAAAATGGATTGAATGACCCAAAAAAGGATTCAGGAAACCAAAAATTTATTTAGGAACCGTAGATTGGATTGAGGGACCAAAAAATGGATTGAGGAAACCCGAAATGGATTGGGGAACCCAAAAATCGATTAAGAGACACAAAAATGTGCTGAGGAACCCAAAAATGGGCTGAGGAACCCAAAAATGGATTGCGGAACCTAAAAATAGTCTGAGGAAACCAAAAATGGCCTGAAGAACCCAAAAATGGTCTCAGGAACCCAAAAATGCATTGAGGAACCCAAAAAGGGGCTGAGGAACTAAAAAATGGATTGAGGAACCCAAAAATGGATTGAGGAAGACAAAAATGGGCTGAGGAACCCAAATATGGATTGAGGAACCCAAAAATGGATTGAGGATCCCAAAAATGGGCTGAGGAACCCAAAAAAGGTCTGAGGGACCCAAAAATGGATTGACAGACCAAAAAATGGATTAAGGAACCCAAATATGGATTGAGGAACCAAAAAATGGATTGAGGAAACCGAAAATTGGCCGAGGGACCCGAAAATGGATTGAGGAACCCAGAAGTGGATTGAGGAACCCAAAAATGGACCGATGAACCCAAAAATGGGCTGTGCAATCCAAAAAGAGATTGAGGGACCAAAAGATGGATTGACGAACACAAAAATGGGTTCAGGGACCCAAAAATGGTTTGAGGAACCCAAAAATAGATTGAGGAATCCAAAAATGGGCTGAGGAACCCTAAACTGTGCTGAGGAACCCAAAAATGGGCTGAAAACACACAAATGGGCTGACACACCCAAAAATGGTCAGGAGGCGCTAAAAATGGATTGAGGAATCCAAAAATGAATTGAGGAACCCAAAAATGGATGGAGGAAACCAAAAAAAAGATTTAGAAACCGAAAAATGGCCTGAGAAACCCAAAAAGGGATTGAGGAACTCAAAAATGGACTGAAGAACGCAAAAATGGATTGAGGAACCCAAAAATATATTCAGGGACCAAAAAATGGATTGAGGAACCCAAAAATGGGCTGAGAGCCCCAAAAATGGATTGAGGGACAAAAAATGGATTGAGGAACCCTGAAATGGTTTGAAGAAACATAAAATGTATTGAGGAACCGAAGAATGGATTGAGGAACCCAAAAATAGGCTGAGAGACCAAAAAAATGAATTGAGGAATTCTAAAATGGATTGTGGAACTCAAAAATGGATTGTGGAACCCAAAAATGGATTCAGGGACCAAAAAAATGGATTGAGAAACCCAAAAATGGATTGAAAAACCCAAAAATGGACTGAGGAACCCAAATATTGAATTGAGGAAACCAAAAATGGATTGAGGAACCCAAAAGAGGATTGAGGAACACAATGATTTGAGGAATCGAAAAATGGGCTGAAGTACCCAAAAATGGGCGGAGTAACCCAAAAATAGATTGAGGAACCCAAAAATGTATTGAAGAACCCAAAAATGGATTCAGGGAACAAAAAATGGATTGAGGAATCCAAGAATGGATTGTGGAACCCAAAAATGGATTGAGGAACCCAAAAATAGGCTGAGAGACCAAAAAATGGATTGAGACACCCAAAAATGGATTGAAGGATATAAAAGTGGATTGAAGGACCCAAAAATGGATTGAGGAAACCAAAAAGGTATTGAGGAACTGAAGATTGGATTGAGGAACAGAAAAGTGGATTGAGGAACCCAAAAATGGGATGAGGCAACCAAAAATGGATTGACAGACCAAAAAGTGGATTGAGGAACCCAATTATGGATGTAGGAACCCAAAAAATGGATTGAGAAACACAAAAATGGGCTGAGGGACCGAAAATGGATTGAGGAAACCAGAAATGGTTTGAGGAACCCAAAAATTGATTAAGAGACACAAAAATGTGCTGAGGAAACCAAAAATGGGCTGAGGAAACCAAAAATGGGCTGAAGAACCCAAAAGAGGATGTAGGGAGCAGAAAAAGGATTGAAGAACTCAAAAATGGTTTGAGGAACCCAAAAATGGATTGTGGAACCCAAAAATGGATTCAGAGACCAAAAAATGGATTGAGGTATCCAAGAATGGATAATGGAAGCCAAGAATAGATTGAAGAACCCAAAAGTGGATTCAGGAAACCAAAAGTGTATTGAGGAACCGAAGAATGGATTGAGGAACCCAAAAATAGGCTGAGAGACCAAAAAATGGACTGAGGACCCAAAAATGGGTTCAGGAACCCAAAAATTGAATTTTGGAACGCAAAAATGGATTGAGGAACCCAAAAATGGATTGAGGAATCCAATAATGGATCGAAGAACCCAAAAATGGATTCAGGAACAGAAAAATTGAATTCTGGAACGCAAAAATGGATTGAGGAACCCAAAAATGGATTGAGGGACCAAAAAAACGGATTGAGGAATCCAAGAATGGTCTGAGGAACCCAAAAATGGATTGAGGGACCAAAAATGGGCTGAAAGACCAAAAAATGGATTGAGGAACCCAAAAATGGATTCAGGGACTAAAAAATGGATTGAGGAACACAAGAATGGATTGTGGAACCCCAAAATGGATTAAGGAACCAAAAAATGCGCTGAGGTATCCAAGAATCGATTGTGGAACCCAAGAACGGATTGAAGGACCCAAAAATGGATTGAATGACCCAAAAAAGGATTCAGGAAACCAAAAATTTATTTAGGAACCGTAGATTGGATTGAGGGACCAAAAAATGGATTGAGGAAACCCGAAATGGATTGGGGAACCCAAAAATCGATTAAGAGACACAAAAATGTGCTGAGGAACCCAAAAATGGGCTGAGGAACCCAAAAATGGATTGCGGAACCTAAAAATAGTCTGAGGAAACCAAAAATGGCCTGAAGAACCCAAAAATGGTCTCAGGAACCCAAAATGCATTGAGGAACCCAAAAAGGGGCTGAGGAACTAAAAAATGGATTGAGGAACCCAAAAATGGATTGAGGAAGACAAAAATGGGCTGAGGAACCCAAATATGGATTGAGGAACCCAAAAATGGATTGAGGATCCCAAAAATGGGCTGAGGAACCCAAAAAAGGTCTGAGGGACCCAAAAATGGATTGACAGACCAAAAAATGGATTAAGGAACCCAAATATGGATTGAGGAACCAAAAAATGGATTGAGGAAACCGAAAATTGGCCGAGGGACCCGAAAATGGATTGAGGAACCCAGAAGTGGATTGAGGAACCCAAAAATGGACCGATGAACCCAAAAATGGGCTGTGCAATCCAAAAAGAGATTGAGGGACCAAAAGATGGATTGACGAACACAAAAATGGGTTCAGGGACCCAAAAATGGTTTGAGGAACCCAAAAATAGATTGAGGAATCCAAAAATGGGCTGAGGAACCCTAAACTGTGCTGAGGAACCCAAAAATGGGCTGAAAACACACAAATGGGCTGACACACCCAAAAATGGTCAGGAGGCGCTAAAAATGGATTGAGGAATCCAAAAATGAATTGAGGAACCCAAAAATGGATGGAGGAAACCAATAAAAAGATTTAGAAACCGAAAAATGGCCTGAGAAACCCAAAAAGGGATTGAGGAACTCAAAAATGGACTGAAGAACGCAAAAATGGATTGAGGAACCCAAAAATATATTCAGGGACCAAAAAATGGATTGAGGAACCCAAAAATGGGCTGAGAGCCCCAAAAATGGATTGAGGGACAAAAAATGGATTGAGGAACCCTGAAATGGTTTGAAGAAACATAAAATGTATTGAGGAACCGAAGAATGGATTGAGGAACCCAAAAATAGGCTGAGAGACCAAAAAAATGAATTGAGGAATTCTAAAATGGATTGTGGAACTCAAAAATGGATTGTGGAACCCAAAAATGGATTCAGGGACCAAAAAAATGGATTGAGAAACCCAAAAATGGATTGAAAAACCCAAAAATGGACTGAGGAACCCAAATATTGAATTGAGGAAACCAAAAATGGATTGAGGAACCCAAAAGAGGATTGAGGAACACAATGATTTGAGGAATCGAAAAATGGGCTGAAGTACCCAAAAATGGGCGGAGTAACCCAAAAATAGATTGAGGAACCCAAAAATGTATTGAAGAACCCAAAAATGGATTCAGGGAACAAAAAATGGATTGAGGAATCCAAGAATGGATTGTGGAACCCAAAAATGGATTGAGGAACCCAAAAATAGGCTGAGAGACCAAAAAATGGATTGAGACACCCAAAAATGGATTGAAGGATATAAAAGTGGATTGAAGGACCCAAAAATGGATTGAGGAAACCAAAAACGTATTGAGGAACTGAAGATTGGATTGAGGAACAGAAAAGTGGATTGAGGAACCCAAAAATGGGATGAGGCAACCAAAAATGGATTGACAGACCAAAAAGTGGATTGAGGAACCCAATTATGGATGGAGGAACCCAAAAAATGGATTGAGAAACACAAAAATGGGCTGAGGGACCGAAAATGGATTGAGGAAACCAGAAATGGTTTGAGGAACCCAAAAATTGATTAAGAGACACAAAAATGTGCTGAGGAAACCAAAAATGGGCTGAGGAAACCAAAAATGGGCTGAAGAACCCAAAAGAGGATGTAGGGAGCAGAAAAAGGATTGAAGAACTCAAAAATGGTTTGAGGAACCCAAAAATGGATTGTGGAACCCAAAAATGGATTCAGAGACCAAAAAATGGATTGAGGTATCCAAGAATGGATAATGGAAGCCAAGAATAGATTGAAGAACCCAAAAGTGGATTCAGGAAACCAAAAGTGTATTGAGGAACCGAAGAATGGATTGAGGAACCCAAAAATAGGCTGAGAGACCAAAAAATGGACTGAGGACCCAAAAATGGGTTCAGGAACCCAAAAATTGAATTTTGGAACGCAAAAATGGATTGAGGAACCCAAAAATGGATTGAGGAATCCAATAATGGATCGAAGAACCCAAAAATGGATTCAGGAACAGAAAAATTGAATTCTGGAACGCAAAAATGGATTGAGGAACCCAAAAATGGATTGAGGGACCAAAAAAACGGATTGAGGAATCCAAGAATGGTCTGAGGAACCCAAAAATGGATTGAGGGACCAAAAAATGGGCTGAAAGACCAAAAAATGGATTGAGGAACCCAAAAATGGATTCAGGGACTAAAAAATGGATTGAGGAACACAAGAATGGATTGTGGAACCCCAAAATGGATTAAGGAACCAAAAAATGCGCTGAGGTATCCAAGAATCGATTGTGGAACCCAAGAACGGATTGAAGGACCCAAAAATGGATTGAATGACCCAAAAAAGGATTCAGGAAACCAAAAATTTATTTAGGAACCGTAGATTGGATTGAGGGACCAAAAAATGGATTGAGGAAACCCGAAATGGATTGAGGAACCCAAAAATCGATTAAGAGACACAAAAATGTGCTGAGGAACCCAAAAATGGGCTGAGGAACCCAAAAATGGATTGCGGAACCTAAAAATAGTCTGAGGAAACCAAAAATGGCCTGAAGAACCCAAAAATGGTCTCAGGAACCCAAAAATGCATTGAGGAACCCAAAAAGGGGCTGAGGAACTAAAAAATGGATTGAGGAACCCAAAAATGGATTGAGGAAGACAAAAATGGGCTGAGGAACCCAAATATGGATTGAGGAACCCAAAAATGGATTGAGGATCCCAAAAATGGGCTGAGGAACCCAAAAAAGGTCTGAGGGACCCAAAAATGGATTGACAGACCAAAAAATGGATTAAGGTACCCAAATATGGATTGAGGAACCAAAAAATGGATTGAGGAAACCGAAAATTGGCCGAGGGACCCGAAAATGGATTGAGGAACCCAGAAGTGGATTGAGGAACCCAAAAATGGACCGATGAACCCAAAAATGGGCTGTGCAATCCAAAAAGAGATTGAGGGACCAAAAGATGGATTGACGAACACAAAAATGGGTTCAGGGACCCAAAAATGGTTTGAGGAACCCAAAAATAGATTGAGGAATCCAAAAATGGGCTGAGGAACCCTAAACTGTGCTGAGGAACCCAAAAATGGGCTGAAAACACACAAATGGGCTGACACACCCAAAAATGGTCAGGAGGCGCTAAAAATGGATTGAGGAATCCAAAAATGAATTGAGGAACCCAAAAATGGATGGAGGAAACC
Source organism: Dromococcyx pavoninus (assembly GCA_033558185.1). Lineage (NCBI taxonomy): Eukaryota > Metazoa > Chordata > Aves > Cuculiformes > Neomorphidae > Dromococcyx > Dromococcyx pavoninus. Next base: position 77,104 of record JAUMJL010001029.1, read on the forward strand.
AAAAAAAAGATTTAGAAAACGAAAAATGGCCTGAGAAACCCAAAAAGGGATTGAGGAACTCAAAAATGGACTGAAGAACGCAAAAATGGATTGAGGAACCCAAAAATGGATTGAAAAACCCAAAAATGGACTGAGGAACCCAAATATTGAATTGAGGAAACCAAAAATGGATTGAGGAACCCAAAAGAGGATTGAGGAACACAATGATTTGAGGAATCGAAAAATGGGCTGAAGTACCCAAAAATGGGCGGAGTAACCCAAAAATAGATTGAGGAACCCAAAAATGTATTGAAGAACCCAAAAATGGATTCAGGGAACAAAAAATGGATTGAGGAATCCAAGAATGGATTGTGGAACCCAAAAATGGATTGAGGAACCCAAAAATAGGCTGAGAGACCAAAAAATGGATTGAGACACCCAAAAATGGATTGAAGGACCCAAAAATGGATTGAGGAAACCAAAAACGTATTGAGGAACTGAAGATTGGATTGAGGAACAGAAAAGTGGATTGAGGAACCCAAAAATGGGATGAGGCAACCAAAAATGGATTGACAGACCAAAAAGTGGATTGAGGAACCCAATTATGGATGGAGGAACCCAAAAAATGGATTGAGAAACACAAAAATGGGCTGAGGGACCGAAAATGGATTGACAGACCAAAAAGTGGATTGAGGAACCCAATTATGGATGGAGGAACCCAAAAAATGGATTGAGAAACACAAAAATGGGCTGAGGGACCGAAAATGGATTGAGGAAACCAGAAATGGTTTGAGGAACCCAAAAATTGATTAAGAGACACAAAAATGTGCTGAGGAAACCAAAAATGTGCTGAGGAAACCAAAAATGGGCTGAAGAACCCAAAAGAGGATGTAGGGAGCAGAAAAAGGATTGAAGAACTCAAAAATGGTTTGAGGAACCCAAAAATGGATTGAGGAACCCAAAAGTGGATTCAGGGAACAAAAAATGGATTGAGGAACCCAAAAATGGGTTGTGGAACCCAAAAATGGATTCAGAGACCAAAAAATGGATTGAGGTATCCAAGAATGGATAATGGAAGCCAAGAATAGATTGAAGAACCCAAAAGTGGATTCAGGAAACCAAAAGTGTATTGAGGAACCGAAGAATGGATTGAGGAACCCAAAAATAGGCTGAGAGACCAAAAAATGGACTGAGGACCCAAAAATGGGTTCAGGAACCCAAAAATTGAATTTTGGAACGCAAAAATGGATTGAGGAACCCAAAAATGGATTGAGGAATCCAATAATGGATCGAAGAACCCAAAAATGGATTCAGGAACAGAAAAATTGAATTCTGGAACGCAAAAATGGATTGAGGAACCCAAAAATGGATTGAGGGACCGAAAAAACAAATGGAGGAATCCAAGAATGGTCTGAGGAACCCAAAAATGGATTGAGGGACCAAAAAATGGGCTGAAAGACCAAAAAATGGATTGAGGAACCCAAAAATGGATTCAGGGACTAAAAAATGGATTGAGGAACACAAGAATGGATTGTGGAACCCCAAAATGGATTAAGGAACCAAAAAATGCGCTGAGGTATCCAAGAATCGATTGTGGAACCCAAGAACGGATTGAAGGACCCAAAAATGGATTGAATGACCCAAAAAAGGATTCAGGAAACCAAAAATTTATTTAGGAACCGTAGATTGGATTGAGGGACCAAAAAATGGATTGAGGAAACCCGAAATGGATTGAGGAACCCAAAAATCGATTAAGAGACACAAAAATGTGCTGAGGAACCCAAAAATGGGCTGAGGAACCCAAAAATGGATTGCGGAACCTAAAAATAGTCTGAGGAAACCAAAAATGGCCTGAAGAACCCAAAAATGGTCTCAGGAACCCAAAAATGCATTGAGGAACCCAAAAAGGGGCTGAGGAACTAAAAAATGGATTGAGGAACCCAAAAATGGATTGAGGAAGACAAAAATGGGCTGAGGAACCCAAATATGGATTGAGGAACCCAAAAATGGATTGAGGATCCCAAAAATGGGCTGAGGAACCCAAAAAAGGTCTGAGGGACCCAAAAATGGATTGACAGACCAAAAAATGGATTAAGGTACCCAAATATGGATTGAGGAACCAAAAAATGGATTGAGGAAACCGAAAATTGGCCGAGGGACCCGAAAATGGATTGAGGAACCCAGAAGTGGATTGAGGAACCCAAAAATGGACCGATGAACCCAAAAATGGGCTGTGCAATCCAAAAAGAGATTGAGGGACCAAAAGATGGATTGACGAACACAAAAATGGGTTCAGGGACCCAAAAATGGTTTGAGGAACCCAAAAATAGATTGAGGAATCCAAAAATGGGCTGAGGAACCCTAAACTGTGCTGAGGAACCCAAAAATGGGCTGAAAACACACAAATGGGCTGACACACCCAAAAATGGTCAGGAGGCGCTAAAAATGGATTGAGGAATCCAAAAATGAATTGAGGAACCCAAAAATGGATGGAGGAAACCAATAAAAAGATTTAGAAACCGAAAAATGGCCTGAGAAACCCAAAAAGGGATTGAGGAACTCAAAAATGGACTGAAGAACACAAAAATGGATTGAGGAACCCAAAAATATATTCAGGGACCAAAAAATGGATTGAGGAACCCAAAAATGGGCTGAGAGCCCCAAAAATGGATTGAGGGACAAAAAATGGATTGAGGAACCCTGAAATGGTTTGAAGAAACATAAAATGTATTGAGGAACCGAAGAATGGATTGAGGAACCCAAAAATAGGCTGAGAGACCAAAAAAATGAATTGAGGAATTCTAAAATGGATTGTGGAACTCAAAAATGGATTGTGGAACCCAAAAATGGATTCAGGGACCAAAAAAATGGATTGAGAAACCCAAAAATGGATTGAAAAACCCAAAAATGGACTGAGGAACCCAAATATTGAATTGAGGAAACCAAAAATGGATTGAGGAACCCAAAAGAGGATTGAGGAACACAATGATTTGAGGAATCGAAAAATGGGCTGAAGTACCCAAAAATGGGCGGAGTAACCCAAAAATAGATTGAGGAACCCAAAAATGTATTGAAGAACCCAAAAATGGATTCAGGGAACAAAAAATGGATTGAGGAATCCAAGAATGGATTCTGGAACCCAAAAATGGATTGAGGAAACCAAAAATGGGCTGAGAGACCAAAAAATGGATTGAGACACCCAAAAATGGATTGAAGGACATAAAAATGGATTGAAGGACCCAAAAATGGATTGAGGAAACCAAAAACGTATTGAGGAACTGAAGATTGGATTGAGGAACAGAAAAGTGGATTGAGGAACCCAAAAATGGTCTGAGGCAACCAAAAATGGATTGACAGACCAAAAAGTGGATTGAGGAACCCAATTATGGATGGAGGAACCCAAAAAATGGATTGAGAAACACAAAAATGGGCTGAGGGACCGAAAATGGATTGACAGACCAAAAAGTGGATTGAGGAACCCAATTATGGATGGAGGAACCCAAAAAATGGATTGAGAAACACAAAAATGGGCTGAGGGACCGAAAATGGATTGAGGAAACCAGAAATGGTTTGAGGAACCCAAAAATTGATTAAGAGACACAAAAATGTGCTGAGGAAACCAAAAATGGGCTGAGGAAACCAAAAATGGGCTGAAGAACCCAAAAGAGGATGTAGGGAGCAGAAAAAGGATTGAAGAACTCAAAAATGGTTTGAGGAACCCAAAAATGGATTGAGGAACCCAAAAGTGGATTCAGGGAACAAAAAATGGATTGAGGAACCCAAAAATGGATTGTGGAACCCAAAAATGGATTCAGAGACCAAAAAATGGATTGAGGTATCCAAGAATGGATAATGGAAGCCAAGAATAGATTGAAGAACCCAAAAGTGGATTCAGGAAACCAAAAGTGTATTGAGGAACCGAAGAATGGATTGAGGAACCCAAAAATAGGCTGAGAGACCAAAAAATGGACTGAGGACCCAAAAATGGGTTCAGGAACCCAAAAATTGAATTTTGGAACGCAAAAATGGATTGAGGAACCCAAAAATGGATTGAGGAATCCAATAATGGATCGAAGAACCCAAAAATGGATTCAGGAACAGAAAAATTGAATTCTGGAACGCAAAAATGGATTGAGGAACCCAAAAATGGATTGAGGGACCAAAAAAACGGATTGAGGAATCCAAGAATGGTCTGAGGAACCCAAAAATGGATTGAGGGACCAAAAAATGGGCTGAAAGACCAAAAAATGGATTGAGGAACCCAAAAATGGATTCAGGGACTAAAAAATGGATTGAGGAACACAAGAATGGATTGTGGAACCCCAAAATGGATTAAGGAACCAAAAAATGCGCTGAGGTATCCAAGAATCGATTGTGGAACCCAAGAACGGATTGAAGGACCCAAAAATGGATTGAATGACCCAAAAAAGGATTCAGGAAACCAAAAATTTATTTAGGAACCGTAGATTGGATTGAGGGACCAAAAAATGGATTGAGGAAACCCGAAATGGATTGGGGAACCCAAAAATCGATTAAGAGACACAAAAATGTGCTGAGGAACCCAAAAATGGGCTGAGGAACCCAAAAATGGATTGCGGAACCTAAAAATAGTCTGAGGAAACCAAAAATGGCCTGAAGAACCCAAAAATGGTCTCAGGAACCCAAAAATGCATTGAGGAACCCAAAAAGGGGCTGAGGAACTAAAAAATGGATTGAGGAACCCAAAAATGGATTGAGGAAGACAAAAATGGGCTGAGGAACCCAAATATGGATTGAGGAACCCAAAAATGGATTGAGGATCCCAAAAATGGGCTGAGGAACCCAAAAAAGGTCTGAGGGACCCAAAAATGGATTGACAGACCAAAAAATGGATTAAGGTACCCAAATATGGATTGAGGAACCAAAAAATGGATTGAGGAAACCGAAAATTGGCCGAGGGACCCGAAAATGGATTGAGGAACCCAGAAGTGGATTGAGGAACCCAAAAATGGACCGATGAACCCAAAAATGGGCTGTGGAATCCAAAAAGAGATTGAGGGACCAAAAGATGGATTGACGAACACAAAAATGGGTTCAGGGACCCAAAAATGGTTTGAGGAACCCAAAAATAGATTGAGGAATCCAAAAATGGGCTGAGGAACCCTAAACTGTGCTGAGGAACCCAAAAATGGGCTGAAAACACACAAATGGGCTGACACACCCAAAAATGGTCAGGAGGCGCTAAAAATGGATTGAGGAATCCAAAAATGAATTGAGGAACCCAAAAATGGATGGAGGAAACCAAAAAAAAGATTTAGAAAACGAAAAATGGCCTGAGAAACCCAAAAAGGGATTGAGGAACTCAAAAATGGACTGAAGAACGCAAAAATGGATTGAGGAACCCAAAAATATATTCAGGGACCAAAAAATGGATTGAGGAACCCAAAAATGGGCTGAGAGCCCCAAAAATGGATTGAGGGACAAAAAATGGATTGAGGAACCCTGAAATGGTTTGAAGAAACATAAAATGTATTGAGGAACCGAAGAATGGATTGAGGAACCCAAAAATAGGCTGAGAGACCAAAAAAATGAATTGAGGAATTCTAAAACGGATTGTGGAACTCAAAAATGGATTGTGGAACCCAAAAATGGATTCAGGGACCAAAAAAATGGATTGAGAAACCCAAAAATGGATTGAAAAACCCAAAAATGGACTGAGGAACCCAAATATTGAATTGAGGAAACCAAAAATGGATTGAGGAACCCAAAAGAGGATTGAGGAACACAATGATTTGAGGAATCGAAAAATGGGCTGAAGTACCCAAAAATGGGCGGAGTAACCCAAAAATAGATTGAGGAACCCAAAAATGTATTGAAGAACCCAAAAATGGATTCAGGGAACAAAAAATGGATTGAGGAATCCAAGAATGGATTGTGGAACCCAAAAATGGATTGAGGAACCCAAAAATAGGCTGAGAGACCAAAAAATGGATTGAGACACCCAGAAATGGATTGAAGGACATAAAAGTGGATTGAAGGACCCAAAAATGGATTGAGGAAACCAAAAACGTATTGAGGAACTGAAGATTGGATTGAGGAACAGAAAAGTGGATTGAGGAACCCAAAAATGGGATGAGGCAACCAAAAATGGATTGACAGACCAAAAAGTGGATTGAGGAACCCAATTATGGATGGAGGAACCCAAAAAATGGATTGAGAAACACAAAAATGGGCTGAGGGACCCGAAAATGGATTGAGGAAACCCGAAATGGATTGAGGAAACCAAAAATAGATTAATAGACACAAAAATGTGCTGAGGAAACCAAAAATGGGCTGAGGAAACCGAAAATGGGCTGAGGAACCCAAAAACGGATAGAGGAGCGCAATAAGGGGCTGAGGAAACCAAAAATGAATTTAGGAACCCAAAAATGGATTGAGGAACCGAAAAATGGATTGAGGAACCCAAAAATGGATTGACAGACCAAAAAATGGATTAAGGAACCCAAATATGGATTGAGGAACCAAAAAAATGGATTGAGGAAACCGAAAATTGGCCGAGGGACCCGAAAATGGATTGAGGAACCCAGAATTGGATTGAGGAACCCAAAAATGGACCGATGAACCCAAAAATGGGCTGTGGAATCCAAAAAGAGATTGAGGGACCAAAAGATGGATTGACGAACACAAAAATGGGTTCAGGGACCCAAAAATGGTTTGAGGAACCCAAAAATAGATTGAGGAATCCAAAAATGGGCTGAGGAACCCTAAACTGTGCTGAGGAACCCAAAAATGGGCTGAAAACACACAAATGGGCTGGCACACCCAAAAATGGTCAGGAGGCACTAAAAATGGATTGAGGAATCCAAAAATGAATTGAGGAACCCAAAAATGGATGGAGGAAACCAAAAAAAGATTTAGAAACCGAAAAATGGCCAGAGAAACCCAAAAAGGGATTGAGGAACTCAAAAATGGACTGAAGAACGCAAAAATGGATTGAGGAACCCAAAAATATATTCAGGGACCAAAAAATGGATTGAGGAACCCAAAAATGGGCTGAGCGCCCAAAAAATGGATTGAGGGACAAAAAATGGATTGAGGAACCCTGAAATGGATTGAAGAAACATAAAATGTATTGAGGAACCGAAGAATGGATTGAGGAACCCAAAAAGAGGCTGAGAGACCAAAAAATGGATTGAGGAATTCTAAAATGGATTGTGGAACTCAAAAATCGATTGTGGAACCCAAAAATGGATTCAGGGACCAAAAAAATAGATTGAGAAACCCAAGAATGGATTGAAAAACCCAAAAATGGACTGAGGAACCCAAATATTGAATTGAGGAAACCAAAAATGGATTGAGGAACCCAAAAGAGGATTGAGGAACACAATGATTTGAGGAATCGAAAAATGGGCTGAAGTACCCAAAAATGGGCGGAGTAACCCAAAAATAGATTGAGGAACCCAAAAATGTATTGAAGAACCCAAAAATGGATTCAGGGAACAAAAAATGGATTGAGGAATCCAAGAATGGATTGTGGAACCCAAAAATGGATTGAGGAACCCAAAAATAGGCTGAGAGACCAAAAAATGGATTGAGACACCCAAAAATGGATTGAAGGACATAAAAATGGATTGAAGGACCCAAAAATGGATTGAGGAAACCAAAAATGTATTGAGGAATCGAGGATTGGATTGAGGAACCGAACAGAGGTTGAGGAACCCAAAAATGGTCTGAGGCAACCAAAAATGGATTGACAGACCAAAAAGTGGATTGAGGAACCCAAATATGGATAGAGGAACCCAAAAAATGGATTGAGAAACACAAAAATGGGCTGAGGGACCCGAAAATGGATTGAGAAAACCCGAAATGGATTGAGGAAACCAAAAATAGATTAATAGACACAAAAATGTGCTGAGGAAACCAAAAATGGGCTGAGGAACCCAAAAATGGATTGAGGAGCGCAAAAAGGGGCTGAGGAAACCAAAAATGAATTTAGGAACCCAAAAATGGATTGAGGAACTGAAAAATGGATTGAGGAACCCAAAAATGGATTGACAGACCAAAAAATGGATTAAGGAACCCAAATATGGATTGAGGAACCAAAAAATGGATTGAGGAAACCGAAAATTGGTTGAGGGACCCGAAAATGGGTTGAGGAACCCAGAAATGGATTGAGGAACCCAAAAATGGACAGATGAACCCAAAAATGGGCTGTGGAATCCAAAAAGAGATTGAGGGATCAAAAGATGGATTGACGAACACAAAAATGGGTTCAGGAACCCAAAAATGGTTTGAGGAACCCAAAAATAGATTGAGGAATCCAAAAATGGGCTGAGGAACCCTAAACTGTGCTGAGGAACCCAAAAATGGGCTGAAAACACACAAATGGGCTGACAAAACCAAAAAATGGTCAGGAGGCACTAAAAATGGATTGAGGAATCCAAAAATGAATTGAGGAACCCAAAAATGGATGGAGGAAACCAAAAAAAGATTTAGAAACCGAAAAATGGCCTGAGAAACCCAAAAAGGGATTGAGGAACTCAAAAATGGACTGAAGAACGCAAAAATGGATTGAGGAACCCAAAAACATATTCAGGGACCAAAAAATGGATTGAGGAACCCAAAAATGGGCTGAGAGCCCAAAAAATGGATTGAGGGACAAAAAATGGATTGAGAAACCCTGAAATGGTTTGAAGAAACATAAAATGTATTGAGGAACCGAAGAATGGATTGAGGAACCAAAAAATAGGCTGAGAGACCAAAAAAATGAATTGAGGAATTCTAAAATGGATTGTGGAACTCAAAAATGGATTGTGGAACCCAAAAATGGATTCAGGGACCAAAAAAATGGATTGAGAAACCCAAAAATGGATTGAAAAACCCAAAAATGGACTGAGGAACCCAAATATTGAATTGAGGAAACCAAAAATGGATTGAGGAACCCAAAAGAGAATTGAGGAACACAATGATTTGAGGAATCGAAACATGGGCTGAAGTACCCAAAAATGGGCGGAGTAACCCAAAAATAGATTGAGGAACCCAAAAATGTATTGAAGAACCCAAAAATGAATTCAGGGAACAAAAAATGGATTGAGGAATCCAAGAATGCATTGTGGAACCCAAAAATGGATTGAGGAACCCAAAAATAGGCTGAGAGACCAAAAAATGGATTGAGACACCCAAAAATGGATTGAAGGACATAAAAATGGATTGAAGGACCCAAAAATGGATTGAGGAAACCAAAAACGTATTGAGGAACTGAAGATTGGATTGAGGAACCGAAAAGTGGATTGAGGAACCCAAAAATGGGATGAGGCAACCAAAAATGGATTGACAGACCAAAAAGTGGATTGAGGAACCCAATTATGGATGGAGGAACCCAAAAAATGGATTGAGAAACACAAAAATGGGCTGAGGGACCGAAAATGGATTGAGGAAACCAGAAATGGTTTGAGGAACCCAAAAATTGATTAAGAGACACAAAAATGTGCTGAGGAAACCAAAAATGGGCTGAGGAAACCAAAAATGGGCTGAAGAGCCCAAAAGAGGATGTAGGGACCAGAAAAAGGATTGAAGAACTCAAAAATGGTTTGAGGAACCCAAAAATGGATTGAGGAACCCAAAAGTGGATTCAGGGAACAAAAAATGGATTGAGGAACCCAAAAATGGATTGTGGAACCCAAAAATGGATTCAGAGACCAAAAAATGGATTGAAGTATCCAAGAATGAATAATGGAAGCCAAGAATAGATTGAAGAACCCAAAAGTGGATTCAGAAAACCAAAAGTGTATTGAGGAAACAAAGAATGGAATGAGGAAACCAAAAATAGGCTGAGAGACCAGAAAATGGACTGAGGACCCAAAAATGGGTTCAGGAACCCAAAAATTGAATTTTGGAACGCAAAAATGGATTGAGGAACCCAAAAATGGTTTGAGGAATCCAATAATGGATCGAAGAACCCAAAAATGGATTCAGGAACAGAAAAATTGAATTCTGGAATGCAAAAATGGATTGAGGAACCCAAAAATGGATTGAGGGACCAAAAAAACGGATTGAGGAATCCAAGAATGGTCTGAGGAACCCAAAAATGGATTGAGGGACCAAAAAATGGGCTGAAAGACCAAACAATGGATTGAGGAACCCAAAAATGGATTCAGGGACTAAAAAATGGATTGAGGAAACCAATAATGGATTGTGGAACCCAAAAATGGATTAAGGAACCAAAAAATGCGCTGAGGTATCCAAGAATCGATTGTGGAACCCAAGAATGGATTGAAGGACCCAAAAATGGATTGAATGACCCAAAAAAGGATTCAGGAAACCAAAAATTTATTTAGGAACCGTAGATCGGATTGACGGACCAAAAAATGGATTGAGGAAACCCGAAATGGATTGAGGAACCCAAAAATCGATTAAGAGACACAAAAATGTGCTGAGGAAACCAAAAATGGGCTGAGGAACCCAAAAATGGATTGCGGAACCTAAAAATAGGCTGAGGAACCCAAAAATGGATTGAGGAACCGAAAAATTGGCTGAGGAAACCAAAAATGGCCTGAAGAACCCAAAAATGGTCTCAGGAACCCAAAAATGCATTGAGGAACCCAAAAAGGGGATGAGGAACTAAAAAATGGATTGAGGAACCCAAAAATGGATTGAGGAAGACAAAAATGAGCTGAGGAATCCAAAAACGGATTGAGGAACCCAAAAATGGATTGAGGAATCCAAAAATGGGCTGAGGAACCCAAATATGGATTGAGGAACCCAAAAATGGATTGAGGATCCCAAAAATGGGCTGAGGAACCCAAAAAAGGTCTGAGGGACCCAAAAATGGATTGACAGACCAAAAAATGGATTAAGGTACCCAAATATGGATTGAGGAACCAAAGAATGGATTGAGGAAACCGAAAATTGGCCGAGGGACCCGAAAATGGATTGAGGAACCCAGAAGTGGATTGAGGAACCCAAAAATGGACCGATGAACCCAAAAATGGGCTGTGGAATCCAAAAAGAGATTGAGGGACCAAAAGATGGATTGACGAACACAAAAATGGGTTCAGGGACCCAAAAATGGTTTGAGGAACCCAAAAATAGATTGAGGAATCCAAAAATGGGCTGAGGAACCCTAAACTGTGCTGAGGAACCCAAAAATGGGCTGAAAACACACAAATGGGCTGACAAACCCAAAAATGGTCAGGAGGCACTAAAAATGGATTGAGGAACCCAAAAATGAATTGAGGAAACCAAAAATGGATGGAGGAAACCAAAAAACGATTTAGAAACCGAAAAATGGCCTGAGAAACCCAAAAAGGGATTGAGGAACTAAAAAATGGACTGAAGAACGCAAAAATGGATTGAGGAACCCAAAAATATATTCAGGGACCAAAAAATGGATTAAGGAACCCAAATATGGATTGAGGAACCAAAAAATGGATTGAGGAACCAAAAAATTGGCTGAGGGACCCGAAAATGGATTGAGGAACCCAAAAATGGGTTGAGGAACTTAAAAGAGATTGAGGGAACCAAAGATGGATTGACGAACCCAAAAATGGATTCAGGGATCCAAAAATCGATTGAGGAACCCAAAAATAAATTGAGGAATCCAAAAATGGACTGAATAACCCTAAAATGTGCTGAGGAACCCAAAAATGGGCTGTACACACAAATGGGTTGACGAAACCAGAAATGGACTGAGGCACTAAAAAATGGATAGACGAACCAAAAAATGGATTGAGGAACACAAAAATGGATTAAGGGAACAAAAAATGGATTGAGGAATCCAAGAATGGATTGAGGAACCCAAAAAAGGATTGAGGAACCCAAAAATGAATTGAGGAACCCAAAAAAGGTCTGAGGGACCCAAAAACGAATTGACAGACCAAAAAATGGATTAAGGAACCCAAATATGGATTGAGGAACCAAAAAAATGGATTGAGGAAACCGAAAATTGGCCGAGGGACCCGAAAATGGATTGAGGAACCCAGAATTGGATTGAGGAACCCAAAAATGGACCGATGAACCCAAAAATGGGCTGTGGAATCCAAAAAGAGATTGAGGGACCAAAAGATGGATTGACGAACACAAAAATGGGTTCAGGGACCCAAAAATGGTTTGAGGAACCCAAAAATAGATTGAGGAATCCAAAAATGGGCTGAGGAACCCTAAACTGTGCTGAGGAACCCAAAAATGGGCTGAAAACACACAAATGGGCTGACAAACCCAAAAATGGTCAGGAGGCACTAAAAATGGATTGAGGAATCCAAAAATGAATTGAGGAACCCAAAAATGGATGGAGGAAACCAAAAAAAGATTTAGAAACCGAAAAATGGCCTGAGAAACCCAAAAAGGGATTGAGGAACTCAAAAATGGACTGAAGAACGCAAAAATGGATTGAGGAACCCAATAATATATTCAGGGACCAAAAAATGGATTGAGGAACCCAAAAATGGGCTGAGAGCCCAAAAAATGGATTGAGGGACAAAAAATGGATTGAGGAACCCTGAAATGGTTTGAAGAAACATAAAATGTATTGGGGAACCGAAGAATGGATTGAGGAACCCAAAATAGGCTGAGAGACCAAAAAAATGAATTGAGGAATTCTAAAATGGATTGTGGAACTCAAAAATGGATTGTGGAACCCAAAAATGGATTCAGGGACCAAAAAAATGGATTGAGAAACCCAAAAATGGATTGAAAAACCCAAAAATGGACTGAGGAACCCAAATATTGAATTGAGGAAACCAAAAATGGATTGAGGAACCCAAAAGAGAATTGAGGAACACAATGATTTGAGGAATCGAAAAATGGGCTGAAGTACCCAAAAATGGGCGGAGTAACCCAAAAATAGATTGAGGAACCCAAAAATGTATTGAAGAACCCAAAAATGGATTCAGGGAACAAAAAATGGATTGAGGAATCCAAGAATGGATTGTGGAACCCAAAAATGGATTGAGGAACCCAAAAATAGGCTGAGAGACCAAAAAATGGATTGAGACACCCAAAAATGGATTGAAGGACATAAAAATGGATTGAAGGACCCAAAAATGGATTGAGGAAACCAAAAACGTATTGAGGAACTGAAGATTGGATTGAGGAACCGAAAAGTGGATTGAGGAACCCAAAAATGGGATGAGGCAACCAAAAATGGATTGACAGACCAAAAAGTGGATTGAGGAACCCAATTATGGATGGAGGAACCCAAAAAATGGATTGAGAAACACAAAAATGGGCTGAGGGACCGAAAATGGATTGAGGAAACCAGAAATGGTTTGAGGAACCCAAAAATTGATTAAGAGACACCAAAATGTGCTGAGGAAACCAAAAATGGGCTGAGGAAACCGAAAATGGGCTGAGGAACCCAAAAACGGATTGAGGAGCGCAAAAAGGGGCTGAGGAAACCAAAAATGAATTTAGGAACCCAAAAATGGATTGAGGAACCGAAAAATGGACTGAGGAACCCAAAAATGGATTGACAGACCAAAAAATGGATTAAGGAACCCAAATATGGATTGAGGAACCAAAAAATGGATTGAGGAAACCGAAAATTGGTTGAGGGACCCGAAAATGGGTTGAGGAACCCAGAAATGGATTGAGGAACCCAAAAATGGACAGATGAACCCAAAAATGGGCTGTGGAATCCAAAAAGAGATTGAGGGATCAAAAGATGGATTGACGAACACAAAAATGGGTTCAGGGACCCAAAAATGCTTTGAGGAACCCAAAAATAGATTGAGGAATCCAAAAATGGGCTGAGGAACCCTAAACTGTGCTGAGGAACCCAAAAATGGGCTGAAAACACACAAATGGGCTGACAAAACCAAAAAATGGTCAGGAGGCGCTAAAAATGGATTGAGGAACCCAAAAATGAATTGAGGAACCCAAAAATGGATGGAGGAAACCAAAAAAAGATTTAGAAACCGAAAAATGGCCTGAGAAACCCAAAAAGGGATTGAGGAACTCAAAAATGGACTGAAGAACGCAAAAATGGATTGAGGAACCCAAAAATATATTCAGGGACCAAAAAATGGATTGAGGAACCCAAAAATGGGCTGAGAGCCCAAAAAATGGATTGAGGGACAAAAAATGGATTGAGGAACCCAAAAATATATTCAGGGACCAAAAAATGGATTGAGGAACCCAAAAATGGGCTGAGAGCCCAAAAAATGGATTGAGGGACAAGAAATGGATTGAGGAACCCTGAAATGGATTAGGAACCGAAGAATGGATTGAGGAACCCAAAAAGAGGCTGAGAGACCAAAAAATGGATTGAGGAATTCTAAAATGGATTGTGGAACTCAAAAATCGATTGTGGAACCCAAAAATGGATTCAGGGACCAAAAAAATAGATTGAGAAACCCAAGAATGGATTGAAAAACCCAAAAATGGACTGAGGAACCCAAATATTGAATTGAGGAAACCAAAAATGGATTGAGGAACCCAAAAAAGGATTGAGGAACACAATGATTTGAGGAATCGAAAAATGGGCTGAAGTACCCAAAAATGGGCGGAGTAACCCAAAAATAGATTGAGGAACCCAAAAATGTATTGAAGAACCCAAAAATGGATTCAGGGAACAAAAAATGGATTGAGGAATCCAAGAATGGATTGTGGAACCCAAAAATGGATTGAGGAACCCAAAAATAGGCTGAGAGACCAAAAAATGGATTGAGACACCCAAAAATGGATTGAAGGACATAAAAATGGATTGAAGGACCCAAAAATGGATTGAGGAAACCAAAAACGTATTGAGGAATCGAGGATTGGATTGAGGAACCGAACAGAGGTTGAGGAACCCAAAAATGGTCTGAGGCAACCAAAAATGGATTGACAGACCAAAAAGTGGATTGAGGAACCCAAATATGGATAGAGGAACCCAAAAAATGGATTGAGAAACACAAAAATGGGCTGAGGGACCCGAAAATGGATTGAGGAAACCCGAAATGGATTGAGGAAACCAAAAATAGATTAATAGACACAAAAATGTGCTGAGGAAACAAAAAATGGGCTGAGGAACCCAAAAATGGATTGAGGAACCTAAAAATGGGCTGAGGAACTCAAAAAAGGATTGAGGAGCACAAAAAGGGGCTGAGGAACCCAAAAATGAATTTAGGAACACAAAAATGGACTGAGGAACCCAAAAATGGATTGACAGACCAAAAAATGGATTAAGGAACCCAAATATGGATTGAGGAACCAAAAAATGGTTTGAGGAAACCGAAAATTGACTGAGGGACCTGAAAATGGATTGAGGAACCCAGAATTGGATTGAGGAACCCAAAAATGGACCGATGAACCCAAAAATGGGCTGTGGAATCCAAAAAGAGATTGAGGGACCAAAAGATGGATTGACGAACACAAAAATGGGTTCAGGGACCCAAAAATGCTTTGAGGAACCCAAAAATAGATTGAGGAATCCAAAAATGGGCTGAGTAACCCTAAACTGTGCTGAGGAACCCAAAAATGGGCTGAAAACACACAAATGGGCTGACAAACCCAAAAATGGTCAGGAGGCATTAAAAAATGGATTGAGGAACCCAAAAATGAATTGAGAAACTCAAAAATGGATGGAGGAACCCAAAAAGCGATTTAGAAACCAAAAAATGGCCTGAGAAACCCAAAAAGGGATTGAGGAACTCAAAAATGGACTGAAGAACGCAAAAATGGATTGAGGAACCCAAAAATATATTCAGGGACCAAAAAATGGATTGAGGAACCCATAAATGGGCTGAGAGCCCAAAAAATGGATTGAGGGACAAAAAATGGATTGTGGAACTCAAAAATGGATTGTGGAACCCAAAAATGGATTCAGGGACCAAAAAAATGGATTGAGGAACCCAAAAATGGATTGAAAAACCCAAAAATGGACTGAGGAACCCAAATCTTGAATTGAGGAAACCAAAAATGGATTGAGGAACCCAAAAGAGGATTGAGGAACACAATGATTTGAGAAATCGAAAAATGGGCTGAAGTACCCAAAAATGGGCGGAGTAACCCAAAACTAGATTGAGGAACCCAAAAATGTATTGAAGAACCCAAAAATGGATTCAGGGAACAAAAAATGGGTTGAGGGATCCAAGAATGGATTGTGGAAACCAAAAATGGATTGAGGAACCCAAAAATTGGCTGAGGGACACGAAAATGGATTGAGGAACCCAAAAATGGGTTGAGGAACTTAAAAAGAGATTGAGGGAACCAAAGATGGATTGACGAACCCAAAAATGGATTCAGGGATCCAAAAATCGATTGAGGAACCCAAAAATAAATTGAGGAATCCAAAAATGGGCTGAATAACCCTAAAATGTGCTGAGGAACCCAAAAATGGGCTGAACACACAAATGGGTTGACGAAACCAGAAATGGGCTGAGGCACTAAAAGATGGATAGACGAACCAAAAAATGGATTGAGGAACCCAAAAATTGGCTGAGGAACTTAAAAGTGGACTGAGCGACCAAAAAAAGTTTTGAGGAACCCAAAAATGCATTGAGGAACCCAAAAATGTATTGAGGAACCCAAAAATGGATTCAAGGAACAAATAATGGATTGAGGAATCCAAGAATGGTTTGTGGAACCCAAAAATGGATTGAGGAACCCAAAAATGGGCTGAGAGACCAAAAAATTGATTGAGGAACCCAAAAATGGATTGAAGGACATAAAAATGGATTGAAGGACCCAAAAACGTATTGAGGAACTGGAGATTGGATTGAGGAACCAAAAAGTGGTTTGAGGAACCCAAAAATGGGCTGAGGCAACCAAAAATGGATTGACAGACCAAAAAGTGGATTGAGGAACCCAAATATGGATAGAGAAACCCAAATATGGATTGAGAAACACAAAAATGGGCTGAGGGACCAAAAATGGATTGAAGAAACCAGAAATGGTTTGAGGAACCCAAAAATAAATTGAGGAATCCAAAAATGGGCTGAATAACCCTAAAATGTGCTGAGGAAACCAAAAACGGGCTGAGGAAACCAAAAATGGGCTGAAGAACCCAAAAGAGGATTTAGGGACCAGAAAAAGGATTGAGGAACCCAAAGAACGATTGAGGAACCCAAAAATGGATTGAGGAACCCAAAAATGGATTCAGAGACCAGAAAATGGATTGAGGTATCCAAGAATGGATAATGGAAGCCAAGAATAGATTGAAGAACCCAAAAATGGATTCAGGAAACCAAAAGTGTATTGAGGAAACGAAGAATGGATTGAGGAAACCAAAAACAGGCTGAGAGACCTAAAAATGGACTGAGGAACCCAAAAATTGACTTTTGGAACGCAAAAATGGATTGAGGAACCCAAAAATGGATTGAGGAATCCAATAATGGATTGAAGAACCCAAAAATGGATTCAGAAACACAAAAATTGAATTCTGGAACGCAAAAATGGATTGAGGAACCCAAAAATGGGCTGAGGGACCAAAAAAATGGATTGAGGAATCCAAGAATGGTCTGAGGAACCCAAAAGTGGATTGAGGGATTAAAACATGGGCTGAAAGACTAAAAAATGGATTGAGGAACCCAAAAATGGATTCAGAGACCAAAAAATGGATTGAGGAACACAAGAATGGATTGTGGAACCCAAAAATGGATTAAGGAACACAAAAATGGGCTGAGGTATCCAAGAATAGATTGTGGAAGCCAAGAATGGATTGAAGGACCCAAAAATGGATTGAATGACCCAAAAATGGATTCAGGAAACCAAAAATTTATTTAGGAACCGAAGATTGGATTGAGGGACCAAAAAATGGATTGCGGAACCCAAAAATGGATTGAGGAACCCAAAAATGGATTGAGGAACCCAAAAATAAATTCGGGGACCAAAAAATGGTTTGAGGAATCCAAGAATGGATTCTGGAACCCAAGATTGATTGAGGAACCCAAAAAAGGGATGAGAGACCAAAAAATGGATTGAGGAACCCAAAAATGGATTCAGGGACCAAAAAATGGATTGAGGAATACCAGAATGGATTGTGGAACCCAAAAATGGATTGAAGAAACCCAAAAATGGATTAAGGAACCCAAAAATGGGCTGAGGGACCCAAAATGGATTGAGGGACCAAAAAAATGGATTCAGGGACCCAAAACTGGATTCAGGGACCAAAAATGGATTCAGGGACAAAAAAATGGATTGAGGAATCCAAGAATGGATTGTGGAAGCCAAGAATGGACTGAAGGACCCAAAAATGGATTCAGGAACCCAAAAGTGTATTGAGGAACCGAAGAATGGATTGAGGAAACAAAAATTGGCTGAGAGACTAAAAAATGGACTGAGGAACCCAAAAATGGATTGAGGAATTCAAAATATGCTGAGGCAACCAAAAATGGATTGACAGACCAAAAAATGGACTGAGAAACCCAAATATGGATTCAGGAAACCAAAAATGGATTGAGGAACCCAAAAATGGTCTGAGGGACAAGAAAATGGATCGAGGAAACCAGAAATTGATTGAAGAACCCAAAAATGGATAGAGGAACCCAAAAATGGACTGATGAACCGAAAAATGGGCTGAGGAACCCAAAAAGAGATTGAGGGATCCAAAGATGGATTGAGGAACCCAAAAAAGGATTCAGGGGCCCAAAAATGGATTGAGGAACCCAAAAATGGATTGAGGAATCCAAAAATGTGCTGAGTAACCCTAAAATGTGCTGAGGAAACCAAAAATGGGGTGAAGAACACACAAATAGGCTGACAAACCCAAAAATGGGCTGAGGCATTATAAAATGGATTGAGGAACCCAAAAATGGATTGAGGGACCCCGGCGCTCCCCTAAGAGGACGGGCCCTGGCTCCCAGGACTCTCTGCAGTCCAACAAGAGGCCCAACCGCCGGCAGCACTAGCAGGGCTCCAGCGACTCCTTATCCTTTCTACTAAAGAAATAAACTCCTGTTACCCTGGCAGAGTCTGTGGGTGCTGCTCTCTGCCCCATGTCCTTCTGCCCTTCCCAGCCCCCTCTGTCCCACTCCGGGTGGCACCAGCCTGCCAAGGGACGTGGCCCTGGAGCCCCTGGTTGGATCATTGGTGCCTCCTCCTGTCAGAAAACCTGCTGCAGCCACACAGCCGCAGCGCAGCCGATCCTGAGGGCAGAGCGGGCAGGACGAGACACTGGATTTGCTCAGGTCTGATTCCCTCAGCCTGCATCCAGTCCTTTCAATCCTTCTCTCTGCCCAGCTACTGACAGTTGGGCTCCGGTTTCCCTACGCTGTCTGTTGTATATGGGGGCACCCTGGGTATGGGGAGGGCTCTCAGATGGGGATTTATAGGGGGCAGGGGTGTGTGAGCCAGCGGCGAGCCTTGCGGTCACGGCCATTGGCAGGTACAGAGCAACTCCTGCCAACGCCTTCACTGAGATAAACAAGTCCTCCTTCTTCCTCCTGAGACTGCCCGGTGTTTCACTGCTCCTTTGGAAAACAGGAACAGAGGTGAAGGATGGTGAGGTCCTCCCAGATCACAAAACAACTCCTTGCTAGAGATGACACTCAACTTGTGGAAGCTCCCGCAGGTTGGTGACCTTCTGTGCAGCTCACAAGACAGGAGACTGTGGCTCTGGGATTCAGCTTCACAGAGCAGGTGGAAACAGGGCTGGGGGCAAAAAAAGAGCAGGGCCACCCAGCACCTGCCTTATGCCAGGGCAGCTTGGGCTCATTAATTTTCCTTTCTCCATCAGACTGACATCAGCTTTGAGCAGTCGAGCAGGTGAAGAACTGACTGCGAGGCACGGCAGCTGCGATGCCAGGGAGTGCCTTTGTCCAGGAGGCAGGCAACAGGCGGATGAAGAGGGGTAAGTGGCCAAAGATGCACCCTGGGACTCTGCATGGGATCTCTGTCTCGCCAAGCCCTCAAAGCAGAAGGAGTAAGAACAAGAGCTCTGCTGGTCAATCCTGTGCTGCAATCATTTTGTCCTAACAGCCGTGAACCCTTTGTTTCCCCAGGCCCTGGAAACTGCTCCTGTGTGGCTCCTGTGCTGCCAAGGGCACCCACCGATGCTGCTCATCCTTGCAATACTACAGAACCAGCTGGGAGTGCAACAGCTGTGCGGGCATGGGCACCGGTAAGAGGCAATAGCCCAGCTGCCCCTGGGCTAGGCCCAGCGACCAGAAAACTCTTGGCAGTCGATGCCCTGGGTGGCCGTGAGAGAGCCTCTCGGTTCCAGAAGGCTGGGGACCGCGATAATGCCAATCCTCCCCAGGGGACTGTGCCCTTCAACTTCCTGCTTCCCCCCACAGTCTCCAGTGCCATCTTCGAACATGGGGGGAAAGGCAGTGGATTTGGTCACAACAGCAGTTTACAGTAGCAAAAAAGAATGCATTTATGAAGGGAGATCAGGGTCCTCGCAGAGCAGGAAGGTGGGAGAGGAACCACTTGAACTCTCATCCCTGTTCCCACCTTTGCAGCCCAGCGTCCTGCCAGCCAGCTCGCCTCCATTCAAAAGAACCAGGAGCTTTTCTTCATGGAGGACTGAACCCAGTGCTCAAAGACTCCCAAAGAGGGAGGCTCAGCTTGTCCTGGTCGGTGGGAATCTCAAAGGAGTCTGACAACACACACCTGGAATTGTGGGGCTGAAGAATGAGAGGCAAGGGATCTTTGAAATCAAGGAGGCACCTGAACCGTCAGAGAGGAGCAGACTGCAACGGGAATTACTGCCGAGGGACAGTTGTACGGGAGCCGATGGGGATGCTGGGGCACCATCCGATGGGCTGCAGAAGAGACACCATCCAGGGAGAGAGGAGTGCACGGATGAGGACGAAATTCAAGAAAGGAACATCAATTTCCTTTCACTGAGACATAAGGTGTGCACTGAGCTCAGGGCTGCACTGGCAGAGCAGGGCAGAGAGTGGCCACCAAGAACGGGAGGGAGTGCTGGGCACTGGGAGCCAGGGCATTGGTGGGGGAAAAAGAACAACTTCATGGCGTCAGGGGGAAACCAAAAGACAACTGTCCTGCCGCCAGCTCTTTCTTTCCTCAGGAGCGAGGCCGCCGCGGGTTAGAGGCAGCGGGCACTATCCAGGAAAAACTCTGTTTTACCTGGGATGAGCACACCTTTACAGGCAAAGCCTGCCCTTGTGCAAGGAGAAAGCTGCTCAGGCAATAACATCCCTTGCTTACGCAATTTCAGGGCAGCCACAGACAAGAACAAATTATTTGATTGTGCAGCGTTCCCTCTTGATTCCCGAAAATAGCAGCCTTTTCCCTCCAAACACAGATAATGTAATTGTTTCTCTACTGAGGTCAACAGACCCACTCACCACTCCTCTCTTACAACGTATTGCCCTTGCTCTTCTCTTTCATCCATTTCCCTTACCTGTCAGCAATATCAGCCACAAAGTCCCTTCATTTCTTTACCGCTCTGATCTGGTGCCTCCCGACAGCAGCAGCCCAGGAGCTGCCGAGGAGGCACAGGCAGCCCCACAGCTCCAGAGCACCCAGCATCAGCTTTCTTGCCGACACCACGTTCTCCCCCAGCCCATGGTTAAAGCTGCCTGGGACAAGCTCGTGTGCTGCTCAGATCCCCCAGAAGGGAGCTTTGCCTCTCCTACGATCAGTTTTGCTTTGCCCCTTCTCCCCCCGGCCTGCTGAGGGTTCTCTTTTGCAAACCCGCTGGGGTCCCGGGTACGGACGGGAGCAGCCCGACTGCGGGGCGGTGCGGTGGAGCAGGCGGAGTCCGCACCGCCCCGAGAGTTGGGGGGCTCAGGGAGCTCAGGCGGTGGCGGCCCCGCCGGGAAAGTTTTGTGACTGAGGGGCAGCGGGACCAGCGGCTCTGGCTGTGGGGGGATCCGTGCACGGCTCCCGCAGCCCCGAGCAGAGAAGGTTCACCCGCTGCGAGAGACTCCCCAGGGAGGAGTCGGCGATTGCGGGGGGGGAGAGCCCCGCGGGAGGGACAGGGGAGGTGTCCGTGGGGACCCCGGTGCCCCCCGGCCAGGCACGGTCCCCTCCGCTTTCCGCTGCCCCTTTCCCTCTGCCCCAGCCGGGGTTTCCCCCCCTCAGCATGGGGCCCGAGCCCGCCTCTCCCCCCCAGCTCCTCTGGGAGAGGGGCAGGGGCTGCGCGGGTGAATCAGGGAATCGTGGATTCCTTAAAGCTGGAAAAGACCTCTCAGCTCATCAAGCCCAAGGTCAGCCCAGCCTGCTCTGCAGGAGCTTGGTCTTTTTTCCCAAGTAACAAATGATGGGATGAGAGGAAATGGCTTCAGTTCGTGCCAGGTGTGGTATAGTTTGGATGTTGGGAACACTTTCTTCCCTGACAGAGTGGAGAAGCCTGACTGAGGCTGCCCAGGGCAGTGGTGGAGTCTCCATCCCTGAAGGGGTTAAAAACATATGGAGACGTGGGACTTTGGGACATTGAACCATGTCCCCAGGTGCTCACAGGGGTTTGGGCTGATGGTTGGATTGGATGAGGTGAGAGGTCTTTTCCAGCCTTCCTGATTCCATGACTCTCTGGTGGCTGTGGTGTGAGCTGCTGTGTGTCCGGTCAGGAGAGGGCTGATGGTGGGGCTGTGTCCGCAGGCGTTTGGCTGTGGGAAGCCTGGGTTGGTTCATCTTCCAGGTGGGAAGGGGCCAAAGCCCCCTTGTCCCTCTGTATGTCCTGCTGTCAAACCAGCACTGGTTTCTGATTCTGCCCGGGCCACGCAGGGCTGTGACCGCCTCAGGCAGCCTTGGAGCTGAGCCCCAGGGTTTTTGAGAGCCCACGGCCCTGCCCTTGGCCAAGTTGTTTAAAATGTCATTGCTGTGCGCAGGTCACCTCAGGAGAAGTGCTTTGGCCCTTCCTGCCAAGCAGGAGTTGTGGGCTTTTCTGTGCAGTGAGCATGCAGATCCCTGGAGCTGGAATGTGTCCTGGGCAGGGGCTGAGGAACCTCTCCCTGTGCTGGAGAAGGGAATGGGGCAGGGCAGCGTTTTAGCTTGTTGCTGCTGGTGTTCAGTGTGAAAACAGGGCTTCAGCCTTTTGTTCCGTGTTTTCGGTGAGATATACATTCGGTGAAATGTATTTATGTTGTTCAGTCCCATCGGTTTCATTTCCCACCCCGCTGTGTTCCAGGAGAAAGAGCTCCAAGGTTCTCCCCCTGCGCTGTGAAGGAGGTGACTGGAAAACCTGCTCCCCCGATCCTGCTGCTGCGTGGGCCCCCAGAGGCTCCTCCAGAGGTGCTGATGGGAGAAGAAGAGGTGACGGTGAGTTTGGGCTATGGAAAGCCCAGTCAGGCGCTGGGGAAGGGTCCCAGGCCTTGCTCCCTGGCTCAGCTGGGGGTGGACGCGTGCTCCCAGGAGCTCCTCTCCCGCCCCGCAGTCCCGCTGCCGTGCAGACGGAGCTGTTGCTTCGTGCCCTGCTCTCTGATGGCTCTTGGCATGTTTTATGTGAGCAGAAGGCTGAAGGGGAGCAGTTCTGCTCCGGAAATCCTCTGAGGCCTGGGAAGGGAGTCCCTTGTCCCTCCTTGAGCTGCCAGGAGCCTGGGGCTGTGTTTCCCCCCTGCTCCCTCGATCGGATGCTGTATGGAACGCGGCCAGGGCACTGCTGCTCCCTTGCTCGGGATGGGAAACGCTGTGTCGAGCGCTGGGTTTATAGCTGTGGGGTACCGGCCATAGACCCCAGCCCTTGGATTCCAGTTGCAGGAGGTGGCAAATGTCACTGACGGCTGCTGCCTGGAGGGGGACAAAGAACTTGGCCCCAAAAGGGCAGGAGGCGGGATTGCTTAGGATTATTGTGGCTGCGCCAGGAACACGGCGGTTGGAAATCCTGCATCGAGGAGATGATGCTCACGGGTAGCGTGGGGCAATGCCAGGGGAGAGAGTGATGTACAATAGTCAAAGAAGTATTATAGTGTTGAATTTTATTATCAGTAATTTATTTCAAGTTTTAAAATATTTAAATTACATGCTGTATAAGGAATGGCAAATAGTTTCCATGTCTCCTCAAGCAGTGGAAGCACCTACTGAGAATACATTCAAAGTTATTTTGAGTGTGCATGCGTGGAGACCATCTTTGTTCTTCTCACTAACCAGGTTATGTCAATGGGCTTGAGAAGGTGAGCCCTGAAATTTGCCGTTGATCTGGCAAGAGTGGAGCCTTTGACAAGCAGATGCCACAAGTGGTGCTACCTTAATTTACAGCAGGGAGGAAAATAGTGCTTCAGTCTTCCACTGAAGACAGCAGAAAAAAGATCCAAAAAGAGCCAGACCCAGCTTTCATCATCACGACACATCCAGTGATTCTTATTTTCATGTTTTGCTCCTTCCATAACAGCATAACTTGTACAGCTTCCAAAACCCTCAGATACACATTAAGATACTGTGATAGAGCTGAACACTAGATAAAACCAGAACAAATGACAGAAGAAGATAAGGAGACAAATGGGTCGATATGATAGGGATGACCAAATCATCATCCGGTTTTCTGCATGCACTGTAACGAAGGATAGATTTGAGGGGCAGAGCAAAGGAAGTTTGAAAATAGAGCTCGGAAACCCTATGGATGCTGGGTTAGTAAAATGGAAAAAGCACACTTATTTTTCTCTGGTAACGATGCTTACGTGTTTTGCTTGCACTCTGCTGCTCCTCTGAGTTTTCAGACGCTAGAAGGGGAGCTCTGCTGAGAACTTCCATCTTCTCCCTGAGTTGAAAACCTGGAATATTGGCTACTGCTGCGTGTAAGTGCTGTGTTTCATGATTCATTTATTCACCTTCAAAGATAAGAGAGGAAGGCCCGAAAGGACCAATTCAGTAGCTTCCCATCTTCCATGGCCCACGTGCCCTTGAGACCTGAGGATGGGGGAGGAGTTCAGCCCTGCCGTGTAGTTTCCCTCTGGTGTCACCTGCACTTACCCTCCTCACATGCTTCTATTTACAGAGAAAGGATGCCAGTACTAAAAAGCTACTTTTCATCTAATTAGGTAGCAGTGACCAGCACCAGCAAGCCTTTAGCCACCACATGGTGACTCTGATCCTGCCATCCTTGCAGAGCCATCAGCAGAATTTGCCTGGATTCAGCTGCTGGAGATCAACCCCGCATCCTGGAGGCAAGGTGAAAAGCTCTCCTGCATGCTTGTTCTTTAATTAAAAGATGTGTATGGTGAAAATGGGATCACATTAATGGGCGTTTGTTTTAGATGAGGAAGCAGAGCTTTACCCACAGTGACAGCACATGGATGTCACCCTCCTGCTCCTGGACAATCATTTGGCAGCCACGTACAGAGACTTCAGCAATGCAGAAAACAGCATTGCCTTTCCTGGAGCTGCTTAACACTTTAATTGGGCAATTTAACCCAGGTGGTCTCTACAGCAGCCTCTGTCTGAGGCCTGGAGAAAACCAGGGAAGAGAAAACAGTGATTTTTCTGCGTCTGTGCGTGGGAAAAATTCAGAAAACCCAGCTGAGACCTGCAGAAACCAGGTGTGGCGATTGCAGCAGGAGAAGGTCTCGACGTGGGCAGTGTTCTGGGAAGTGTCCACCTCTGTGTGATGCTGTGCCCATCAGAGCATGGAGAGGCACCATGGGTGCTGATGGGAGAGTTAAAAAGGTCTGTGGAGGCTGCGCTGGGGACAGAATGGAGAGGTTTCTTCTGCGAAGACCATACTCAGAGTCTGTCTTTGGATAGCAAGGTGTGTTTTACAGGCAATGCACTCATCAGTGGTGCATCAGACTTTGAGGACTGGGATGCTGTATACTGTGGGGGCTTATTTTGCTAGCAGGATTTTGAAATGGAAAGGACTGGGATTCTCCTTAGTTTCTGAAGAGTCCAGGTGACTGTTGTGTAACATAGCTCCGAAGTAACCACTGGTACATCAGTGAGGTGGTTTTTCCAAGTAGATGTGTGTGTGAAAGTGAAGAGGTGTGAATGTTGTGCCAGAGGTCTTTTATTTCAACAACTGTGTGAAGGAAAATGGGTGCCCTCAGGAGGGAGGCAGTAGCACTGCCTGGAGCTGTGTGGAGGTGGCTGATGTTGCCAGACCTGCTGTATCCCTGGCTTGTGAGTTGGGAATTGCGCTGCTGAACTAGGATGACCTTGTTTAGTCTAAATGGAGCCACTTTTTCTGCCCCCAGATTTTATCCAATTGTCTGTTTGGCACCCTGAGCAGAGCAGTGTCTGCAGCGGGACTGCTGGGTGTCTGAAAGACCGAGACTGTCTGTGAGCAGATGGGAATGTTCTGTATTCCTGTCTCCATCTCTCAGGGACCTGACTGAGACTCAAAGACCTCAGAACGCTGAAGAAGGATGCTCACAAAATGCCATAGCAAATACAGCTGGAAAGTCATCTCTTTTTTTAACTCCCTTTGATTTCTCAGGCTGTTTGACAGCCTAAAACCCAGGTCTGAATCTACTGATGTGCAGAAAGGCAGGCTGGGGTGCTTGCTTACTTCTGTGGCTCCCTCTGTGCCCTGCTTGTCCAGCAAGTGGGACATCTGGGATTTATGGACATCATAGTCTCAGGGTTCAGTCTCCCACCTTCAGCAACAACTCCAGCTCTCAGAACAGGCTTAGCTCCAACTCAGACACTTTTAAACACTGTAAAATCCCTGAAACCAGGTGAAGAAAATGCAAAAAGAATCATGTCTCTGTGAGTCATTGCCAAGAGCACCAGCAGGACAGGGAAACGCTCAGCTGTGATTCCTGCTGCACTCACAAGTGGTATCTTCCAGTTACTTAGAATGTATCTGTCTTGGGAGTGGTGAATTGAAATTTCCCTGTGCCCACAACTGCCCTCACAGTCCTGTTCCCTTTCTGTTGTGCTGTGCCTCCACCAGCCACGCCTGAGGCCAGGACAGACAGAAAACTGACTGAAGAAAATCAAGTTGCACCTTGATGTCCCACTTTTCTCAGGCTGTGTTTTTGCAGTTGGTAGCAGATGGCAAGTCTTGGCTGCATCACTCTGGAGGTGCCAAGTGATGTGCAATCTATCGGTGCCTTTACTTAATGCGGAGGGAAATTTTGCCTCCTGCTTACACTTTGGAGGCTGCAACACAGAGACAGGTGTGATGCTGTTTCATGCTGCTGTGTCACCTACCCAGAGTTCTTAATAGCTATTTTTAATCTGGACACTTGTCACAAGGGACCTACTAATGGGTCTCACAATATGATCATTATGATCTAAGTGAGCCGTTTATTGAGTGTGCTATACAATCTTATATACTCCAATAGCTATACGTCATGATTACATTGGTTAATTGGAAGTAGTAATCATTCTAAAGCTGTACTGTTCATGCACAAGTAAAATTCTTTTAATTGACACATTATTGCTTATCACGTGTCTCTATTCTGGTGCTGAAAGCAAGCTTGTTCACATAGCGACTTGCGGTCTCTGCTGAACTATGCTTCTTGTTTCTCCGTCTACAACAGTCTTCTTGTTCTTCCTTCAGCTGTTGTTACAATATTCTTCTTCCTTTTATCTGTAGCCTTGATTTACTTCATTTCAAATGCAGGATTGCTCACGTACATCTCATACAGATGTCCTTTGTCTTGTAAAAATTCCTCAACAGGTCTGGGTCCTGGGTGAAGGTCTGGGTTCAGGTTAAGAGTGGCTCTTGTAGTTCACCCAGCACTTACCCTGCAGTAGAAGTGAACATCCAGGCCCTGCACATCCTCCCTTGAAGGAAGACACCAGACCCTCGTGATGCAGGCTTGTAGGAGGCTTTTCTCTCCGCCCACCAACACCGTCTGCCCTGAGCTGAAAAGGAAGAGAGGGGCCAGTCGGGCACTGGTGCTGGGAGCAACGCCTCGAGGCCTCCTGTGTGTCCCCTTTAGGGATGGGCAGGGATCTCAGTTTGGTGATGGCAAACATGGCTCTGCCACACAATTATGTTCAGTTGGTTCCTGGGCTCCTCTTCCAGCAGAGCACGATCAGGATGGGACCTGGCAGCCACCGGCACCAGGTGCCACCAGACCCTGGCCCTGCCCAGGCACTGCCCTCACAGGGTGCAGGTGCCAGGAGGCCTTGCCCTATCTCTCCCAGCTGCTCGGTGTCCTTAGTGGCATCTAGTGGCCATGGTTTAAAGGACAAGTAGGTGTTGGTGTTGGGTCATAGGTTGGACTAGATGATCTCAGAGGTCTTTTCCAACCTTGTGATAACGTGATACTGTGATACTGTGATCTAATAAAGGAGGGGAGCAGGGAGGGCACCTTGATGGTTTGTAGCAAGAGCTCTTAGCCCAGTTAGGGAACAATTTCCCATAGGATACTGTTATCATTATATGGATGACTTTCTGCTTGCAGCACCATCACAAACGATGCTAACAGAAATGGAAACAGAAGCACAAAAATCATTACAGCGTCAGGGGCTGGTGATTGCTCCAGAAAAGGTACAGGACCAACACTGTGGGTTATATTTGGGTATGAAAGTGTTAAACTGCAGAGTAATGCCACAACCAGTTCAATTGCAAATACAAGTTAAAACTCAGTGAGTTAAAACTCTCAGTGAGTTAAAACTCCAATTAGCTGGAGTACTTAACTGAGTTTGGCCCTATTTAGACCTGACATCTTCTAAACTATAACCATTATTGGATTTGTTACAAGGGGATTCAGTTAATTTTATTTTCCTTTCCACAGCCAGGAGGGAGCTGAACTCAGGAACTGGATTCAGAACACACTGATCCAGGGTCAGGAACAATCAGACAAACGAGGTCCTCACTGGACCATAGCAGAAGAGAGCGAGACTTTCATGATCTCTCAATTTTATACCGAGTACGATGTATATGGAATGGAATCCTCCGTTGGTCAGTTTGGGGTCACCTGTCCTGTCCGCCCCTCTCTGCAGATGCAGCCATTTTTTGCCAGCTGGAGGATGGCCTTGGTTACCAGAGGAATAAGCATAAATATTGGCCCCTCTGTACACCAGTGTTCTGTGTTATCACTGCTAGAAACCATCTGAAAAACATGCAGTTAGTTTTTCAGAAAATGCAGTTACTTTAGACCAAGGCCGAGCCACAGTCAGAAGCTCCCCGATTAACTCAAACCATAACACATCCACAAGTGGTTATTGACGAAATATTTATCTCTTAGCTCTCACATTTTGGTTAAAAGGGGGAAACTTTCCGTCTGGAGCAACGTGGATAAAATTCATCCTTGTCCTTCTAAGGAAGCTGATGTCAGTACTGATTTTATTGGGCCTCTATGTTGTATTAGTGTTGTATTCTCCAGTAAAGATCCTCTTAAATGCTTTTATTTGCTAAGGTTACTACGACAGTTTTTTGGCTGAACATATTTTCAAAAAGGCTGTTTATGTTCTTCCACAGCTATTTGAATTCTTCTTTTTCTTTACCTGTTGTATCTAAATTATGAATTTTATGAAATTTGAAATTTGATTTGTTATTGAATTTTTCAGGACCATTGTATTTAATTGCCACAGTTCACCTCCTCTTCTGTAGGTTAGGCACATCTTCCACCTTCCGTCTTTAATTGGGTGCCGTTTCCTTTGCCGCACCTATTTCATCTTATCTTAATTGATTGTGCCATGAGAGCTCCCTTTGAAATACTGGGCAGAAAAGACACTGTTTCCAGAGGTTTCGAGGCCACCGTGGTTCTCCAGCCCCCCCCACCCTGAGTGAGGCAGATAGACATTTACACAGTCTGCCTCAATGTTGAGTTAGTGAGTCTGCAACTCAGTCATTTGTAGTCGAGCTACAACATATCTCTTGGGAAGTTTTCCCATTTCAAAGACTTCAAGTGACAAAAATTATCCCACATGCATTGTGTAGTATCCAAATGTTAAATTCTTCTAACAGATAAATTATGTGCAATGTTAAAAATTCACACCTCATCTCTGATATAAATTTTTCAGCTTCAGTCTGCAGACAGATGACCGTTTTCTGCCTGGATCAATCTTGTGATTAAAAGGACTTTTGGAATGGTGTATCTTCTCTGATTCATTTAATGGACTCTGATGTGGGCTGAAACAAGTGGTATATAAGGGCAAAGGGATTTTCCAAAAGACATCTGAGTGCTCACTGGACAGTTCTATGGCAGTGAGCACACAGCTGAGGGGTTTATATATGTGTGTGTGCACACATATACGAGGGTTTATATAGGTATGGAGAAGAGACCAGATGCCCAAGTGGTAATTTGTGAAGGAAATCTCCCGTGCCAACACAATTGTTTCAAGTCCAGTCAGTGCAGAGCATGATTCAAGGACTAACTGTGCTTCCTTTCTCCTCTTTGTCTTCTCAGGGGCTTCCTGGAAATCCATCAGGGTCTCAGATGCGTGAGGCATTGCTTGTCAGCACAGAGGTAGCAGAAGTGTGGTCTGTGACGGCACAGGCAGCAAGGGAAATTACCAAACACCTCATGGAAACTCTTTCTTATTTTCCTTAGTAACGTGGCAATATGTAATTCTCCAGTCTCCTGAACCCTCTCATCTAAGTTGTGTTAGGATTCAAACAGCATACAGACTGTAAACAGGGGAGATTTGTCATCCTCAGATCCCCAACAATACCATTTTGGAGAGAGGGAGAGTGGTTCCTCTACGCCCACGCACTGTTTATGTTGGGGTAGCAGGAGGGAAGAACGTGGGAGACTCAGATATGAGCGGCACTTCAGAAAAACATGGAAACCATTGGCCAACACTGTGACCTACTATGTCCCAGCACATAAGGGGTGCTCAGCGCTGCCCCACAGGTGCCCCTCAGCAGGATGAGCTGGAGCATCAGGGTCTCATTAGCAGGAGACCCTGTGCTGCTCTGTTTGAGCTGCGTTCCCTCTTCACCACGGTGACCAGAGAGCTGTATCTGATCTGCTGTTCTGGCAGGGGCCTCCATAATTTTTCTGTCTTCCCATCACAAACCTCCTCATCACAAACATCCTCATCAGAGTTTTCCAGGGAACCTCAATCACTACACCTGACCGAGCCAGAGTTCTTTCCAGCAAATGAACACAAGGATCCAACGGTGTCTTTGGGAAAACACGTTCTTCCCTTCTGAAAGACTTCCAAAGGGCAAACTACCCGGGAAGGCCACCTCGAGGACAGATACCCTAAGAGCAGCTCCTCCGAGGTTGTGTTTTCAATTTCCACACTAGCAGTAAAACAGAGTGTGCCAATGGGGTGGGTGAAGATGTGGCCTTTCTGTACTTAAAGGGTGCTTATAAGAAGGATGGGAACAAGCATGTTAGCAAGTCCTGTAGCAACAGGACAAGGGATAATGGTTTTAAACTAAAAGAGGGCAGATTCAGACTAGATACAAGGAAGAAATTTTTTTTGATGAGGGTGATGAGGCCCTGGCACAGGTTGCCCAGGCGGGCAGTGGAGGCCCCATCCCTGGGGCCTGAAGGGGCTCTGAGCAACCTGACCTTGTTAAAGATGTCCCTGCTCATTGCAAGGGGTTGTACTGGGTGCCCTTTAAAGGTCCCTTCCAATCCTATCCATTCTGTGATTCTGTGGTTCTATGGTGCCATTTCATTATGCATTTGAGCATCGACTTTACAAGTCCTTCTCAGATCATTTCGAAGTCGCCAGCTCTGACACTGCGTAAGCTGGAGTGAAGTTACCTTTAGCTCAGACAACCTGGCCTTGGAGGTCCTATAAGAGTCGTCCAAGCCCTGTGTTATTGTTCCTGCTGCTGTGTTTTGTCTGGGCAGCTCAGACTCTTATAAACAGGAAACCAGAGATGTCAGATGATTTCTCTGCTTGAATATAGATTGGTAAAAATATTTGAGGTTTCCGCCCTCCTTCTGAACAAAATTCATTCACATGAATATTCATAGGCAACTAAGTGTTGGGACTACTTGAGGAAATTCCTGGACTTACACCTAGATTAATGTGTGTGGGTGCTCCAGGAGTTACAGACATGAATCCACTGTTCAGTTCTTAAGCTGCTGGCAGGCATGTATTTTCCTGAAAGTCTTCTCCCAGAAATACCAAATGAAAGTCTAGTTGGTGCAACAGTCCCAGAGTTACCCACTGACCCAGACTTTATCTGTTTGCATGAGACATCTTTATGGCACACTGGAGAAAAAACAGGGTGTCAAAACTGGAACGTCTGTCCTCAGACAAATCTACTGAACTGTGGAGCCTCATTTCCTGACTTTCAGGTATTTCTTTTGGACAAGATGCAGTAACACTTGTCCATCGTTCTGAGTCACTCCTTGTGCCTATGCACGCATTACACCCATTGTCTCCTTCCAAATGGTTTAGTTTACACAGAGCTGGCTCTTCAGTATAAGTTTTCACACACACTTTTCAGTGCACTGAAAGCTGAATTCTGATTTGCAACATTTTTGGAATCTGTTTTTCACCGAGGTTTATGCCAAAGATGTTTTATTCATAAAAAACAAATGTCTGATATTTGTTTCCTTAATATAATAAACTTGCACTCCATTTGCTCTCATCGAAGACACCAGCCATGTAAAGGATTGCCAGACCAGGCCCTGGCATGGGCACAGCTGAGGGACTCGGAAAATGGCATGTCCCTGATTCACTGGCAATTTAATAAGCCAGAAAAGCACCCAACCCCACCCTTTGTAGCTGGAACTCTGTCTGACTGTGATAAGAAATCATTAAATTTCAATTTGACCTCAGCCTATAATGTCCAAGAGGCCTCTTTGGTCTCATAGGGATGCTACAGGTTTTCCTGTAGTTCTCTTGTGAACCTCAGCTCCCTTTTGTTGTATCAGAGCTCAACGTTCCCAGCAAAGGATGCTGAGCTGCCTTGCACATCATCTTCACGTAAATCCCTTCGGCGACTCTGGGAACAATGCTGACAACATCTGTCCTGGTTTGCATCTCGTCCAAACCTCGAAATAACTGTGAGAGCAAAGGAGAACCTCTGTAGAACTCACTGCCATTGTCTGATCAGGGGCTGGGTTGTGTTTTGTGATGCTTATTTTAAAATACTTTTCAATAGCTTTGCAGTCATCCGTGTAGAAACACAATAAAAATTTTGATGTGAAAATGTTCATGAGACTATTTTAGAATTAAGTATCTGTATAAGCGCTTTTGTCTAAAAGTAAGTTGCTTCATAACAGCTTTGGGCCGAATCTGGGGAGGAAGGGGTTATTTTTTTCAGACTTTGAAAATACGTATAGAATTCTCTCTGGATGACGTGCCAGTAAAACATAGCAGCAATACCAGAGGGCAGGATGTTCACGGGGTAGAGTGTGAACTTTCTGCCTCATGAGGTGTCACCTAAGCTGCTTTATATTTAGTTTTAAGTAGAGAATAAAACTATTATGGTTTTCATATTGCGCAGAGGGTGGTGTCAAGGAAAACGTCAGGAAAAGGTCCTGCTTAAGTGACCCCTGTGGTGGAAGCAGAAGAGCTCTATTTGTAGGGAACAGTCCATTTGTCATCTTTTTTAGTGAGTGCCAGATTACAATGCGTTTTGCTTCCATTGAGTACAACCTCGCATCATTTAGTTGCAGTCAGTGCTTCTCAGTGGGAGGGTCCTTAGCCAGGTGCGTGTATGACACTCATATTTTCTGTCTGTGGTCAGTGTTAGTATTTTCAGGGAACACTGAGGGCTGTGTTTTTTTCCTCTACATATTAAGCAATTCACTGTATAGATTTACTGTACAATTTACTGTACAAGATAATCTGGTTTTTACTTCTCATGGCACCTTGGTGAAATAGTGATCTTTTATCTCCTGGGTCTGGCTCTTGACCAGACCACTGTTAGTTTTGGGGGTTTTT
Source organism: Dromococcyx pavoninus (assembly GCA_033558185.1). NCBI lineage: Eukaryota > Metazoa > Chordata > Aves > Cuculiformes > Neomorphidae > Dromococcyx > Dromococcyx pavoninus. The sequence goes on from JAUMJL010001029.1 coordinate 110,644, forward strand.
TCAGGTTTCCTTTAAAAATAGAATGTTTCTCACAAGCCCAGGTATTCCCCACCTGCAGCACACCCATAAACTAATAGTGGAGAGAAGAAATCACTGGAAAGATAGGAAAGAGGAATGTGTATCAAGCTTCTGTTGCTGCCAGATTTGTGGTTGCCCCACTGCTTCCTCTTCTTGCAATGTTGAATTTTAATGTCTTCCAGCTGTGCCTTTTTGCAGGTGTAAAGCACTGACCACGTTGTTACGCAGGAAGCAATGAGACCCGACACACGTGGTGCGAGCTGGAAAGCAGCATCGTTTGCCTGAGGTCGTACAGATACTTGGGGTCAGGTGCAGAATCAGTGCAGGTGTTTTCTGACCAGAAGATGATACTTCTGAGGGGCTTCAGCGTGATGTGTGGTGACATCCACACACTGTTGTGTTTTTCCTGCTGCAGTTCTTAATCTTTCTCGTTATCATTTAATCTTTTGTTAGTAGTAGGAACTGAGACTCACGCTTGCCTGTGAATACGGTTCAGATCCTTACTGAAAATCACGTAATTGTTTCTAAAAACTGGGCTCAGAAGGTTCCTATTTGAAGTCCTGAATCAATATCAAGGGGACAGGGAGTTCAATTTGTTTATCGTTGGTGCTGGATGTCTCTGTAAAGCAAAGTTTACATTGTTTGGGGGAAAAATGCCGGTGTTGCCACCTCTACTCCAAGCACGTCAGTGACTGTTTATTGCTTTTTAACTTTGGTTTCCCTGTGGTGCAGTGAGCTGTTCAATGAGCGCAGGGGTTCCATTTATGTAACACCAGTATTGTTGTTAATGCGGTTTTATACTGCAAATTACGTGTGTAATACTGTGTCTTGTGGGATCCTGCATCACAAAAGTTGCATAGTTATAGTGCTGGTGACATCGTATCTCAGACAAAGAACCTTGGGACCTGATGCAATGTCAGTAAAAGTGTCTCGTCTGTATGCTTCAAACAGTTTTATTAGCAACATATGGGGTACGAAGAGGGCAGTTTTGGGTGTAAGGGTGCTGGACAATCTTCTTCACCCTGTGATCACAGCAGTCCTCTTCCATGGCATTATTTGTTGCTGCTCTGGGATTGCTGAAAAATAACTGCTAATGTGGTGGCACAAAGGATCAGAATAAGTTATAATGGTTGACTTTACAAGAAATTCCTTGGCAAAAGGCTTAATATCCTAAGCTTGGATGTCATTTCCTGTTCAGCTTTGGAGCTAAGCCACATATAGGAAATAATATATTTTTTGAAATCTTAGGGTTTTCTGGCAACTTATCCTCCTGTACTGGATGCTCTTGTGATGTGACAGGTAGGAGGCATAAACTTCTTTTGGCTGCATGTTAGTTTTCAACCTTAAAGTAGGGGATGAATTGGTTTAATTGGTATTAGGATATTGAACTCTAGATCCCCAAATGGAACACGTTATCCTTAATCAACTTCGAATAAAGAGTTTATCATTGAAACATTGAGGCATTAAAAAGTAGTAAAAATACTCAAACCCTAGAAGATTGTAGTGTAGCTGTCTTCAGTTGTCCATTTAAATATCATGTTACATTTTCAAAAGATCATTTCTGCATGTCAAAATTGATGAAAGTCTGGAGGTTTAATGTTTTAATGCTGTGCTGGTGCGGCGTTCGCACTGAATGAAGAGAAATGATGTGATTTTGTTTTTCCGCAAGGCAGAGCTGGCCGTGTGTGTAATTGCGGAATGCGTGGGTATTACATGATCTTTTCCCATAGTGTCTGCATTTAATCTAGTGCCACTTCCTTGTTTACGTTGAGGGATGTGACTCATAAGGTTGTCATTTGTAATACTCGACATTATAAAATGTTTTCTGCAAAGGACTTCAGCTGATTTTTCTCAAGGTTTGGATTCTGTGCAATTGGAAACACCTCCAAGTGGAGGCAATATTTTCTTGAGCTTTGGTCTGGGAATCATTGTAGTCATTTTTTCTGTAAAGATTTATTAAGTTTAATAGTAACTATGAAATACTTAAAACCAGAACCTTTCTACAAAGACAGCGGCTCTCTGCTGTCCGCAAGGTGACCCTGCCTGTGAGGCAGAGGGCTGTCCCGTCCCCGAGGGGCTGGTGCCGGCCCGCTGGGTCACAGCTGGCCGTGCGCGCTGGCTGTCTCTATGCCTCTCTCTCGAGCAGCCTTTGCAGTCGGTCGCGCACTTCATCCTCAGAGAGGTCGGGGCCAGTGATGAGGGCCGCCTGCCGCCGCTGCTCCTGGGCCAGGCGCTTCATGCGCTCCCGCTCGGGCCGCTGCTCGGCCGTGATGGGCATCGATTCCTCTTGCTCCTCCAGCGGGGTGGGCTTGGCCAGTGTCCAGAGGGGCTTGGGGTGTCGCAGGGAGTCAGGGAGAACGTGAGGCAGCCAGGGCTCGATGGGTGCCGGCAGGGGCAGCCTTGGTGACTGGCACGGCCAGCTCGGCTGCTTGGCTCGCTCGGCAGCCTCGGTGCGCGTATTGCTGCTTGGTGTGGCTGCAGGAGCCGTCTCCTTGTGGCCATTGGCCGGGGGCTTGGAGGCAGGCGGCCCCATGCTGGGTGGGCTGTGCGGGGCTGGGCTGGGTGTGGGGAGGGGGTGGTGGGCGCACCGGCCCCACCACCTTCTCTCTTTGCCCCAGCGTGTGGAAGGTGCTGATGGAGCTGAGCAAGTGCGCCTTCAGCTGGCTGGGGGGCAGCGTCGGCCCCTGCTGCGCTTTGGCCCGGTCTTTCTTGTGCAGCAGCTGGTCCTGGGGCCGCGAGGTTTCCGCGCTCCGTGAGTTGTTGCTCAGGAGCGGGTGAGGCGGGCAGGTGGACGGCTGACGTGGGGTGCTCTGCCCGCCGTTGTCCACAGAGCTTCTGGGACGTTTGAGCACCACGTTGGGCACGTTGGTGGTGTTGGATGCCCTGCGCTTGCTGCCCCCCGTGTGTTGCCCACTGCTGCGTGCCTGCTGCCTGCTGCCTGCTGCCGCTCGCCACTGCACGGTCCCTGTCTGGCTGCCCTTTGCAGAGGGCCTGCGAGTGTCCTGCTCCCCTGCACACCACCTCCTGCGTCTTCTTGGGTGGGATGTTATCCTTCAAGGAGTTCTCTGGTGCCCTGGTAGTCCTGGCCGGCGCGGGGTGCTTGGCCCGCTTGCCGCCTCCCTCACCCGCTCTGGGCAACCCCCGGCAGGAGGTGAGGGCCGGCAGCAGCGCCTGTGCCCCCCGTGGGTCGGTGCTTGGTGGGACATGCTGGGGGGCAGCCGGGGGGCTGTGCAGGGGGCTCAGCAGTGGGATGCACAGAGGGCTCAGCTGGGGCCACTGCAGGGCAGCCTCCAGGGCATCCTCTTGGGGAGTCTCGGCAAGGCTCTCCTTTGGAGGATCCGTAGTGCTCTCCTGAGGAAGCTCCATGGTCCTTCCTGGCAGCAACGTTTGGGGCACTGCTGCCACTCTGCCCGGCTGCTCCTCGGTGTCCAGCAGGGCGGACGTGGCCACAGCACTCCAGGAGGGGTCGGCATCTCCCAGTGTCGCTGTGTCCACTCGCGCCGTGGTGCAGCCAGCCTTGGCCCTGTGCTCATGAGCAAAAGGAACTTGGTGAGAGAGGTGTTCGAGCTGGGGACTTTGGGGACACCGGAGCTGGTGTCCTCGCTGTCCGCCAGTCCCACCACCAACACGCCCTCTTTGGGGCAGCTGCTCATCATCACGTACTTGGAGATGTTGGAGAGCTTGATAATGGCCTCAGGAAGTGCGCCTGGCCCCTGCCTGGGCAGGGCTGTGCTCTCCTCTGGGGTCACTGCTGGAGAAAAAGCAACCAAAGGCAACGAAAGCCCGGGGTGATTCAGGCTTTCCTCAGCGCCACCTGCCCGGGGGTCTCTGCCACCCCTCGATCTCACCTTCAGATTTTGTTGTGTCTATGCCTCTGGATGGAGTCAGGGCACGCTGGTTGGGGCTGAGAGCGGGGCCGCTGTCCCCAGTAGTCACTCTGTCCTGGTTGGAGGTCGCTGATGTCCCATGGGTGCCTCTGGGCAGGGTGTGGGGCAAAGGGGGTCTCTGCACCCACTGCTGAGCAGCGGTGGAGAGGAGTGCCGGGGGCTCGGAGCGGGCAGGGACTTGCCACAGGCAGGATCCCCTGGGACAGAGGGGCTGCCCCTGGAGCGCGACCCATGGCCTCAGCCCCATTGGCTGTTGGGGCACCGGCCTCCCCCTCACCTCCTGCTGCCCCCAGGCATAGGCAGGATTACTGGGAGCAGCTGTGGCTGGGAGCTGTGCCACACGGGGGGCCTGGCCTACGGCCGAGAGCTGGCTTAGCTCCCACGGAGTCCCCAGGAGCCCTGGCTGCCCCTGCCCAACACTGGCCGGGTGCAGCTGGTGGGAGCCATGGTGGAGCTGGGCCCACTGTTGGGATACTGGCACCTGCTGAGGGACAGAGGGCAGCACCCAGACATTGACTGGTGATGGCCAGGCCGTGGCGTTGATGCTCCTGCTGGGCATTTGTGTGGCCATTGGCAGCCGAAGAGGGAACCTGTCTGTTGGGAGAATGAAAGAGGTTAAATGGAGTGAGATCTCGGCAGGCAAAGAGGGCTGGCGCTTTACCCAGAGGGCCGGAGAACCACGCGAGGAGCGGGGAGCTGCTGCTGTACCTGCCATGGCTGCTGCTCAGAGTAGGGGCTGATGAGGTAACAAAGCCTCTGTCCCCGTGGTGACCACTCCTCCAGTCCCTGCTCTTGGCAGCCTGGTGACGGTTACATCGTTATGTCACCATTGGTCCATTAGATGAGAGTGCAGCTGGACTCCCAGCTCCTGCTGGTGGAGCCCCCAGAGGGGTTCTCATTCTTTAAGCACCTCCTTGGAATTGACCTGAAGGCTTCTACCGTGCTGCCATGCCTGGGGGCTCTCGTCGGGCTCAGGGGGCTCGGGTGCAGTCACTAAATCCGCAGTGCCCTCGTTATCGACTGAGAGCAAAGGCGTAGGGGTGCGTGCAGCTGCCTGTCTGCGTGGCTTCTGCTGAACTTCTTGTCTTGCTGAAAAGCCCTGGTGCAATCGGAGTCGCTGAGCTGGGTTACAAGAGAGCAGGAGTTCACCCAGCCAGGTTTGTCCAAGTGTGTCGGCCTGCGATCTGGCAACCACACCATTAATCTAAGCAGGCCTCAGTGTGCTTGGTTCTTCCTTTTTCCCCTTCCTGACAGAGCTGTGGCACTTCTTTTGTTTTGGAAATAATTGCATTCTGTCTCTTGCTGTTAGTGACAGTGGAGAGAGAGATCAGCATCATTCCTTGTGAGGAGTGTTCAGGTGCTTGTCTGGTGAACCTCTGGGCTATGACAAGGCAGTGCTCAAACCTGGCCTTTGGGTGCCAGATTGGCCACGTGCTTGGACAAATCACAGCTGTTTGTAGGACTGTGGCACTGTTACTTTGTTTGTAACAAGTCTGCTGGCCCTTGTAGGCAGTTTGTAAGCACAAAGCAGGCTTCAATTCAGTGCCCTGCAGCCGTCCTGCAAACTGGCAGCAGTAGCTTGTGAAAAGCAAATGTCTTCAAGGCCTGGAAGTGTGAGCTTAAAACAGAGAACCCAGTGTTTTAGGGGCCTGAGAAGACACTGTGTTGTTCTGACAAACTATTGATGCTCCTGGGTTGCCGCTTGGCATTTGTCAGTGGCAAATAGGTTTGAAAAAGGCATTAAACCCCTGTTTTCTTCTACCTTGCTGGGTTCTAGAGTGGCATTCGGTGCCTTTCATCAGCGCAGCAGCCGAAGCAGTTGTGAAAATCCAGTGGCTGCTACGGGAGCCATTTTTCAACTTCCCAGCAAACCACTAGGATCAAGTGAGAGATGGTCTGAACCATGTTAAAGCTGTCTTGATCCAGTCAAGGTCGTGATCCTGATCCTGTCTGCATTTGGCATTGGGTAATAAAATCAGGACTTGATTTGATGATCAGTTTGGTTAACATCGATCTTCAGGAATTTCACAACAGCACACAATCATGTGTCCTGAGTGGGACAAATGAAGAGTTTGGAATGATTTCTTTGTGAGTCTGATCATGGTTTGGTGAACACAGCCCTTGACATTTTATATTGGTTAAAAAAGGTTGCAGAACAAACAGGCGTATGAAATGGGACTTGGAGCATTGCTTTTGTCTGTTAGGATGTGAAACACAGAAATCAACCCTTTCTCTTTTGTGATTGCAAAGGTGATTTGTCTTTCATGTCTGTACAAGTTCACCAAGCTGAATCACGAGATCAGTAGATTCACCAGGCAGTCAAAGGTGCCAGGTGTCAGAGAGCCCCTCGAGTCATAGACATATCCTCACAAGAGGTAGAGTCAGTGCTGGCTTTATTGTGCTTCCATACGTTACTTTATACTCACAATCTGTGTTCACACGCTACAAGTGTACATATAATTGGCTACTACATATTGTTCATTTGGTATATTCTCTGTCTGATTTGGTTATAAGTTTCTGTCCATGTGCTGTTACCTGATACCCTGTAGCCCCCTTCTTTTGCAGCTAAAACCTCCTGTTTCACATTCTCTTTCTTATCTATCAGCTCACATTCCATTTTCTCATAACATGCCAAGGTCACTGTATCCCTGTCGTTTGGCACGTAGGCAGGGTTGTGCATACAGACCTCAAGGATCACAAAATGCCCTGATTCTTCTAAAATATTTTCTACAGTCAGGCACCAACATCCCACGAGACAGGGAAAGGGAATTGCAAGGAGTGGCTGGCGTGTCAGCTGAGGGCAGTTGTGAAATAGAGCGGGCCCTGGGCAGAGTTTGCCAGCTGGGCAGCTTTTCCAAGAGATTCCTTCCTGCTCCCTGAACGCTCGCTGCCCTCTGGGGTGACCAGTGACCATAGGAAGTTGACAATCCTCTGAGCTAAGTGCTACTGCAAAGAGCACTGCTGCCTTGTGCCGAGCGCCGATTCCTCACGTGAGTCCGTACCAGGAAAAGCCTTCTGTGTACTGGGAGGGGCGCTGGGTAGAAGGTGGGTGGGACAGAGCCTGGAGAACTAAGAATAGGCTCATCTGTGGGGTGACACATGGAAAAGTGAGTGGCACGGGCTCCTGGCAGTGTCTGATGTGAGAAACTGGCCGTGCTTACGAGTCGCTCCTGCCCTGCCCCTGCTGGAGGCCCAGGCGCCAGTCACCTCCTGCCCATCGTCCTTCTGCAGACTGTGTGGGTGCAGTTGTTGATCTTGGCAGAGGCACATTCAGCAGGAAATGTCAAAGGAGAAAAGGCCAATGTTCTGTCACAAAGCCCATGCAGATGGCCAGGTTTGCTGGGCTCCATCAGTCTGACTGCTGCTATGGAATTACATTCCAGTCTCAAAAGTAGTTTGGCACCTACTTGGCCTTTCACAGCCTGATGATGCTCAGTGGCTGATACTGAGCGATTCCGAGCGTCTTTCCTAAGTGGGAGCTGCTTTAGTGTGCAGCCACAGGAGCTCATCAGTGAACTCAGGTGCTGGGCCGGGATGCAGAGCACTGTCTGCAGGGCTGTGGGACAGAGCAGGGGGTCTGCTTGTGATCTGTGTGGAATGGGGCGTTTGTTCCACACAGCATCAGCTGACAGAGCTCTGGGTACCACTAACGATGATTGAAATGACGGCCGAAACACTGCTCCCGCCCCCTGGACATTGCAGCGCGTTCCCGGTTCTGCAGAGTTTTCGGGGGGCTGCTCTCAGAACGTTCGTTCTAAAACACCTGCTGAGTGCAAACCCTCTCTGTTTGGTGAAACCAGCACAGGGTCACCGGGGGCTTGAGTGGTTTTCCTGTAGTTTTCTTGTGAACCTCAGCTCCCTTTTGTTGTATCAGAGCTCAACGTTCCCAGCAAAGGATGCTGAGCTGCCTTGCACATCATCTTCACGTAAATCCCTTTGGCGACTCTGGGAACAATGCTGACAACATCCGTCCTGGTTTGCATCTCGTCCAAACCTCGAAATAACTGTGAGAGCAAAGGAGAACCTCTGTAGAACTCACTGCCATTGTCTGATCAGGGGCTGGGTTGTGTTTTGTGATGCTTATTTTAAAATACTTTTCAATAGCTTTGCAGTCATCCGTGAAGAAACACAATAAAAATTTTGTTGTGAAAATGTTCCACTTTAATGCTCCTAAATTCTGGCAGGTGCAGGCGAGCTGGGCAGTCACAGTAACATGAAATGGGGTTTTCTCTCTCTCTCTTTTTTTTTATTTGTTTGTTTCTTGGTTGCCTTCTTTTACATTTTTTGAGGGACTTGCTGTTCAGTTCTTGGATCTCTGTGCCAGTTTGACGTGAGTTCATACTTACAATGCTTTTAAGTGCTCAGCTGAAAGAAGATTTTACGAACACCTCGGCCTCAGTTTAGCACTGGTCATGATGAGATTCTCGGTCATTTCCTCTAAATTAGAAGATGACTGTATTGATAGATAATATTCCGAGCTCGTTTCAGAAGCAAATGAGACAAATACTGCCAAAAATTAGCAGATGCAAACTGTCTCCCTTCAGTTATTGCACCGGTGTCATTGAAAAACTGGACCTGGGGCTTGAAGAACCATTTTCAAATTTAGAATGACAACTGCTAATGAATTCTCATAGCTGACTTCACCCAGTAGCGACTGCGGTGTCTGACGTGTAGAGTCATAGAACTATAACAGGCTTTGGAGTGGAAGGGACCTAAAAGGTCCATACAGTGCAACCCCCTGTGCTGGGCAGGGACACCTTCCACTGGATCAGGTTCTGAAAGCCCCATCCAAGCTGGCCTTGAACACCTCCAGGATGGTGCATCCCTCGATTATGCATTGGGAAGAAACTCTTCCTGATGGGGGGGGGGCACTGGAACACTGCCCAGAGAAGCGGTGGCTGCCCCATCCCCGGAGGTGTTCAAGGCCAGGTTGGATGGGGATTTCAGCCCCCGGATCCAGTGGGAAGTGTCCCTGCCCGTGGCAGGGGTGTGGGATGATTCTTTGATCCCCAGTGCTCCCAGTATAATCAAAGATCGCTCCCAGTGCTCCCAGTATAACCAGTTCCCCGGAACTCCCAGTATTACTCCTTTCTCCCCAGTGCTGCCGATATAAGCACTTCCCCAGAACTCCCAGTAAAACCAGTTGCTCTCCAGTGCTCCCAGTATTACCAGTTCCCCAGTGCTCCCAGTACAACCAGTTGCTCCCCAGTGCTCCCAGTACAGTCAGTTGCTCCCCAGTGCTCCCAATACAACCAGTTGCTCCCCAGCTTTTTGTGAAGGGTGTGGGCACTGTGGCCCTTGGGAAGCTGGAGTCGGGCTCTGTTTGCAAAGGACAGCAGCTTGTGATGATGCCAAACAAGGTATGGTAAGGTTTAGATACTAAAAAATGTTCCTGCCCTAAAAAAGAGCTTGGTTGTGCATAGTTTACTTCCTTAGCATTCAGAACTCAGGTGGTCTCTCCTTGGCAAACTTGGCTGCTGGACTACGAATCATCATAGTTTATTTGAATTGTGTTTTATTTTGCATTTGTACAGTTGCCCCACAAAACCTTTCTCCTTTTTCCTGCTGTGGGTCAGTCTTACTCAAAACATTCCTCCTTTTTTCTTTTCTTTTCTGTTCTCCAGAGGGAAATAGAAAAAGAAAATTGGAGACAAACAGTAGAGAGTGTGTTGCACTGAGAGACCTAAAGCTTGCTTTGGCTAAGGAGAGGTTTTTTGTGCAGGTAGGTGGCTGTTCCATCAGGTAAGATCGCTCTTTGGAATCATTGTGCTGCCCTGAAGAATCTGAAATGATAGAAATGAAGGCTACGAAAACATAGTTGGGGAGAGGCAGAGGATGCCAATAATATAATAACCACTGGGGGTGTTTGTTGCCACTGGTTTCTTACAGAAAGGGTTTGGAAATGTTCCCATCTGTCCATGTCACCTGGACGTCAGCTGACACTCTTTTTCCAGTTCTGGAGGCTGAGGCAGTTGGCTGGAAAATGCCTCAATACTGAAATGTGCAACAAATCTGCAGCTTATTGGAAGTTCGCATTGCCTATTCCAAACCTGGTAAATGAGATGGACTTCCTGGAGAACAGACCTCTTACTGAAAGTGCTCCTTTATTAATTTGCAGAACTGAATGTAATTAGTATTAACTGTAATGGACTTGTTTATTGAAATCCTGTTGTATTATAATGATTTTGTACCACACTGCAATACTGACAATAGCAAAGGGCGTTTTTGCTTTCTTTAAGCCCAGTGTGGAAGTTCTTGGAATCCTTTCTGATGATATGGAAGCTGATTCAGTAGCCCCAGGTGAAAATCTAAAGATCAGACTGGAGGGAATTGAAGAGGAAGAGATCCTTCCAGGATTTATTGTCTGTGATCTCAATCCCCTGTGTCTTTCTGGAGGCACGTTTGATGCCCAGGTAGGGTAACTGGCATTTAATTGCTGTATAGATGGGTAAAGAGCATTAAAATATTTTGCTTGTGTTTCACCCAGTCTGAACTCCACTGGTCTGAAGTGCCAGTTCAGATTTCTTATTTCCTCTCATCTCTCAATTGACAATAACCAATATGTCTGACTCTCTGCCATCCTTCACTTTGAGTTTTCCAAGTGTGGTTTGCCCGTGTCTGCGTCCCTAACGTGCATAACGTGTGTGTGTGGTCAGGTGAGGATGGGCAGAGGAGGAAATGCCCACACGGTTCTCCTGCGGAGCAGCCCCAGGTGCCCTGTGTACCCGCCAGCTGCTCCTGTGCTGACAGCAAATCCCAAAGGCTCTGGAGATTGATTGGGAGGGAAATCTTGGAGGTGCCCTGCCTGTCCTTTGCAAATTCCTCTTCTGCTCCATTCCTTCTTTTACCTTAATGCAAGGTAGTTAAGCTTGATTTTTCTTGTGGTGTTGGCTTTGCCAAAACAATCAGGAGCAAAGCATAAAAACATAATGCAAACCACAAATCCCAAGGGGGCGATTTAGCCCGGCAAATCTTGTTATTTACAAAATCATAGAATGATTCTGTAGAATCATGGAATGAAGGGGCTTCAAAGCCCACCCAGTTCCAGCCCCGGTGCCGTGGGCAGGGACACCTCCCACCGGATCAGGGTTCTGAAAGGCTCCTCCAGCCTGGCCTTGAACCCCTCCAGGGATGGGGCAGCCACCGCTTCTCTGGGCAACCTGGGCCGGGGCCTCCCCACCCTCAGAGTGAGTCCCTGAGAAAGACAGAGGAAAGGTTTTTCTGAGTCCCTTCAGGGAAGTACCATTCGCTTGTAGGTGACCGTCTTGGTCAAAGTCAGCTTGAAATTCTCTGACCATAGCCCCTCCTTTCAGGTGAAAAGGGAAAGCGGGTAAAGTGGTGCCACACCAAAGTGCAAAAGAGAACTGCTTCTTTGTATATTCCCCATTGCTCATCAAATCCTGAATTCTGTCTGTGTGTCTCCTGCCAGCACCACTGATGAGCGGTGCCTTGTGTGTGTGTGATTTCATTTTCTTTGGACTTGGCCTTCAGTTTGAGGTATCAGGAATGACTGTAACATCTGCTCCAGTGTCAATTAAAAACAGAACGCTAATTGTGGTATCATTTGAGGTATTATAGAGGGAACACATTCCCCACACCACTGGTGGGTTATCGCACTTTATTGCCAGGGCCACCCTGCATTATGGAGGCGTTCCTTCAGATGCCCGTTCTCATTGGCCGCTTCCCGCCCTTTGCAAACACCTCCCTTTCCTTCTCTGTCGCGCCTATCGCCTTTCTCCTTTTCCTTCTGCTTTTCATTCTCCTTTTCGTTCTCCTTTTTGTTCTCCTCCCCCTCCTGCCTGTACACACATGGTATTTCTAGCGCTTCCTCCATGTTCCCGCCGTTGGTATCTTCGCCCCGCCTTCTTTTCTGCCACTCAGCGCCATCTTGGGGCGCATAGGGCGGTGGACTGGCCCAGATACCCTGAGACTCTGATTCCTGTGCGGCGTGCTTAGCCTTCTCAAGTAAGCCGCCCCAAAAGGATTTTGCTTGCTCCTGTCCCTCCCTAAGAGAGACGGGGTTCGGGGATTGAGGGGATGTATCACCCTCTGGCTGATCTTCAGCACCAGCAGGATCATCATCATCTGGGGGGGGGGCAGAGTCTGCGTGGCTGCCCCGACTCCCACTTTCAGGGTGACCATCAAGCAGTCTCTTGCTGCCACCCAGGTCTCCTGCTCTTGTATAGCCTTTTGCAGGGCCTGCACAACTTTCCCCCAGGCCTTAAGGTGTTTCCCACAGCCTGAGGACATAGTTTCCTCAGCTAAAGCTTTAGTACACCTATCCCACACTTCAGGGTGGAGAATATCCACCGGCTGGTCAATGACCCCTATTTGTGAAAGTCTCGCAACAGCAAGAGTAAAATCTTTGGATTTACAATCAATACCCCACTGCTGATGTAATTGAGATACGACCTGCACAAGGGCTTCCATCCTCCTTGTTGGTCCGGGAGCGTCCTCCCCACCGGGCTGGTCCTGCTGGTCCGGCCGCCGTTCACTCGACCAGGTGATTTTCCCGGATTCTTTTCTTTTTCCCGGGTTTGTTTCTCCCGGGTTTGTGCTCTTCAGTTCCCGGGTTTCGGCACCACTTGTTGCCTTCAGTGAAGGCGTGGTGACCTGGTTCAGGTTTGGCTTAACAACCAAACTCTGGTCGCTCTGTCCATCTGCACACAGACACCAATGTGGTGGATGGCACAATGGCCATTTATTGATAGATAACACAGGTTTATATAGCTGAGGTTTACAACGTCACTTCCGCCTGCTTACATCATGAGCTAAACCTATTGGCTACTGGTTACATCATGGACTAATACCTTATTGGCTACTGGGAGAGGGGCCCTTATCTTTCCATACAACACGATATCTTCCGGCCGCCAGACCCTAGCTACCAACACTGTATGGAGCAGTGCAGAGATTCTATGAGATAGAAAATATTTTTGGGTTTATGAAATGAGCCATGTGTGTCCTGGGCTGGAAGTGGATGCTGAGATCTTAGGAAAAAGGGTGAGGCATTGAGTGGCGTGAGGTGGATCCCTCTGCTCTAAACAGAGTGTGTGTAGCAGAGAGAGGATCAATAAAAAATGATTTGATTTTGTTCAGAAAAGTCTCCCATAATTTATCTCTGTATTTTCCTCCTATGACAGTGCCCCATTGCCAGAAGCAGCAGATGTCCAACAGCAGCTCCATTACCCACTTCCTCCTCCTGGCATTTGCAGACACAAGGGAGCTGCAGCTCTGCACTTCTGGCTTTCCTGGGCATCTACCTGGCTGCCCTCTTCGGAAATGACCTCATCATCACCACCATAGCCTGTGACCGCCACCTCCACACCTCCGTGTACTTCTTTCTCCTTAACCTTTCCCTCCTCGACCTGGGCTCCATCTCAACCGCAGCCCCCAAATCCATTGACAATTCCCTGTGGGATACTAGAATAATCTCCTATCCAGAATGTGCTGCTCACGTTTTTTTCTGTCTCTTCTTCATCTGCACTGATTATTCTCTTCTCACCATCATGTCCTATGACCACTACATCACCATCTTCAAACCCCTACACTATGGGACCCTCCTGGGCAGCAGAGCCTGTGTCCACGTGGCAGCAGCTGCCTGGGGCTCTGGGTTTCTCAGTGCTCTGCTGCACACAGCCAATACATTTTCACTGCCCCTGTGCCAGGGCAATGCTCTAGACCAGTTCTTCTGTGAAATCCCCCAGATCCTCAAGCTCTCCTGCTCACACTCCTATCTCAGGGAGACTGGCCTTCTTGTGATCAGGGCCTGTTTAGCTATTGACTGTTTTGTTTTCATTGTGATGTCCTATGTGTAGATCTTCAGGGCCATGCTGAGGATCCCCTCTGAACAGGGCCAGCACAAAGCTTTTTCCACGTGCCTCCCTCCCCTGCCTGTGGTCTCCCTTTTTTTGAGCACCGCTGCATTTGCCTACCTGAAGCCCCTATTCCTCTCCTCCCCGTTCCTCAACTTGGTGGTATCATTTATGTATTCAGTGGTGCCTCCAGCAGTGAACCCTCTCATCTACAGTTTGAGGAATGAGGAGCTCAGGAATGCCCTATGCAAACTGGGCCAATGAATGTGGTTTCATTAACAATAACCTGCTTACCCTTCTCTGCTCCTTTCCCAGAGTTTGGCTCAGGCAAGGGGTCTGTTATTTTCCCTTGTGATAATCCTACCTATAGACAATCTTCTGAGCTACTCTACTTTTCTTGAGGTTTAACCCCATTGTGTCTGACCCTTTCACAGCACTGCGTCAGATGTGGTCTGTCCAAATGCAGCTCTTCAATAAAAGGCCATCTCTCAGATGTGGTGTTTGAAGGCTGAGCTGTTCATCTAAAGCTGCTACAAATAATCTATCCATGGAAATGGATATCTTTAATTAATCTGTTCTCCTTGTGTACTCATTGTTTTTGGGTAACTCATGGTAACACCAGATTCCATTGAACCAAAATTTCTAGTTTTAGAAGCTCTCTTCTCACTGTCCAGTGCCAGTAGAGATGTTGCCTGGGCTCCCCATTACCTCCTCAGGTGGTTTCCTGTGTGGCAGGACTGATGGCACATACAAATCTCTCAGAAAAATGAATTTGCAGGGGTGAGGGGAGGATGGGGTCTCATCATGTGCTCTGGGTTGGGAGTGAAGGGAGACTCTGAAGGTGAAACACTCTCAGAGGTGATGTCCCCCAAAAGTCAAGGACCAAATCCGAGTATCCACACACAAGGACTCTGAAGTTGCATGGGAGCGAGTGAGGACCCAGCAGGCAGAGGGGAGGGAGACTGGAGAGATGCAGGAGCTGCCTGAGGAGCACCAGGGCTCTCGTGCTGTCCTGGGCAGTGGCGTTGGTGGGGGCAGAGGAGAGGTCAAATGCAGCTGGGCTTGAGGATCACCTACGATATGAGTGCAGGAGAGCCTGGGAGTGAGTGGCCTCTGTTTCCTTGTGTCAATATTGCCATCATCAGCCCTGGGGTTTGTGGGCAGCATGAGACCCCTCTCTAGCCCCCAGAGAAGTTGCTGTGCTCTTCAGAAGGGCTGGGCCTGGGGTCGAATGGCCACAACTCTGCAGCAGCCCGTGATTGGCTGTGCTGTGGGGCCGTTCCAGGCTGGGCTGCTCTGCCAGGCTGGGCCATTTTGAGCTGTGGGAGAGGACAGGAGAGGTGGGAAGAGCTGGGGAGAGGCTGAGTTGGGTTAGAAAGAGCCCAGAAGAGGAGAACATCAGTGTAGAGCTGAAATGTGAGAGTGTGCAGGGTGAGGGCACTCAGCAGGGTGCTCACGGTGCTGAGTCATGTTTCCTGGTGAAGGGAGCAAGGACAGCAGAGCAAAAGAGAGAGGCCTGGTGTTTGCCACGTTCCCTGGACACCCTGGAGAACCTGTCCCAGGGAAATCATGCCAGATGTGTCCCACATACTGGACATTTCCATGTCTGGCTGCACCTTCAAGCCCTGAAGACGGAATTTTATTGCGTGGTCACTCCAGGTTGTGCAGGGTTTTCCTTGTGCTGGGGAGCCCCGTCCTGGACACAACATCCTGATGTGTCCTGTGGTGGGTTAACCTTGGCCAGCAGCCAAACAACCCCCAGCTGCTCCCTCCCTGCTCTGACTCAAGGGGACGAAGGGAGAAAATAAACCAGAAAAGCTGATAGATAAAGAGAAATCAGAGGAGGTCAGTGACAAGTTACTGTCACAAGCAAAGATGTGTTGATTGGTCAAATACCAATTTTCTTTACTTTTAATTATTTAATTTATTGTCGGTGGAAAAAGATTTGGATTGTGATAAACAGTAACAAAATAGTAAAGCCTATTCCCGTCACACTTTCTTCCAGGATCAAATGATTCCATTGCTCCCAATTCATCTGCCACAACCAACACCTGGAGGATCATGGAGGATGGTGAAGAGGAGTTTGACCCACTGGCACAGAGCAGAGAGAAGAACAGAGAAGGTCTTGATGCTGGTCCAGCCCTGCTCAGCCAGAGCCAAACCCCTGCTTTGTCACCAACCCTGCCTTTGGCCACCAATGAAAACAAAGCACCACAGGTATACTGTGTTGTCCTGTGTTCAGATCTTCGGAGTTGTGCTGAGGATCCTCCCTTAGCAGGGACAGCACCAAGCCTTCTCCACGTGCCTCCCTCACCTGGCTGTGGTCTCCCTGTTTCTCAGTACTGGCACGACTATCTACTTGAAACCACCTCCATCTCCTCCCCATCCCTTGATCTGGTGGTTTCAGTTCTCTACTCAGTGCTGCCTCCAGATGTGAACAGCCTCATCTGGAGCTTGAGGAACCAGGAGCTCAAGGATGCAGTGTGGAAACTGATAACTGGAAGTTTTGCCGAAGCAATAAACTGCTCATCTCAAGCAGAGCAGTTGTCACGTAACTCATTACGGGCCTTGTCTCTCTGTGGAGAGTCAGGAGTCAGCAATTAGGAACTGGTTACTAGACAAAGGCCATAGTCAGACAAATCTGCTTGAATTAGAAGATGTGGCATGAAACAAGGTCAGTCTGTCCTTGGTGGTAAACAAAGGAAGCTGGAAAGTCCCTAAAAGAAGAGGAGTGCAGAACAGAGAGCACAGAACAGGATAGGCGATAACTGCAGGAATGTAAACAATATGATATAACACAAATAGATGAGCGACCAATAATGAGCTTAGATTTTGCAATATGTATGAGCTAATTATCACCATTATAAAAGTGATTGTAATGCTACTAATAAACGAGTTCCACTGATGAACCATCTGGTGTCGGTGACTCCCTCCGTTTTCAACATCTCTCTTTATTTATTGGGGTGGAGGTGGTTCACGTCAAGCCTTTTGAACCCCTTTTGGATGCCACAAAGGACTGTCGTGGTTTAACACCACTAGACAGCTCAGCACCGCACAGCCACTCACCCATTCTCCCCCGGTGGGAAGGATGAAAGACTTGGAAGTGTAAAAGTGAGAATACTCCTGGGTTGAGATAAAGACAGTTGAATAGGTAAAGCCAAAGCTGTGCACGTGAGCTAAGCAAAACAAGGAATTCATTCACTATATTTGCAGGAAGATGCTCAACTTTACCCCAACCTAAAGCAGCAGAATAGACCAGGTGACTTCTTATCCTCAACCACACGGCTACCAGAGACACCACAAGCATCATCTCAGGCCAGGTACTTTCTCCGGTCCTGTCACTCAATCAGCCATGAGGGACATCACAAGAAGCTCTAAGAATCCGGCCTATTCTCCAGTCCTGTCAGTTACTCAGCCACACGTGACCACACAGATGCCTGCACAAGCCAGGTCAGTTCTCACATCCAGGAAGCTGCTCAGGCCAAAGTGACATGAGGAGCAGATGCACCATCCTGGTGTCCGTTCATATCCAAACAGCTTCTCGGCCACCTGTGACATCACAGAAAGCTGCAGAAACCACGTGCATGCTTCTACTCTACTTGCTGCAGAGCCAGCAGTGACAGCATAAGCACCTTCACCACCCGGCTGTCCATTCATTGCCAAACAGCTCCTACACCATCAGTGACAGCAGAAGAAGTTGCACAAGCCAGGGCCCTGTTCCTGACCTGTTGCCTATTAAGTCACTACTGTCATCACAAGCGCCTTCAGAAGTCAAGAGCACATTCCTGCCCCAAAGAGCCACAGAGGTGCTATTGAGTTGGCAAGCTCTTGGCAAGCCAGGTGTCCTTTTTCATTGAATCATAGAATGGTTTGACTTGGAAGGAAACTTAAAGCCCATCCAATTCCAATCCCTGCCACGGGCAGGGACACTCCCACTGGATTAGAGTGCTCAAAGCCCCATCCAACAGGGCTTTAAATACCTCCAGGGATACTTCCAACCCAAACTCTCTCAGCCGGTCTTGGTATTGGACGTGCTCCTCCGCTCAGATCATCTCCGTGGCCTCCTCTGGATTTGCTCCAAAAGATCCGTGTCCTTATTTTGCTGAGGACTCCATAACTGCACACAGGATTCCAGGTCGGGTCTCCCCAGATCGGAGGAGAAGGGCAGAATCCCCTCCCCCATACTGCTGGTACCATTGCTTTGGATGCAGCCCAGGACACCCATTATGAAGGTAACCATGCTGGTGAGCCATGGTTTGCCCTTGGTGAGTCCATGACGATGCGCTTCTCTTTCAGGTGCCCAAAAGGTCACCCAAAAGCACTCATCCCATGGTCTCTCCTCACCAAAGGGATCTTGTGCATACTGAGGTTCCCTAGGTTACACTTTTGTCCCCTTGCACAGATGAGTGAAATCTTTGCTTGTCCTCACTCACAAGGGACCTCAACTGATCTCAGAACCTTTCAAAATTCTCCAAAGAAATATTAATCTTCCCTTGGAACTTCATCACCACAGTTTTCATTTCATACTCTTCGTTTAATGTCCCTCATTTCCAGTCCCCTCGTCTCTCCCGATCCAATGGCCACTTCTGATGTCATCTGTGCACACTCAGACTCTCCAGAAAAAGGCCCATTCCATTCTTTCCTTATTTTCTCCTTCCCTCATTCTCTGTTCATTCAGAGAACTCTCACCTACCCAGCTGCTGCTTTGGGCTTCAGGCAGTTCAAAGCTTGCCTGTTTCTCACCATTCTGATCGTCTCTTCAGCTAAGTCTTTAATAATGCTTATATCTGCCTTTTTTTGTGGATATTTCAACATTTCTTCTAAAGTTGTCCCTTGCAGCAAGGCAGCCTCATCAGAGACAGCTTGTGCTGAGCATGTGGGGGAAGAGGAGGTTTATTGTTTCTGAACTTTATCACGCTTTGTTTTTCTTGTTTCCCAGTGTCTGCGAGCAGCCAGTTCTGTAAGGAAAGCAGGGGGAGATGGTGCCATAGAGTTGGAAAACTCAGCTCTGGAGTGCAGGGAATTGTGACGGAAGGAAAAGAAATGCAAGTCCCAGGGGGGCAATGAGAGAAACTGTGGGGCTGGGGTGATGAGGAGCAGGGCTGTCCATACAGTGTCAGACCTCAAGGGACTGTTTCTCCGTGCTGCCCAGACCTCCTGAGGAGACACCCTGCATCAATGCCAGTTTCAAAATGCTCCTCTCATCTCTTCTCTAAGGTGAAAAGTAATGAATTATAAACTTTAAACTAAAACATATTTTTATTAGGTGCACTAGGAAATGACTCTATGAGCTGTACAAAGTTTGAAGACCTGAAGAAAACTACAGGAAGAGAAAGAGCTCATTAGGCTTTTGGTGTTTTAATGAGACCCACAGTGTATTTGCTGCTGTGTCCTTGAACCGCAACTGCCGAGAGGAGACGGTGCAAGTCTCTCAAGAATTGAAAAGGAAAACTCAGAGAATCTTGAAGTATTAACTGGTCTTAGTGAAATCGCTACTGAAAAAGCCTCCCCAGAGACTCATTAGAGTAGGCAATTGGAGGCAATGATTGCAGGGAGGCAAAGGCACTGTGCAGGCAGCTGTAATGCTGAGAAAAGCCTGGGTTTGCTGGATGGAGCAGAAAGGCCAAGCCCTGACCCCCAGGCCCTGGGAAGACAGATCTGGCTGTGACTACAATGACCCTGGTGCCATGAACATTGTCACCTTGCTGAATCAAATTGGGAGCAGTTATTTCATTTAAATCCAAATACAGGCCTGTGGAGTTACGTGAGATGCCAATGCTCTCACACACAGCTCCATGCAGTTGCAGAATAGTTGGGTCATAGAAATGCAGGGTCACAATAGTGTTTGGGTATAAAACAGGAAGAGAATAATTGTGTGAGAGAAGAGGCAAGTCATAGGTGAGTCAGGTCATAGAGGAGTAACAGAAGAGTTCAATCGTAGTGTGTTCATAGCAAATTTGGGTCATAGAAGTCTCACGTCATAAAGAGTCAGGTCATAAAAGGGTCACAGAACACTAGGGTCATGGAAGAGTCGAGTCATAGAAGAGTTATAGAAGAGTCACATCATGGAAGAGTCAAATAATATATGTGTCAGGTCATATAACTTTTGGGTCATTATAAGGGTTGATTCACGGAACATTCAAGTCATACAGGAGCTGGGCCACAAAAGGGTTGGGTCACAGAAACCCGTAGAAGGGTGAGAAAAGAGTTGGGTTACAGAAGGCTCGTGTTTTACAAGTGTCAAATCATAGAAGGCTCATATCATAGAATATTCAGATCATAAAGGAGTAAGAAGAGTAGGGTGATCAAAGAGTCAAGTCATTGAAGAGGTGGCTCACAAAATTGTTGGGTCATAGAGAAGTCATAAAGGAGTCAGATCATAGAAGAGTCAGTTGACAGTAGTGTTGGTTGATAAAACAGTTGGGTCATGGAAATGTTGTTGCACAGATCATTTGTATCATGTAAGAGATGGCTCAAAGAAGTCATAGAAAGGCTGGATCAAAGAAGGGTTGGGTCATAGAAGGTTGGAGTCATAGAAGGGCCTGGTCTTATAAGAGATGGGTCACGGAAGAGTCAGGCTGTAGATTAGTCGTGTCACAGAAGAGTAACAGAAGAGTTCAAAATTAAAAGGTTCACAGAAACGTCGGGTCATAGAAGGCTCATGGCAGAGTTGGGACATAGAAGGGTCAGGTCATAGAGTATTTGGGTCACGGAAGAGCTGAGTCACAAAAAGGTTGGATCATAGAGTCAGAGAAGAGTCAGAGAAGAGTTGAGTCATAGAAGGCTTGGTTCATAGAAGGTTCAGGTTTTAGAGAGTCAGGTCAGAGAAGAGTCAGGTCATGGAGGAGTCACAGAAGAGTGGGCTGATAGAAACATTAGGTCGTAGAGGAGCAGTAGGGGAGTTCAATTATAGAAGGTTCATAGAAGTGTCGGAGAGTAGAAGGCTCATTGAAGAGCTGGATCATAGAAAGGTTGTGTCATAGAAATGTCCAGTCATAGAAGAGTTGGTTCATGGAAGGTTGTGGTCATAGATGTGTCTAATCATAGGAGTATTGGGGGATTGGTTATTTGTCTCATAGAAGAATGAGGTCTTAGAAGGGTCATAGAAGAATTGGGTTGTAGAAAGTCGCATCGTAGAAGAGTCAGAGAACAGTCAGGTCATTGAAGATCACAAGAGTTCTGTGATCTTCATAGAAGGCTCAAGTCATAGAAGGGCCTGGTCATACAGTAGAAGCGTCACAGAAGATTTTTGTTATAAACAAATCAAGTCACAATCATGTAATAGAAGAGTGTAATTGTAGAAGGTTCATGGATGGTTCAGCTCTTAGGGTGCTCGTAGCAGAGTTGGTTCATTGAATATTTGGGACATGGAAGAGTCGAGTCATAGAAGTGTGAGAGTTTAGTCAGGTAATAGAAGTGTTTGGCCATAAAAGGGTCATAGAAACGTCAGTTCACATAAGGCTTGGCCCACAGAAGTGTTTGATCATAGATTATTTGGGTCATAGAGGAGTTAGCTCATAGAAGACTTGGGTCACAGAAGAGTCATAGAGGTGTCAGGTCACAGAAAGTCAAAGACGGGTCAGAGAAGAGCTGAGCAATAGAAAGCCTGAGCCATAGAAATCTCATGTTTTAGAAGTGTCAGGTCATAGGAGACTCAGGTTATGGAGGAATTCTAGAAGATTGGGGTGATGGAAGAGTCAGGCCATGAGAGTTCTGTCATAGAAGGTTTATAAAAGACTCGGGTTCAAGGAAGCCTCATAGAAGATATGGGTCATACACAGGTGAGGTCATAGAATTGTAGGGTGATAGAAGGGCTAAATAGGAGTCACTTCTAGAAGAATGATCATTGGAAAATTAGAGTCACATAAGGGTCACAGAAGAGTCGGAAACAGAATACTCTTATCTTAAGAGTCATAGAAAGGTCACGTACGCATCGGGTCATATAAGACTCATTAGAGGAGTCAGGTAATAGAAGGGTGAAGTAATAGAAGTGTCAGGTCATAAAAGGGCAGGGTCATAGAAGAGTTCGGACATAAAAGGATGTTGAGACACAATCTGCACAAGGGCAATCCAGTGCTCTTCTCTTTAAGACACCCAGAAATGGGATCGGTCTAGGACAGAGCCTTTAGTTCGCCTTATCATCTATTGGCCATTTTTGAAAAAGATGTGCAATGTGTGAGTGGTGCCGTTGTCAGAGAGTTCCCCCAGTCTCCATGACCTTTGAAAGATGATGGAGTGTGGCATCACTATGACATCATCCTGCTCACTCAACTCCCTGGGATTCTGCCTCTACTGTCACACAGAATGGGAAGGATTCTGTTTGCTCCCTGACTTGATCCTGACCCACCACTGGTTGGTTGCCTCCAGAATCCTGCCCTGAATCACAGAGGCCTGGGAGACCTTGCTAGGAGAGACAAAGCAAAAGAGGAAAAAGGTAATGTCAGATCTGTCTATACTTGCTCTTCGTAAATTCAGCAGAGCCCACACACTGTCTTTGTTTCTTCTTTCACTGTTCCTGAAGCAGCAAACACTCATCATGGTGCCCTTTTGAGTTGAGACTGAGGCTCGGTTGGGACCCTTGCTGAGCTTAGAGGATGCTGTCCTTGAAGCCAATCTGTCCCGAGCTCTGTGATAAGGTCACAACTCTGTCTGCCACAGGAACAGCTCCAGCTCCTCCTGCCTGTGCCCCTGGCTGAGGGCATTGCTACCCATTGGAGCTGAAGCCCTGCAGCTGTGGCACCAGGCAAGATCATCCCTGCCATAAGGAAACCTAGTACCAAGTGTCCGAGACCACTGTGCGTGCAACGGCTTTGCTTAGAGGAGAGACGTGGCTGGGACAAAAGAGATCTGGATGCCTTTCCTAGCCTCAGGTCTAAAAACTCAGGATGAAAAGCCTAAAATCACACACATCCTCCCAGCTTGGAAAAATTAGATCATTCCCTAACACCTTCCTGGTGTCCTTTTTAATGATGGGACAAGAAATTGATTCTCAAGTGCAAATATTTTTCTAACCGGAGCAATGATCCCACAAGAAAGAAGTTTGTTCTCCCCAGCTGAGGGAAGGATCATCAGTGACTGCTTCAGCCTGTTTCACAGCAGTTTCCCCTGGAGACCCAGAGAAACCGAAAGGGAACCCAGAGGGGGCAGAGAAAGTGCTGCCTTGGGCAGCTCCTCTGCTGCTGAGCTGGGCTGGGCTCCTGGGATGGAGGGAGCTCCTGACAAGTGTGCAGCGCTCCAAAGAGCCAGCTCTGCCCACGAGCAGCTCCTCTGAAGAGCGCAGCAGTGCCGAGGGCACTGCCTGCAGGGGAGAGGAGTGAAGCTGAGAGGGGTAAAATGCAGTGTGAGGTGGTAGGATGCTGAGATCTCACTGAGGGAGGAATCCTCACAGTCCTTCACAAAGTAAATCTCTGGGTGTAGGTCAATACAGGTGCAATTCCTGGAAGGATCTCCTAAAGCTGGCACATTCCACAGTTTCCAGAATGTGTCAGGATGTCTCTCCCAGTGTCTCTTCTGCAGAGGAGAACAACTTGGTGCCAAGCAGGGCTTCCCTGCTGCACTGTCAGAGGGACAGGGCCTGAGGGCTAGCTTGTGCTGGGGACGAGTGCAGGGCTGTGCCCTCAGGGGTGCCCTGGGCTGTCCTTGAGAGCAGGGGCCCTGCACCCCAGGGTCTGTGTGCCAGGGCAGGGACTCTGTCCCCCGCCAGGGTCAGCACTCAGCCTGCTCGGGGAGCTCCCCAGGGCACTGTGGGGAGAAGCTGTGGGTGGAAGGAGTGACTCCTGGGAGGGCATGGAGAGGGCATACTGTCAAGAGGGTGCTATGTGAGTCAGGGATTTTGACAGCTCCAGATCAGCACTAGGAAAGTTTCCAGGGGACATTACCAGAGAAATGACAATGCAGGGTTTGCTGTAAAGATAAAGAGATTTCCTGGATCTGAATTTTCAGTTTCCTTCTCTGAGAGCAGGGACAGGAGGAGGGGGGAGCAAGGAGGGAAAGAGAAATAGAAAAGGGCTTCGAAGTTTGAACAAATCAAACAGAGTCCTGAGCTTTCTCCTTGAGTCATAAGTAGGTCTGCTAATGGTCAATCCTCTACCTATGAGCACTCCTCTCTCTACGGATAGCAGCAGCATCACCCCTGCTGAAACCATCGGAGAACCTCCAAACAGGAGCACAAGCCCAGCCAGTACCCCGCAATTAAGAAAGATTCTGTATGGCCAGGGGGAGTGCACAGAGGTTGTGTTGGGATCTGTGAGTGCTGACAGGGAAAAGACACATGACAAGGAAACTCCTTCAATAAGTAAAGTTTCAAGGTATAAAGGATAGGATGAGGGAATGGGAGGAAACTTAAAACAGTGATGATGTGTAAGGGAGAATTCAGAAAGTCCTATGTGAGGGGGTCAGTGAGTGCTGGCAGGGAAAAGATACAGGACAGTGAAAATTCAAGAAGGAAGATTTCCAAGCAACAGGGATAGTATCAGGGAATGAGTGGAATATGAAACTAGATATGTTGTGGGATGAAGAATTTCATAAACATCTGCATGACCCCCTCCAGTGTAGACCCTTCCTCTGATCAAGTCCCTTGGCCTCCTCTCCCACCCCTCAGGGCTCTGGGCTCCAAGGCTGAACCACCTCCTCTGCAGCCACAGCTCCAGTGCCCTCTCCGGAGCACAGGGGCTGAGAAAAACTGCCCAGCACAGTTGGTGTCTGGGAGGGGCCTGGCACAACTGGGGAAGGGTAATGCTGTCTGCATGCCTCCATCCTGGCCTGTCCCAGCCACACCCTCACTCTCTTTCTCTCTCTTTCTCCCCTTATCTGTGTTATTGCTGTTGTTCTCTTGTTCTTGCTACCAGGCTCTCTGGGGATGGGAGTTTCAGCTGCAGAGTCACACCATGAACTGGTGACTCCTTTGCTACAGTTGTGTCCTTGGGCACCCGTGTCCCAGCTTTGCTCTGAGCTGTGAGGCTGTGGGCGATGCAGTGAGTGGGGCTGGGGAAGGAGTCGAGTCTCCCTTCACCAAATGTCCTCATTTGGACACTTGGCTGTCTCCTTGAGGTTTCCTTCCAAGCTGTGATTTTCCCTCCATTTTGTAAACCTGTCCCATGACATCTTTGTGCTACCTGAAAGCCCTATGGAGAAGTGCAGAGACGCTACAAGAAATAAAAAGCTTTTGGGTGTGAGAAATCAGGATTGTGGGCCCTGAGCTGATAGTGGGGTGCTGGGATCTTCGGAAAGGGTGAGACATTGAGTGGTGAGAGGTGGATCCCTCTGCTCTCAGCAGTGCCTGGTGGCTTTTTAGGGTAACATGGGAGTGTTATCCCCCTCCATCTCAGAAAAGTACAAGCCCAGGGCAGCTGAGAACAAGACCGGGGGACAGAGCAGCTCCCCGAACTCTGCACTTAGCCAGACACCAGATGGCAGCAATGTCTGTGGAATAGAGTTATTGATGCCTATTTAACCATCTCTGTGAGTTGTTGTAGGATGTTAATAATTTCTAGGGATCTGATGAATATATATCTTGTGTGGATAAAAGTTACTCGATACCTTGGTTTGGTGGGAGCACTTAAAAGGAAAAATCCCATTGTGACCCCCAGTGCTGTAATAAAAGAAAACTGGTTCAAGTATCACATTGGCTATGGAGCGTCAGTTTTGCGTGTCATAGAAGAGTCAGGTCATAGAGGAGTTAAAGTAGGGTCAGACGATAGAAAAGTTGGACATTAAATCATAGAATGATAGAATGGGTTGGGTTGGAAGGGACCTTAAAAGTCATTCAGTCCCAATCCCCCTGCCATGGGCAGGGACACTTCCCATTGGATGAGGCTGCTCAACACCTCATCCAACCTGGCCTTGAAAGCTTCCAAGGACTTGGCATCCACTACCTCCCTGGGCACCTTGTGCCAGTGTCTCACCACCCTCATCATGAAGATTTTCTCCCTAATGTCTATAATGACTCAGTGGGGTAATGAAAAGGTCAGGTCATAGGTGATTTGTGTCGTACAACAGTTGGGTGTCAGAACTGTCATAGTAAAGCTAGGTCTGAAAATAGTGGGCTCAAAGTAGGACCGTAGAAGAATGGGGTCATAAAAGGGACAGGTAATGGAAGAGTCAAGTCATAGAAGAGTAGAGTCATTCAAGGTTTTTAGAAGAGTCTGGTCACGGAAGTGTCACAGAACAGTCACACACGGTGCCCCATACTTTCCTGGGGACACCCGCTGATAGTGTCACTGCTTTCTTGGTTCCCTCCTTTGCTCCCTGCAAAGACTTGAGTTGGTGGTGTTGCTTGGCAGAGTAAGGATCTTGTAGAGCCCTAGGGGCCCTGGTGAGACCACACTGGCTGTGGTGGTCAGGCTGAGAAGCAGACCCTTCCCACGGGTCCTTGGAAAAGCACAGCACATTCCAATCGTCTCAGGGAGTATTCGGGGTTGTCATGGGTTCAAGCTCATGGCTTCTCATTGCACGTGACATGAATCGCTCTCCAGTCTTCCTTCCTCACACCTGCTGTGTCCCTATTGTTTACCCTGACATGGCAGAGCCCTCATAAGCCTTCATTAGACCTCATTAGCCTTCATTAGCCCTCATTAGCCTGCCCATCATTTGCTTTTACCTTGTTGTGACACTCCATCCACTGTGCACCCAACAAAAGGCACATGGTGACCCTGGAGACCTCCTGTGCTCTCCTGGTGGTTCCTCACACCGCCCTGAAGGACAGGAGTCTGTCAGTACGTCTTCCCACGTGTAAGACAGTTCCCAGAAGAGGTCTCTTGTCTGGTCTGGATCTCCAGTAGCACTGGACACTCACAGGTCAATGCTCAGACCATCTCTAAATCCCTTACAAAACACTCCATGCCCTCATGCCCCAAGTCCACTCAGCAATAAGCAAAACATTAAGGCCTTTTAGCCTGCAACTCTGAGTGTATTTCGCAGCCAATTTGAGAAAGAAAGCCCGAGTTTCACACATGGCACCGATGAAACCCTCTTTAATTAAAGAAATGTGACACTGTTGGCCTCTAGAATGGTGATAAATCCTTGGAAATGTCTCTACATCAGACAGACTGGGTTCATCCTCGGGAGAAACAGGATGATAGTGAATATTTGCATACCCACATGTTTATAACTACAAAGACCAACAAATAAATATTGCCTGAGGCAACTTGAAGACAAATGGACACCTCATTGCTGCTGAAGTGTTAGTGATAGAGTCAATATCTTCAGGGCAATCTTGATCTCCTGGTTTCTGAAGCAGTATATGAGAGGGTTCACGGCTGGAGGAAACACTGAACACAGAACTGACACCACCAGATCCAGAGACGGGGAAGAGATGGAGGGGGATCTCAGACGCTCCACCAAGGTAGTGCTGAAACACAGAGAGACCACAGCCAAGTGAGGGAGGCAGGTGGAAAAGGCTTTGTGCCGTCCCTGCTCAGAGGGGATCCTCAGCACGGCCCTAAAGATCTACACATAGGACACCACAGTGAAAACTTAACAACCAAACACTAAAGACACATCAAACACAAGAAGTCCAAATTCCCGGAGGTAGAAACCTGAGCAGGAGAGCTTGAGGATCTGGGGAAGTTCACAGAAGAACTGGTCCGAAACATTGCCCTGGCAGAGGGGTAGAAAAATATATTGGCCATGTGCAGCAGAGCATTGAGAAACCCAGAGCCCCAGGCAGCTGCTGCCATGTGGACACAAACTCTGTTGCCCAGGAGAGTCCCATAGTGCAGGGGTTTGCAGATGGCGGCATAGCGGTCGTAGGCCGTGATTGTGAGGAGAGACGTCTCTAGTGACAGGAAAGTTAGAAAAAAAATGAGTTGTGCAGCACATCCTGCATAGGAGATGGTTCTGGTATCCAAGAGTGAATTGGTCATCGATTTGGGTTTAGTGGTGGAGATGCAGCCCAGATCAATAACAGAGAGCCTGAGAAGGAAGAAGTACACAGGGCTGTGGAGGTGGTGGTCAAAGGCTATGGTGGTGATGATGAGGCCATTGCTCAAGGTGGCAACCAGGTAGATGCCCAGGAAAAGCCAGAAGTGCAACAGCTACAGCTCCATGGTGTCTGAAAAGGCCAGGAGCAGGAACTCAGTGAGGGAACTTCTGTTGGACATCTGCTGGACATCTGGTTTGATTTTTGGAGGTAAAACCTATGGCATTTCGGTGCTTTGATGTTCTTCCTCCTGAGGGAGGAACACGAAAGACTGGCAGCTCCAGGCAGTTCTTAGCAGAAAGGAGCTGATGGATCAGTGACAGTAAAAGCAAGCAATTCAGCCTCCTTCGGCTGGCAGTGGAGGGTTGGGCACTTCTCTGTCTGCCTCGGGGCTGGCCTCAGGTGACCACCAACACCTCTGCAGGTCCAGCTCGTTACCAGAGCCAGGGCAGCCTGCTCTGAACTTAATCACACAGTGTATTAGACTGAGAACAACTCCAAAGGAAAGCAGCCCGTTTACGGACCGCCTTTGCTCTCAAACGCTGGCCATAATCTGTGGCCTCTTCTGTTCTGACTCCATTGGTGCAAACTTGGCTGCCTGTGTGGGGATCCCTGAAAAACTTGTCCTTGGACTTGCCCACAAATACTCTCCCAACCAAGAGCCACGATTTGTTTCCTGCCCATGTGGTACCGTTTGGATTGTTGGGGGATCCAAGAGACCCGTTCAACTGCCTCCAGAGGAGCCCCTTTGGTGCTCTGCTGGTACAGGGCAGCTTTGCCGGACTGGGGGGATAGCGTGAGGGGACAGGGTGGTGACAGTGGGTTGAAGAGCCCTTTGTGACCTACTATGATAGGAGTGCTCTGATTGGACGGTGGGTGGCAGCGTGTCACCCACGCTGTCACCTTGGGAACCAAGGTGATAGGAAGATCAGACTGCTCAGGGGACTTGATGGGACAGAACGGGGCTGTGTTTGTTCCAGAGGTGTTCCCTGCTTGTTAACGGTTGTCATGTTCGGAGCCAATTATCTCAACATGGATGGAAAAGGCATGTCTAGGAAGAGAAAGACGAGCTCCTGGAGTGGTGCCCCGGAGAGTAAGCGCTGCAAAGAGGATCTAAGGAGTTGTGACGGTGCCAAAGGGAGAAAAAGGAAATCGACAGGCACTGCGCTGGAGAACCAGCAGTGCGCAGAGTGTCTCGGCAGCGCTAGAAAGAGAAAGAGCTCAGCAAGCCCTGCGCCCGAGAGCAAGCGCTGCAAAGTGGATCTCAGTGGGCCGAGTGGACACGAGTGGGAATCCCAGGTACGTTACAGTGGATGGAGGATAAGGAATTCTGTCCGTAACATTAGTACTTCATTCCTTTAGCAGATACTCGTAGCTTATACTTTTGATCGGGATTTTAGTTTCTTGAGTGAAAAAGTATAGTTTGTAGGTTTGCTTGTGATAGCACAGAGGATTGTCTTGCTGAGTTTTTCATGGGCTGTATTTGACCAGATTAGAGAACAATAACCATCTCTTGGAGTGCCTGAAAACAATTGCACTGTAGTTTTTTTGTTGCCTTGCCACTTTGAGTATCTCACGGGTAGATCTGTACCTTGCCATGTTTCTGTCCTGTGGCATAAATGATGTGCCCTGTGACTTGCCGGGGACTGAACTGGGAATTGCTCCTGGCACCTCTTTGTGGCCTGGCTGGTATGGGAGCCCTCGTCTGTCTCCCTGATGAATGCATTTCATATTCTGAGCTGAATTCACTCCAGTTTGTTGATTGGCTGAACGATCTTGGTGCTGTTCCAGGAGAGACATCAATGGAGCACAGGCAGCGGTATGGAGAGTGTAGAAGATGAGGCGGAGAGTCAGCAGCTCTTTCAGAGAGGACACGTGCTAAATGGAAGATGTATAGACTATTTTTCCATGTTCTTTAGCTTTGCAGATAGAATAAATTATTTTAGCATAAGATGGGGGGGGGCTCTGAACCCTTTTCTTTCTCTCAACTTTTTTTTGGGGGAGTGGTGTTGGGACTTCTTTTAAAATAATATATTGTTATATATACTCTTAAAAGTATATCTCTTTCTTTCTTTTTCCTTTCCCTTCCCCTTCCCCCCAAAATAGTAAATGGAGTTACTAAACCTACTGGAATGAGATTCCTGTAAATGTACTTGAAGAGAGTTGTCCAATGACATCTCTCAGAGCAGATATTTACCATTTAGAGCGCAGTCTAGAACAACCTTTGGTGATAGCACTTAGGCTTTCTCTTTATTTGTTTTATCTTTGCTTTTTGGGTTTATTTTCTATGTTGTTTAACAGCTGAATAACTTCACCACTTTGCTGACTACGAGTTCTTTTCTTTCTAGATGAGGTTGTTGCCAAGTTGGGTGAAGGTGGCTTTGGAAAAGTGTTGGAATGCATCGATCACCAAGCTAAGTCTTTTCAATTCAATGCCTGTCCTTTTTCTTACTGAGAGTGTCAGCATGCATTTTGTGAAGTGCTTTCTGATCCCATCAGGCTTTCTCTTTGCTTCCTCATGTGCCACTCTCTGTGTTTCTCTCTAAGGCTGCCGCAGTTGCCAAACAAAAGTGTCTGTTGGCCTGTGGTGCTCAAAGTAGCCCCCAGGCACGAGGCTCGTGCAGGGCTGGTGGATGAGGCGATGGGTGCACCTTCTGCAGGCACAGCGCAGCCTGGTAGAGGTCAGGGCTGATGGGGGGAGGTGGCCTGGAGAAGGTGTGGTGCCCCCAGATGGGGCAATCTCGGGGCCTGTATTTTCAAAAGGTAAAGATTAAGTTTTCGTTGGGTTTGTGCACAGATGGCTCTGGGTTATATGAAGTCAGCGTGACATTTTCCAAGAAGGTTTCCACTGTTAGAAATAATGAAGATGGGGTGACAGTTACCCAATCGCCTTAGTCAAAACTACACATTGTTCTGTTAAAACCTGTCCTTCCAGGGACGGCAGACACGTAGCGGTGAAAGTAGTAGAGATAACTGAGACGAACTACAAAGCTGCTTATAACGAAATACAAGTGCTGGAAGATTTAAAAGCATCGGATCCCAGCAATGCCCAGTAAGCACACAAAGCCAGCTGTGCTGTCCTGGCTTGAAGACGACTTCAGCATTGCTTTCTGTAACACACGCCGTGTGTGTGAGCGCTGCACGACTGCCTGTTGCAATGCATGTGTTTTCCTGCTTTTGCAGCCGCTGTGTCCGGATGTTGGAGTGGTTTGAGTACCCCGGGTGCGTGTGCATGGTTTTTGAAGTCCTGGGACCCAGCACCTATGATTTTATGAAAGGCAACGGCTTCCGGCCGTACAGCCTGGACCACATCAGGCAGATGGCACATCAGATCTGCACGGCTGTGAACTGTGAGTGGGTTTCTTCTCTGCTTTGTTTGTTAAATTGTCTCTGTGGAACCGGCTAACTGTGGGAGTTCTCTTGCAGTTCTGCACATGAAGAAGTTGATACATGGAGACCTTAAACCAGACAACATTGTCTTTGTGGCGCCTGACTATGAGGAAGAGTACAACCCCAAACTGGTAAGCCGCTGTCCTCTTCCTCACCTTCCTCCCCCTCAGCCATCCTCTGCATTTATTTGCTCACTTGCATCCCGTCGCGTGTCCCTTCAGAAATGCAAAGAACGAAGGCCAAGAAAGGCGGACATTCAAATCGTGGACTTCGGAAGCGCCGTTTATGATCACGATTACGAGAACCGTTTGTTTACTACCAAACCTTACAGAGCTCCCGAAGTGGTCCTAAGTGAGTAGAAGGCTGTGGCTTAGGCTGGTCTTTGGCATAAGAGCTTTTGCGTTTTGCGTATTGAACGGTGCTAGAGAAGTGTTCCTTGTCTTGCTTGAGCTGTTGAACTGTTTGCAGTCCGGTCTAAACTGGAATGGCCTGAATCTTTTCACAGAGCTGGGATATTCAAATGTGTGCGACGTTTGGAGCATTGGATGTACTCTGCTTGAATACTACTGTGGAGACATAGTATTTCTGGTAGGCAACTCTGAACCTCAAAAGGATGCAACATGAACTGGAGCATCTCTTTTGTCCTCGCTCGATTTCAGTTTATTGGTGTCAGGGCACAGTCAAAAAATGAAGTCAGGCTGCCGCGTGGTTCTCGATAAGTTCCTCTGAACAACAAACAAAGAAATGTCTCTCTTGCCTTCCCCTCCCTCCAGGCCCTTAACAACAGAGAACACCTGGCGATGATGGAGCGCTTGCTGGGGCCTTTCCCAGAGCACATCATCAACCTTCACACTTCCTTATACGACCAGAAGTATTTCTCCAATGGCCGCCTGGTCTGGGAAAAAAGCGGTTCTTCCGGGAAATACGTCAGGAGGCACTGCAGACCACTGAAGGTAAGAGCACAGGGGGAAAACGCTCACGGGCAGAGGAGCACAAAGTGCAGTTATAGGATTGAAACCCTGGGCTCTGTTCTTCTCTTCATGAAGGAATTCATGATCTGCCACGATCGGGACCATGAGGATCTGTTTGACCTCATTCAAAAGATGCTGGAGTACGACCCAGCCAAGCGCATCACTCTGCAAGAAGCGCTGCAACATCCCTTCTTCAACCCCTTGAAGCAGGAAAAGGACCTTCAGCTGAGGCAACTGACATCATGGTCTGCCGGGTGCATATTGATATTGCTTATTTGTATCTGTATTCATTTATATATGCACACTGAATAAAACTTATTTGAGGAAAAGACAGTGATGAGCTCGGTTGTGTTTCCTGAGAAACCAAAAACTTGGGGCTTTTGGGATGTGGATGAGAGCACCCTCTACTCTATAGGCCTCCTCAGAAACAGTTAAGTAGCCCTCTTGGCCAGCACGTAGCACTGCTGGCCAAACACAGCAATTGTGAACTGACCCAGTGCAATCCAGGGTAACAACCTCCCCCACCCCCAGCAGAGGCCGTAACATAGAATCAGAGAATCACTTGGTTGGGAAAGACCTTTGAGATCATCGAATACAGCTGTACCTGTCCACTTCCCCACAACACACACCTGCCCCCGCACCCCCCACCCTTTCTTTTTCTCTCTGCCCTCGTCACAAGCTCCCATCTCCTCTCAACCCCTTCCCTCACCCCTATCTCCCTCCTCCCCCTCCTCACTCACCAGCAGTGCCACCAGCACCAGGGACCCCACCA
Source organism: Dromococcyx pavoninus (assembly GCA_033558185.1). Classification (NCBI taxonomy): domain Eukaryota; kingdom Metazoa; phylum Chordata; class Aves; order Cuculiformes; family Neomorphidae; genus Dromococcyx; species Dromococcyx pavoninus. Next base: position 143,412 of record JAUMJL010001029.1, read on the forward strand.
ACTGGAGCAGGTGAGGACAAATACCTGAAAGTCCAATGGGGACCTCTTAATTGCGTAAGGCGCACGGCTGGGAAAGAGATGTGCAGGTATCTTATACTGCAAGTAATGAACGAACACGACCGGTCATGGACTTTCGGCAAAATTTGGGGATTTAGATACTGGGAATCTGGCAAAGACAGGGGAGGACGATTCTATATCAAAAAGCGGGAAGTAAAGGCCAATATAACGAACAGAAGCAATCTGTTAGCCTCCATCACTGTTTCGGCCAGTCCTCTAATAACTAAGCAGATCGTTCCCTCAAACAAACCTATCATAGATCCTATTCACCTGTTTAAGAGCCAAAATGATTATCTGTTTAGTAAGCCATTTTTTGATGTGTTAGATGCCACCCTTTTGTCATTGAATCAGTCAAACCCAACTCTTACGCGTTCTTGTTGGTTATGTTATGATGTGAATCCACCTTTGTATGAAGGCGTTGCTCTCAATGCTCCTTTTAGTTATTCATTAGACAGTAATCCGAGTCAGTGTAATTGGACCACTCCGGGGAGAGCAATTGTCGTAAACCAAGTTAGAGGAGAAGGAGTGTGTTTAGGTAATGCAGTGAGCCAAGACACTAGTGTTTGTGTGCAGACCTTTGCAATTGACGAAACCTATAAATGGGCAATCCCATCTGAGCCTGGGATGTGGGTCTGCCAACAGACAGGAATAACACCCTGTGTGTCTCTTAAGCTTTTAAGAGATGCTGCTGACTTTTGTGTGCAAATTTTGATTGTTCCCAGGGTCCTGTACCATCCAGAAGAAGAATTTTACGATCAGTGGGAAAGAATGAACAATAGACTTCAACGAAGGGGAGTATTAACAGCTGTAACAATAGCAACACTGCTTGGCCTGGCAGCAGCCGGTACAGCCACAGGAGTGACCTCCCTGGTAACCCAACGCCAAGGCCTAAATCAATTACAAACTGTCATCGATGAAGACCTGCTAAGAGTCGAGAAATCTGTGTCTGCTCTGGAACAATCTCTCTCCTCTCTTTCAGAAGTAGTCTGACAGAACAGGCGAGGATTAGACTTCCTGTTTATGCATGAGGGAGGCATCTGTGCAGCCTTAGGAGAGGAATGTTGCTTTTATACTGATCACACCGGGGTGGTTAGAGATTCTATGGCAAAATTGAGAGAAAGGTTAGCTGAAAGAAAAAGACAAAGAGAGGCCCAACAAGGATACTTTGGATCATGGTTTAACTATTCGCCATGGCTAACCACCCTGATGTCTTCTTTGATGGGACCAGTTGTAATGATCATAATTGCACTGATCTTTGGGCCCTGCATACTAAACATGTTCATATCATTTGTCAAGAGTCGGCTAGAAAAAGTTAATATCCTGTTTGTAGAATGCCGACAGTTGCTCTAAAGAGTGCCGTATGTTTTTCCTTTTAGAAGAAGTTTCTCAACTCTACCTATCCTCACCATTCCAAGTTGCACTCTATTTGTCTTAGTGATCTTTAAGTCACCTTATTAACACCACTTATAAGTTTATATCTTTTAAGTTTTTATATATTTTCTAAGTAGATAATATATGAGATAAGATATATAAGACAAGAGAAGATAATATATGATAAGATAAGATAGATAAGTTCCTTGTTTTCAACCAATTTAGTTAAGCATGGGGAGGGGGGAAATGTTGGTAGCTAGGGTCTGGCGGCCGGAAGATATCGTGTTGTACGGAAAGATAAGGGCCCCTCTCCCCAGTAGCCAATAAGGTTTTAGTCCATGATGTAACCAGTAGCCAATAGGTTTAGCTCGTGATGTAAGCAGGAGGAAGTGACGTTGGAAACCTCAGCTATATAAACCCGTGTTACCTATCAATAAACGGCCATTTTGCCATCCACCACATTGGTATCTGTGTGCAGATGGACCGAGCGACCAGAGTTTGGTCGCTAAGCCAAACCTGAACCAGGTCGCCATGCCTTCACTGAAGGCAACATTAATAAAAATTTTACTGTTAAGATACTTTATTTATTCTTAAGATATTTTATTGATTGTTAAGCTGTTTTGTGTTAAGCTGTTTTGTGTTAAGGTATATATTTTTTGTTAAGACATTTTAAAACAAGACTTCAAACAAAAAGCAACACAAAATAGATCAGAATGTGAGGCAAAACGCTGAGCAGCAGCAGTGGCACCGGGAGCTGAGCCGTGCCGTGCTGGTCCCACCAGGGCTGTGCCCGCCCAGGGCCCAGAGTGGCTCCGACCTCCCCAGCGGCGTCACTGGGACTGCCCTCAGCAAGGGGCTCAGCCCCCCTGACCCCCGGCACTGGGCACTGACCTGAAGGCGACCTCAACCCGCACCTTCTGCAGGCCAGACCCACGAAGGGGACACCGATCCCCCAGGCACCGCTCGCTGCATCGGCTCCGGGGTGTGGGGCTGGGATGGGAGATGGGCAAAAGAGAGGGAGTTTCCAGGCATTTTTTGGCCTGCACAGTGATTTTTGTTTCATTATTCTTCCTATTTATTTCCCTTCCTGTTCCTGCAGCTGCACAAGGTGCAGCCAGACAGCAGGAAGAGTCCCAGTCAGGCTCAGAGCTGAGTGCGGTGGGAGCCGAGGAAGGCCGGGATTGTCTTGAGGCTCTGCAGGGCTTTGCCCCCAGCACTGTCCCTGCTGCAGGGGACGCTGCTCATGGCCAAGACCAAGGCTTTGCAGCCCTTGCTGTCCTGTGTGTCCATCCCCCCTCCAGTTGCCTTGTCCCAGGGCTCTGTGCTTCCTCCCCCTCACGAATGTTTCTGGAGCATTTCTGGAGAAACAGCTTTAATGGGGAAAAGAAAAGAAAAGGAAACATCAAAGATACTCGACCACCCCTTCCCCTCAAACCTCCCCCAAAACACACCACCCCCTTCCCCCCTTCCCCCAGTCCCCCATCTCCATCCCATCCTTGTGATGGCTCTAATCCCACCAGGCCATCTCTGTGCTGCCTCCCCAGAGCCCTGCACTCGCTCGATGACACTGGCAAGGGGCTCCTCCTCCTCCTCTTCTGCCCCCTCTTCTCTGCCCCAGCTGGCTGGGACACTGCCAGCTCCATCCCTGCATCCCCCAGGGCCCCTCAGGCAGCACAACAGAGGGGAAGTTACCCTGAGAGTGGTTGTGCTGGTGACCCTCCCTGTGTCCAGGGAGCCACCCAGGCACCTCAGGGTCTCATCAAAGGGCAGGTCCCCGAGCAGGGCAAGGTTCCTGCAGGGTCCCCAAGGGCTTGGTACGTGGTGGGGACATCACAGCCCGGGGTGATGACAGTACCCGGCGCTGTGCCCGTGGTGGCTGTGGCTGTGCTGGGGCCGCTGCTCCAGCCAGAGCTCCCCTTGCTGGGCTGGGTGCTGGGAATGGGCGATGGCAGCACTGGGGGTGCTGGGCTCACTGGGTTCTGCCCTCCACTGGAGCCAACACGGTCCCCGGGCACCACCCCCGCATGGTCCTGGCTCTCTCCCACTGCATCCTGGGAACGTTCAAGGAGCCCGAGCTCCTTTTGGAGAGGTTCCTCCCTGGGCAGGGCAAGGCAGGGCAGGGGCGTCTGCCGGCTCCCAGAGGGATTGGCAGTGGGGGGCGAACCGAGCTTCTCAGGGACCCCCGGGACGGGCGATTCGTGCCCCGCCCGAGCCCTTCGCGCCCACGGCGAGTCCCGCCCGTCCGCCCCGCGCCGCGGAACCGGAATGAGCGGCACTGGGAGGGGCGAGCGCAGAGGCTGAGTTTGTCCCGCTCCGTTTGCCCTCTCTGCCGGGAGGCGGGCCCGGGGCTCGCGCAAAGCATCACGGGTATCGTAGTTCCTCCGCCCCGCCCGGCCGTGCTGCGGGAGGCGGCCCCGGGCAGCTCAAAACTACCAAAATGGCGGCAGCGGGGAGGGTGCGCGGGAGCTCCGGGCGGGCGCACGGCGTTCGCGTCAGCTCTGTGGAGCTCCGCGGGGAATGGTCGGAGCGAGTGCGGAGTCGGTGCTGCAGCCGGGTTCCCCCTTGCCCCGGACGCCGGGGGACGCTTGGAGGCTGCAGAGGCTCGTGAGGCGACCACAGAGCGGAGGCGAGCGGGAACGGGAGCGGGAGCGAGGGTGGAGCAGCACGGGGGTCCTGGGAGCGTGGGGGGGGGCGGAGCAGCATGGGGGTCCTGGGAGCGGGGGAGTGAAGCAGCTTAGGAGTTCCCGGAGCCGGCGGGGGTGGAGAAGCAGCACGGGGGTCCCGGGAGCGGGGGGGATGTGGGGGCGCAGCACAGGGGTCCCGCGGGGGTCCCGGGTACGGGCGGGGGCAGCCCGGTTGCGGGGCTCTGCGGTGGAGCAGGCGGAGTCCGCACCGCTCTGAGAGTTGGGGGGCTCGGGGGGCTCAGGCGGTGGCGGCCCCGCCGGGAAGGTTTTGTGACTGAGGGACAGCGGGACCAGCGGCTCTGGCTGCGGGGGGATCCGTGCGCGGCTCCCGCAGCCCCGAGCAGAGAAGGTTCGCCCGCGGCGAGAGACTCTCCAGGGAGGGGTCGGCGATTGCGGGGGGGGGGAGAGCCCCACGGGAGGGTCGGGGGAAGTGTCCGTGGGGACCCCGGTGCCCCCCGGCCCGGCACGGTCCCCTCCGCTTTCTGCTGCCCCTTTCCCTTTGCCCCAGCCGGGGTTTCCCCCCCTCAGCATGGGGCCCGAGCCCACCTCTCCCCCTCAGCTCCTCTGGGAGAGGGGCAGGGGCTGCACGGGTGAATCAGGGAATCGTGGATTCCTTAAAGCTGGAAAAGACCTCTCAGCTCATCCAGTCCAAGGTCATCCCAGCCAGCTCTGTAGGAACTTGGTCTTTTCTCCCAAGTAACAAATGATGTGATGAGAGGAAATGGCTTCAGTTCGTGCCAGGTGTGGTTTAGTTTGGATGTTGGGAACACTTTCTTCCCTGACAGAGTGGAGAAGCCTGACTGAGGCTGCCCAGGGCAGTGGTGGAGTCTCCATCCCTGAAGGGGTTCAAAACACGTGGAGATGTGGCACTTTGGGACATTGAACCATGTCCCCAGGCGGTCACAGGGGTTTGGGCTGATGGTTGGACTGGATGAGGTGAGAGGTCTTTTCCAGCCTTCCTGATTCCATGACTCTCTGGTGGCTGTGGTGTGAGCTGCTCTGTGTCCAGTCGGGAGGGGGCTGGTGGTGGGTCTGTGCCCGCAGGCATTTGGCTGTGGGAAGCCTGGTTTGGTTCATCTCCCAGGTGGGAAGGGGCCAAAGCCCCCTTGTCCCTCTGTCTGTCCTGCTGTCAAACCAGCATTGGTTTCTGGTTCTGCCCGGGCCTTGCAGAGCCGTGACCGCCTCAGGCAGCCTTGGAGCCGAGCCCCAGGGTTTTTGAGAGCCCACGGCCCTGCTCTTGGCCAAGTTGTTTAAAATGTCATTGCTGTGCGCAGGTCACCTCAGGAGAGGTGCTTTAGTCCTTCCTGCCGAGCAGGAGTTGTGGGCTTTTCTGTGCAGTGAGTGTGCAGATCCCTGGAGCTGGAATGTGCCCTTGGCAGGGGCTGAGGAACCTCTCCCTGTGCTGGAGAAGGGAATGGGGCAGGGCAGCGTTTTAGCTTGTTGCTGCTGGTGTTCAGTGTGAAAACAGGGCTTCAGCCTTTTGTTCCGTGTTTTCGGTGAGATATACATTCGGTGAAATGTATTTATGTTGTTCAGTCCCATCGGTTTCATTTCCCACCCCGCTGTGTTCCAGGAGAAAGAGCTCCAAGGTTCTCCCCCTGCGCTGTGAAGGAGGTGAAGGGAAAACCTGCTGCCCCGATCCTGCTGCTGCGTGGGCCCCGAGAGGTTTCTCCAGAGGTGCTGATGGGAGAAGAAGAGGTGACGGTGAGTTTGGGCTATGGAAAGCCCAGCCGGGCGCTGGGGAAGGGTCCCAGGCCTCGCTCCCTGGCTCAGGGGGTGGACGCGTGCTCCCAGGAGCTCCTCTCCCGCCCCACAGTCCCGCTGCCGTGCAGACGGAGCTGTTGCTTCGTGCCCTGCTCTCTGATGGCTCTTGGCATGTTTTATGTGAGCAGAAGGCTGAAGGGGAGCAGTTCTGCTCCGGAAATCCTCTGAGGCCTGGGAAGGGAGTCACTTGTCCCTCCTTGAGCTGCCAGGAGCCTGGGGCTGTGTTTCCCCCCTGCTCCCTCGATCGGACGCTGTACGGAACGCGGCCAGGGCGCTGCTGCGCGCTTGCTTGGGATGGGAAACGCTGTGTCGAGCGCTGGGTTTAGAGCTGTGGGGTACCGGCCGTAGACCCCAGCCCTTGGATTCCAGTTGCAGAAGGTGGCAAATGTCACTGACGGCTGCTGCCTGGAGGGGGACAAAGAACTTGGCCCCAAAAGGACAGGAGGCGGGATTGCTTAGGATTATTGTGGCTGCGCCGGGAACACGGCGGGTGAAAATCCTGCATCGAGGAGATGATGCTCACGGGTAGCGTGGGTCAATGCCAGGGGAGAGTGATGTACAATAGTCAAAGAAGTATTATAGTCTTGAATTTTATTATCAGTAATTTATTTCAAGTTTTAAAATATTTAAATTACATGCTGTATAAGGAATGGCAAATAGTTTCCATGTCTCCTCAAGCAGTGGAAGCACCTACTGAGAATACTTTCAAAGTTATTTTGAGTGTGCATGGAGACCATCTTTGTTCTTCTCACTAACCAGGTTATGTCAATGGGCTTGAGAAGGTGAGCCCTGAAATTTGCCGTTGATCTGGCAAGAGTGGAGCCTTTGACAAGCAGATGCCACAAGTGGTGCTACCTTAATTTACAGCAGGGAGGAAAATAGTGCTTCAGTCTTGCTTCCACTGAAGACAGCAGAAAAAAGATCCGTAAAGAGCCAGACCCAGCTTTCATCATCACGACACATCTGGTGATTCGTATTTTCATGTTTTGCTCCTTCCATAACAGCATAACTTGTACAGCTTCCAAAACCCTCAGATACACATTAAGATACTGTGATAGAGCTGAACACTAGATAAAACCAGAACAAATGACAGAAGAAGATATGGAGACAAATGGGTCAATATGATAGGGATGACCAAATCATCATCCGGTCTTCTGCATGCACTGTAACGAAGGATAGATTTGAGGGGCAGAGCAAAGGAAGTTTGAAAATAGAGCTTGGAAACCCTATGGATGCTGGGTTAGTAAAATGGAAAAAGCACACTTATTTTTCTCTGGTAATGATGCTTACATGTTTTCTTGTACTCTGCTGCTCCTCTGACTTTGCAGACGCTGGAAGGGGAGCTCTACTGAGAACTTCCATCTTCTCCCTGAGTTGAAAACCTGGAATATTGGCTACTGCTGAGTGTAAGTGCTGTGTTTCATGATTCTTTTATTCACCCTCAAAGATAAGAGAGGAAGGCCCAAAAGGACCAATTCAGTAGCTTCCCATCTTCCATGGCCCACGTGCCCTTGAGACCTGAGGATGGGGGTGGAGTTCAGCCCTGCCGTGTAGTTTCCCTCTGGTGTTACCTGCACTTACCCTCCTCACATGCTTCTATTTACAGAGAAAGGATGCCAGTACTAAAAAGCTACTTTTCATCTAATTAGGTAGCAGTGACCAGCACCAGCAAGCCTTTAGCCACCACATGATGACCCTGATCCTACCATCCTTGCAGAGCCATCAGCAGAATTTGCCTGGATTCAGCTGCTGGAGATCAACCCCGCATCCTGGAGGCAAGGTGAAAAGCTCTCCTGCATGCTTGTTCTTTAATTAAAAGATGTGTATGGTGAAAAGGGGATCACATTAATGGGCGTTTGTTTTAGATGAGGAAGCAGAGCTTTACCCACAGTGACAGCACACGGATGTCACCCTCCTGCTCCTGGACAATAATTTGGCAGCCACGTACAGAGACTTCAGCAATGCAGAAAACAGCATTGCCTTTCCTGGAGCTGCTTAACACTGTTTAATTGGGCAATTTAACCCAGGTGGTCTCTACAGCAGCCTCTGTCTGAGGCCTGGAGAAAACCAGGGAGGAGAAAAGAGTGATTTTTCTGCATCTGTGCATGGGAAAAATTCAGAAAACCCAGCTGAGACCTGCAGAAACCAGGTGTGGCGATTGCAGGCTTCACATCAGCTCCTGTACCAGCAGGAGAAGGTCTCGACGTGGGCAGCGTTATGGGAAGTGTCCACCTCTGTGTGATGCTGTGCCCATCAGAGCATGGAGAGGCACCGTGGGTGCTGATGGGAGAGTTCAAAAGGTCTGTGGAGGCTGCGCTGGGGCCAGAATGGAGAGGTTTCTTCTGCGAAGACCATACTCAGAGTCTGTCTTTGGATAGCAAGGTGTGTTTTACAGGCAATGCACTCATCAGTGGTGCATCAGACTTTGAGGACTGGGATGCTGTAAACTGTGGGGGCTTATTTTGCTTGCAGGATTTTGAAATGGAAAGGACTGGGATTCTCCTTAATTTCTGAAGAGTCCAGGTGACTGTTGTGTAACATAGCTGTGAAGTAGCCACTGGTACATCAGTGAGGTGGTTTTTCCAAGTAGATGTGTGTGTGAAAGTGGAGAGGTGTGAATGTTGTGCCAGAGGTCTTTTATTTGAACAACTGTGTGAAGGAAAATGGGTGCCCTCAGGAGGGAGGCAGTAGCACTGCCTGGAGCTGTGTGGAGGTGGCTGATGTTGCCAGACCTGCTGTATCCCTGGCTTGTGAGTTGGGAATTGCGCTGCTGAACTAGGATGACCTTGTTTAGTCTAAATGGAGCCACTTTTTCTGCCCCCAGATTTTATCCAATTGTCTGTTTGGCACCCTGAGCAGAGCAGTGTCTGCAGCGGGACTGCTGGGTGTCTGAAAGACCGAGACTGTCTGTGAGCAGATGGGAATGTTCTGTATTCCTGTCTCCAGCTCTCAGGGACCTGACTGAGACTCACAGACCTCAGAATGCTTAATAAGGATGCTCACAAAATGCCATAGCAAATACAGCAGGAAAGTCATCTCTTTTTTTAACTCCCTTTGATTTCTCAGGCTGTTTGAGAGCCTGAAACCCAGGTCTGAATCTAGTGATGTGCAAAAAGGCAGACTTGGGTGCTTGCTTACTTCTGTGGCTCCCTCTGTGCCCTGCTTGTCCAGCAAGTGGGACATCTGGGATTTATGGACATCATAGTCTCAGGGTTCAGTCTCCCACCTTCAGCAACAACTCCAGCTCTCAGAACAGGCTGAGCTCCAACTCAGACACTTTTAAACACTGTAAAAGCCCTGAAACCAGGTGAAGAAAATGCAAAAAGAATCATGTCTCTGTGATTCATTGCCAAGAGCACCAGCAGGACAGGGAAACGCTCAGCTGTGGTTCCTGCTGCACTCACAAGTGGTATCTTCCAGTTACTTAGAATGTATCTGTCTTGGGAGTGGTGAATTGAAATTTCCCTGTGCCCACAACTGCCCTCACAGTCCTGTTCCCTTTCTGTTGTGCTGTGCCTCCACCAGCCACGCCTGAGGCCAGGACAGACAGAAAACAGACTGAAGAAAATCAAGCTGCACCTTGATGTCCCACTTTCTCAGGCTGTGTTTTTGCAGTTGGTAGCAGATGGCAAGTCTTGGCTGCATCACTCTGGAGGTGCCAAGTGATGTGCAATCTATCGGTGCCTTTATTTAATGCGGAGGGAAATTTTGCCTCCTGCTTACTCTTTGGAAGCTGCAACACAGAGACAGGTGTGATGCTGTTTCATGCTGCTGTGTCACCTACCCAGAGTTCTTAATAGCTATTTTTAATCTGGACACTTGTCACAAGGGACCTAATAATGGGTCTCACAATATGATCATTATGATCTAAGTGAGCCGTTTATTGAGTGTGCTATACAATCTTATATACTCGAATAGCTATACGTCATGATTACATTGGTTAATTGGAATTAGTAATCATTCTAAAGCTGTACCGTTCATGCACAAGTAAAATTCTTTTAATTGACACATTATTGCTTATCACGTGTCTCTATTCTGGTGCTGAAAGCAAGCTTGTTCACGTAGCGACCTGTGGTTTCTGCTGAACTATGCTTCTTGTTTCTCCGTCTACAACAGTCTTCTTGTTCTTCCTTCAGGTGTTGTTACAATATTCTTCTTCCCTTTATCTGTAGCCTTGATTTACTTCATTTCAAATGCAGGATTGCTCACGTACATCTCATACAGATGTCCTTTGTCTTGTAAAAATTCCTCAACAGGTCTGGGTCCTGGGTGAAGGTCTGGGTTCAGGTTAAGAGTGGCTCTTGTAGTTCACCCAGCACTTACCCTGCAGTAGAAGTGAACATCCAGGCCCTGCACATCCTCCCTTGAAGGAAGACACCAGACCCTCGTGATGCAGGCTTGTAGGAGGCTTTTCTCTCTGCCCACCAACACCGTCTGCCCTGAGCTGAAAAGGAAGAGAGGGGCCAGTCGGGCACTGGTGCTGGGAGCAATGCCTCGAGGCCTCCTGTGTGTCCCCTTTAGGGATGGGCAGGGATCTCAGTTTGGTGATGGCAAACATGGCTCTGCCACACAATTATGTTCAGTTGGTTCCTGGGCTCCTCTTCCAGCAGAGCACGATCAGGATGGGACCTGGCAGCCACCGGCACCAGGTGCCACCAGACCCTGGCCCTGCCCAGGCACTGCCCTCACAGGGTGCAGGTGCCAGGAGGCCTTGCCCTATCTCTCCCAGCTGCTCGGTGTCCTTAGTGGCATCTAGTGGCCATGGTTTAAAGGACAAGTAGGTGTTGGTGTTGGGTCATAGGTTGGACTAGATGATCTCAGAGGTCTTTTCCAACCTTGTGATAACGTGATACTGTGATACTGCGATCTAATAAAGGAGGGGAGCAGGGAGGGCACCTTGATGGTTTGTAGCAAGAGCTCTTAGCCCAGTTAGGGAACAATTTCCCACAGGATACTGTTATCATTATATGGATGACATTCTGCTTGCAGCACCATTACAAACGATGCTAACAGAAATGGAAACAGAAGCACAAAAATCATCACAGCGTCAGGGGCTGGTGATTGCTCCAGAAAAGGTACAGCACCAACAACCTGGGTTATATTTGGGTATGAAGGTGTTAAACTGCACAGTAATGCCACAGCCAGTTCAATTGCAAATACAAGTTAAAACTCTCAGTGATGTACAAAAATTAGCTGGAGTACTGAACTGGGTTTGGCCCTATTTAGACCTGACATTTTCTAAAGTATAACCATTATTGGATTTGTTACAAGGGGATTCAGTTAACTTTATTTTCCTTTTCACAATGAAATATATTTTTATTTTGAGAACTTGGACTTATGTTTTAGTGAAACAAATTAGTTCTGTATAGGGACTTGACTATCAAGTCAGCTGACATCCTGTCACCGTTTAGCCTTGACCTGGCTAAATTTCCAGCTAAACTCATGCAGTTGAACTCCCAAATTCCATCCCCTACCCCCAGGGGAAGGGAGAGGAAAGAGGCTTGTGGATTGGAAACTAAAGCTACAGCTTTAAAGAAATGATGACAATAATAGTAATAATGATTAAAATAGTCAGAAAGTAATGAAAATATGTACAAATATCTGAGATGGCACCCCCACCCCACCCCTTGATGACTTTACATCACCACAACTGCTGTAGAGCAGACACGGGGGCTGGGTCCACAGCCAGGAGGGAGCTGAACTCAGGAACTGGATTCGGAACGCACTGATCCAGGGTCAGGAACAATCAGACAAACGAGGTCCTCACTGGACCATCGCAGAAGAGAGCGAGACTTTCATGATCTCTCAATTTTATACCGAGTACGATGTATATGGAATGGAATCCTCCGTTGGTCAGTTTGGGGTCACCTGTCCTGTCCGCCCCTCTCTGTAGATGCAGCCACTTTTTGCCAGCTGGAGGATGGCCTTGGTTACCAGAGGAGTAAGCATAAATATTGGCCCCTCTGTACACCAGTGTTCTGTGTTATCACTGCTAGAAACCATCTGAAAAACATGCAGTTAGTTTTTCAGAAAATGCAGTTACTTTAGACCAAGGCCGAGCCACAGTCAGAAGCTCCCCGATTAACTCAAACCATAACACATCCACAAGTGGTTATTGACGATGAAATATTTATCTCTTAGCTCTCACATTTTGGTTAAAAGGGGGAAACTTTCCGTCTGGAGCAACGTGGATGAAATTCATCCTTGTCCTTCTAAGGAAGCTGATGTCAGTACTGATTTTATTGGGCCTCTATTAACAACAAGTGAGCAAACTCTTTTCAGTGGGTGCATTTCATATTGGAAAAATGTAGCAGAAAGGGCAAAGAATAAAGGGTAAAGAAAAAAAGGACAAATAGGAAAACATTAAAAGGTAGCAATCAGTCGAAAGCGCTGTGTGAAGAGATTGTGCAGCTGATGACCTTAAAAAAAGACCTCAGCACCACAGTCAAGGCCACTGCTGCCATCATTGAATGTGCCTTTCAATTCCTCTCCCCAAAGCAGAGTTCAGGCCACTTGGGAGTCAACCAAAACCGTCAGGCTCTCTTCTGCTGCTGTGGGTGGGAACCCCCCTTGTGCTGCACAGGCCCTCACGCAGGGGCCGTTGTGACCGTGTCCTCGTGGGAAAGAAGAGGAGAAGCGTTTGGCTCTGCCTGGGCTCCTCGGAGCTCGCGAGGTGCTGTGGGGCCAATGCCCAGGAGGGTGTCTGAGCCTTTGGGGCAGTGCGTGGGGAGGGCTGTGCCACTGCTTGGGGCATCACCCGGGGCCAGTGCTTCAGCCCTGCGCCTTTTAACATTCGCGTCAGCTCCACAACGGTAGAAATGGGTTTATTTTAAATTAGGACTTCCCCAAAACAGAGTATTTGTAACTTTGCTTCATTAGGTTTCTAAATGTACATAGGAAAGCTGATGAATGAGGGAGGAAATAGTCTCTGTCTGAGGCTGTGCCCCCCATTTCCCTACCCTTTAAGAAAAATAACATAAAAATCAGCAAATGCGTTGATGTGATGGAGACTTTTCCATAACAGAGCCAGAGTGACCGGCCCACACTCTGTTTTGCTGCTGGGAAGGCCTGGGCCATCGCTCTGCCCTCGCCTTGGCTCGGTGCAGGAGGGAGCTGGGAAGGGGCAGCAGCAACCCAGGAGCCTGCAGAGCCCCACTCTCTGCTTGGGAACCGGAGCAGGGGGTGGTGGAGGAGCTGGTGGGCTGTGGCTGGAGTCAGAAATTCTCAGTGACACTTAAAGAGGTTTCAGTAGTCCTCCTTCTGCAGCTTGGTCCTGGGGTGGGGAACTTGTTCCCTGTACTTTCATGAATGCTTGCAGAGGGATATGGCTTAGACTCCGTGAACATTAGAGACTTGGTATTGTGGTTTAAATTAATTCTTCGACCTGTACCTTCATCTGCCATAGTACACATGCACATTATGGGCTGAACATTAGATATTTATGTTCATTTAACAATCTGTAATAAGCTACTGGGGCTGATTTTGACAAGTGCATTGAAGTTATTGCTTTTTTATCAATATCACAGTACAGAGAATGTCAGCAGAGAATGATAATTGTATTGCTGTGTGTACAACCAATCTTGTGCTATGACTTCCTCTGCGCACAAATTGAATACATTTCATCTTAAATACAAACCTATTAATTAAAATCAGAGAGAAGTAGAGAATTTTAAATAGCCAACTATGCAACATCTCTGGGCAGCATCTTCTCCAGTGTCATCTTCTTCTGTGAATAACTTGGAGTCTCACATGATCACCTACTCATTTATTTGTTTGTTTGTTATAGGATACCAGAGGAAATGCGAGGTCAGAGTCTGAAATCCAGGTCACAAGAGGTAGGATAAAAGGAGCTGACAAGGCTGCTGCAAAAGAACAAGAACGTATTCCTATATTACAGCAGGCAGCATCTCTTCTTTTCTTCTGTTCCTTGCTTTTCACAGGCTGGTAACTCAGGCAAAGGCACTGCATGTGGGGACACTGGTCGTCAGCTGCACTTTCCAGAAGCGTCCAGCCAGCTCTGAGCTTTAATTACTTCTAACTTCTACACTAATTTCTTTCCAACCTGGCTGTTTTTCTTGCAGCCAATGATAAACTAAATATGAGGTTAGGGTTCTAGAAAAAGTAAGTTTAAAGCAGGAAAACCTTTTAAAATCACAAATGTTAACTTACATGTGCTGGAATAAACAGGATTTTAAGCACAAGGAAGAGAAGACTTTCATAAACCGGGACTGAAGATCAGGAAAGGATTTCTCTGCCATGGTTTAATGGAGATCATCAGAGTGAGAATGAGTCCAGCTATACTTGAAAACCAATTAGTTAATATCCCAGTGTGATGATGGTTAGCACTAAGATTTTCTGCAGTTCAGGTTCCAGAAGCATTGACGTGCCTTTCTTTTATCAACTGACCAAAGTGTAATAAAACTGGAGAGAAAAAAAATCACTGGGAGAAGTTGCAACCATCAATGTTTGCCTCTTCTGACAGAGTATAAAGAAGAGAATATGGGACGGTACCTTATGCCAAAGTAAATGCCATTGCTCAGGAGGTTTCTGTGGTGTATAAAATCTCTGTCCTACAGCATAAAATAGGGCAAAATTAACTCTGGTAAGAATGAGGCTGAGCAGTTCAGGATGAGAGGCCAGGAACTCGGGAAGCTCCAGCCTTGCAATCAACTCAAGGCCTGGATTTCACATTGCAGTTAAAAGTAAAGATGCAATATCAGTATTAAGACCAGAAATGGGGCAAAAAATAGCACAGAAGTAATTGCTGGACATCTTACCAAACTTATCAGGATTTTCTCTTGGCAACAGGAGATGGACCTGCATGAAAACATCCCTGAAGCTTCAGTAATTTTGACAACAAGCAACAAGGCAGAGCACAGTTCCAAAAGGGATGGGGAGGGCAGGAGCAGTGTACAGAGAGGATACTTCTCCATGGGATGTAACCAACACGCAATGCTGTGAATGTAGGTATTTCTTTCCTGTTTGTGTAAATGTCTTATCGTGGTATTTGCCATAATAAACATTATTTTCCTTCCCTCTTAGTAGTTTTCCTTGTTTCACATGTAAATTCTCTTATTGCAAAATTTCCTTATTGCCACAGAAGTTAAAAGGGTTGCCTTGTCTCAGCTTTGGGTATATTTAGATTAACTGATGTTTGTTAATTTCCGAAGCATCTCTTGTTATCAAAGTCTGCCCACCTCTGCTTCCAACAGCATCTCTCAGAGCAGTTGTGTGAGAACAATCCCAACCATTGCATTCAGCATCTTGCTGATTCCTACTGCAACAAGTTTCCCGTTTACTAACAACAATACCATTGGGCAGCAGCTGGGCAGGTTGACCAGAGACAGGCAGATTTTTCTGCCCTCTCATTCCCATGCACAGATGGAGACAAGCTTTTAAGCATGACAGGGCAGCTAAAGCTCCTTTTCAACTTAAACTGACCATATCCCTTCTACATATTCTGCAAATTGATGTGACCACGCTTCCACATTGCTTCGTAACATATTCTGTGCTAATAATGTAATCATTGACAAAACACTCACTAGTTTATCATTATTAATAAATAATCAAAAGACAGGCATAATCTAGGAAAGATCTTGTTCCACTACCAACTCCCCAGCCAGCCACATGTAATTTTTTCCAGGAACGACTCAAAAGATCACCTGCTCATCCACTGCCTGGTACCAAGTAGTTGCCTTCATAGGAAGAAGCTCCAAAAGGGCACAATCTTGGAAACCACCTTGGGCTTTTCTTTGAAACCTTTCTTCCTTCACACCTGCTAGGCTTGCACAGCTGAATTTTTCCATTCTTATCAAATCTTTCCAGTTTAACATGAGTAATAGTGCCAGATTGATGAAAAAACATACCCTTTGGAATCGTATCATAGCATCATAGAATGATTTGAGTTGGAAGGCACCTTAAAGCACCTCCAGTTCCAAGCCCCTGCCATGGGCAGGTACACCTCCCATTGGATCAGGCTGCTCAAGGCGTCATCCAGCCTGACCTTGAACACGTCCAGGGATGGGACATCCATGACTTCCCTGGGCAACCTGTGCCAGGGCCTCCCCATCCTCATTGTGAAGAATTTCTTCCTAATGTCTAATCTAAATCTTCCCCCTTCCAAATCAAAGCCATTCCCCCTCATCCTAGCACTACTTGTCCTTGCAAATGTCCCTTTCTCCCCAGATTTCCTGTAGCCCCTTCAGGTACTGGAAGGCCTTTATAAGGTCTGCCTGGAATCTTCTCCAGGCTGAACAGCCCCAACTCTCTCAGCCTGTCCTCACAGCAGAGGTGCTCCTGTCCTCGGATCATCTCTGTGGCCTCCTCTGGACCGGTTCCAACACTTCCATATCCTTCTTATGTTGGGGATTTCAGAACTGGACACAATACTCCAGGTGGGGTCTCACAAGACAGAAGCAGAGAGGCAGAACCCCCTCCCTCCCCTGCTGGCTGTGCTGCTTTTGCTGCAGCCCAGGACACGTTTGGCCTTCTGGGCTGTGAGCACACATTGCTGGCTCACGTTGAGCTTCTCATTGATCAGCACACCCAAGTCATCCTTCCTAATATCTCATCTAAATCTCCTCTCTTTCACCGTAAATTATGTTGTATTAGTGTTGTATTCTCCAGTAAAGATCCTCTTAAATGCTTTTATTTGCTAAGGTTACTACGACAGTTTTTTGGCTGAACATATTTTCAAAGAGGGTGTTTATGTTCTTCCACAGCTATTTGAATCCTTCTTTTTCTTTACCTGTTGTATCTAAATTATGAATTTTATGAAATTTGAAATTTGATTTGTTATTGAATTTTTCAGGACCATTGTATTTAATTGCCACAGTTCACCTCCTCTTCTGTAGGTTAGGCACATCTTCCACCTTCAGTCTTTAATTGGGTGCCGTTTCCTTTGCCGCACCTATTTCATCTTATCTTAATTGATTGTGCCATGAGAGCTCCCTTTGAAATACTGGGCAGAAAAGACACTATTTCCAGAGATTTCGAGGCCACCGTGGTTCTCCAGCCCCCCCCCCCCACCCTGAGTGAGGCAGATAGACATTTACACAGTCTGCCTCAATGTTGAGTTAGTGAGTCTGCAACTCAGTCATTTGTAGTCGAGCTACAACATATCTCTTGGGAAGTTTTCCCATTTCAAAGACTTCAAGTGACAAAAATTATCCCACATGCATTGTGTAGTATCCAAATGTTAAATTGTTCTAACAGATAAATTATGTGCAATGTTAAAAATTCACACCTCATCTCTGATATAAATTTTTCAGCTTCAGTCTGCAGACAGATGACCGTTTTCTGCCTGGATCAATCTTGTGATTAAAAGGACTTTTGGAATGGTGTATCTTCTCTGATTCATTTAATGGACTCTGATGTGGGCTGAAACAAGTGGTATATAAGGGCAAAGGGATTTTCCAAAAGACATCTGAGTGCTCACTGGACAGTTCTATGGCAGTGAGCACACAGCTGAGGGGTTTATATATGTGTGTGTGCACACATATACGAGGGTTTATATAGGTATGGAGAAGAGACCAGATGCCCAAGTGGTAATTTGTGAAGGAAGTCTCCCGTGCCAACACAATTGTTTCAAGTCCAGTCAGTGCAGAGCATGATTCAAGGACTAACTGTGCTTCCTTTCTCCTCTTTGTCTTCTCAGGGGCTTCCTGGAAATCCATCAGGGTCTCAGATGCATGAGGCATTGCTTGTCAGCACAGAGGTAGCAGAAGTGTGGTCTGTGACGGCACAGGCAGCAAGGGAAATTACCAAACACCTCATGGAAACTCTTTCTTATTTTCCTTAGTAACGTGGCAATATGTAATTCTCCAGTCTCCTGAACCCTCTCATCTAAGTTCTGTTAGGATTCAAACAGCATACAGACTGTAAACAGGGGAGATTTGTCATCCTCAGATCCCCAACAATACCATTTTGGAGAGAGGGAGAGTGGTTCCTCTACGCCCTCGCACTGTTTATGTTGGGGTAGCAGGAGGGAAGAACGTGGGAGACTCAGATATGAGCGGCACTTCAGAAAAACATGGAAACCATTGGCCAACACTGTGACCTACTATGTCCCAGCACATAAGGGGTGCTCAGCGCTGCCCCACAGGTGCCCCTCAGCAGGATGAGCTGGAGCATCAGGGTCTCATTAGCAGGAGACCCTGTGCTGCTCTGTTTGAGCTGGGTTCCCTCTTCACCACGGTGACCAGAGAGCTGTATCTGATCTGCTGTTCTGGCAGGGGCCTCCATAATTTTTCTGCCTTCCCATCAGAAACCTCCTCATCACAAACATCCTCATCAGAGTTTTCCAGGGAACCTCAATCACTACACCTGACCGAGCCAGAGTTCTTTCCAGCAAATGAACACAAGGATCCAACGGTATCTTTGGGAAAACACGTTCTTCCCTTCTGAAAGACTTCCAAAGGGCAAACTACCCGGGAAGGCCACCTCGAGGACAGATACCCTAAGAGCAGCTCCTCCGAGGTTGTGTTTTCAATTTCCACACTAGCAGTAAAACAGAGTGTGCCAGTGGGGTGGGTGAAGATGTGGCCCTTCAGTACTTAAAGGGTGCTTATAAGAAGGATGGGGAGAAACATGTTAGCAAGTCCTGTAGCAACAGGACAAGGGATAATGGTTTTAAACTAAAAGAGGGCAGATTCAGACTAGATACAAGGAAGAAATTGTTTTTGATGAGGGTGATGAGGCCCTGGCACAGGTTGCCCAGGCGGGCAGTGGAGGCCCCATCCCTGGGGCCTGAAGGGGCTCTGAGCAACCTGACCTTGTTAAAGATGTCCCTGCTCATTGCAAGGGGTTGGACTGGGTGCCCTTTAAAGGTCCCTTCCAACCCTATCTATTCTGTGATTCTGTGGTTCTATGGTGCCATTTCATTATGCATTTGAGCATCGACTTTACAAGTCCTTCTCAGATCATTTCGAAGTCGCCAGCTCTGACACTGCGTAAGCTGGAGTGAAGTTACCTTTAACTCAGACAACCTGGCCTTGGAGGTCCTGTAAGAGTCGTCCAAGCCCTGTGTTATTGTTCTTGCTGCTGTGTTTTGTCTGGGCAGCTCAGACTCTTATAAACAGGAAACCAGAGATGTCAGATGATTTCTCTGCTTGAATATAGATTGGTAAAAATATTTGAGGTTTCCACCCTCCTTCTGAACAAAATTCATTCACATGAATATTCATAGGCAATTAAGTGTTGGGACTACTTGAGGAAATTCCTGGACTTACACCTGGATTAATGTGTGTGGGTGCTCCAGGAGTTACAGACATCAATCCACTGTTCAGTTCTTAAGCTGCTGGCAGGCGTGTATTTTCCTGAAAGTCTTCTCCCAGAAATACCAAATGAAAGTCTAGTTGGTGCAACAGTCCCAGAGTTACCCACTGACCCAGACTTTATCTGTTTGCATGAGACATCTTTATGGCACACTGGAGAAAAAACAGGATGTCAAAACTGGAACGTCTGTCCTCAGACAAATCTACTGAACTGTGGAGCCTCATTTCCTGACTTTCAGGTATTTCTTTTGGACAAGATGCAGTAACACTTGTCCATCGTTCTGAGTCACTCCTTGTGCCTATGCACGCATTACACCCATTGTCTCCTTCCAAATGGTTTAGTTTACACAGAGCTGGCTCTTCAGTATAAGTTTTCACACACACTTTTCAGCGCACTGAAAGCTGAATTCTGATTTGCAACATTTTTGGAATCTGTTTTTCACCGAGGTTTATGCCAAAGATGTTTTTTTCATAAAAAACAAATGTCTGATATTTGTTTCCTTAGTATATTAAACTTGCACTCCATTTGCTCTCATCGAAGACACCGGCCGTGTTAAGGATTGCCAGACCAGGCCCTGGCATGGGCACAGCTGAGGGACTCGGAAAATGGCATGTGAGCTCATTATTTTGCAGCTCTGACTGGGCAGGTCCTGTTCAGAGCCCTGATTCAGTGGCAATTTAATAAGCCAGAAAAGCACCCAACCCCACCCTTTGTAGCTGGAACTCTGTGTGACTGTGATAAGAAATCATTAAATTTCAATTTGACCTCAGCCTATAATGTCCAAGTGGCCTCTTTGTTCTCATAGGGATGCTACAGGTTTTCCTGTAGTTCTCTTGTGAACCTCAGCTCCCTTTTGTTGTATCAGAGCTCAACGTTCCCAGCAAAGGATGCTGAGCTGCCTTGCACATCATCTTCACGTAAATCCCTTCGGCGACTCTGGGAACAATGCTGACAACATCCGTCCTGGTTTGCATCTCGTCCAAACCTCGAAATAACTGTGAGAGCAAAGGAGAACCTCTGTAGAACTCACTGCCATTGTCTGATCAGGGGCTGGGTTGTGTTTTGTGATGCTTATTTTAAAATACTTTTCAATAGCTTTGCAGTCATCCGTGTAGAAACACAATAAAAATTTTGATGTGAAAATGTTCCACTCTAATGCTCCTAAATTCTGGCAGGTGCAGGCGAGCTGGGCAGTCACAGTAACATGAAATGGGGTTTTCTCTCTCTCTCTTTTTTTTGTTTGTTTGTTTCTTGGTTGCCTTCTTTTACATTTTTTGAGGGACTTGCTGCTCAGTTCTTGGATCTCTGTGCGAGTTTGATGTGAGTTCATACTTACAATGCTTTTAAGTGCTCAGCTGAAAGAAGATTTTACGAACACCTCGGCCTCAGTTTAGCACTGGTCATGATGAGATTCTTGGTCATTTCCTCTAAATTAGAAGGTGACTGTATTGATAGATAATATTCCGAGCTCGTTTCAGAAGCAAATGAGACAAATACTGCTAAAATTAGCAGATGCAAACTGTCTCCCTTCAGTTATTGCACCGGTGTCATTGAAAAACTGGACCTGGGGCTTGAAGAACCATTTTCAAATTTAGAATGACAACTGCTAATGAATTCTCATAGCTGACTTCACCCAGTAGCGACTGCGGTGTCTGACGTGTAGAGTTGTAGAACTATAACAGGCTTTGGAGTGGAAGGGACCTAAAAGGTCCATACAGTGCAACCCCCTGTGCTGGGCAGGGACACCTTCCACTGGATCAGGTTCTGAAAGCCATTATGCATTGGGAAGAAACTCTTCCCGATGGGGGGGGGCACTGGAACACTGCCCAGAGAAGCGGTGGCTGCCCCATCCCCGGAGGTGTTCAAGGCCAGGTTGGATGGGGATTTCAGCCCCCCGATCCAGTGGGAGGTGTCCCTGCCCGTGGCAGGGGGGTGGGATGATTCTTTGATCCCCAGTGCTCCCAGTATAATCAAAGATCGCTCCCAGTATAACCAGTTCCCCAGAACTCCCAGTATAACCAGTTGCTCCTCAGTACTGCCCCTATAACCAGTTTCCCATCACTCCCAGTATTACCAGGTGCTCCCCAGTGCTCCCGCTGTGACCAGTTTCCCAGCACTCTCATTATAACCACTTACGCCCAAGTGCTCCCAGTATAACCGGTTCCCCAGCACTCCCAGTATTACTCATTTCTCCCCAGTGCTGCTGGTGTAAGCACTTCCTCAGAACTCCCAGTAAAACCAGTTGCTCTCCAGTGCTCCCAGTATAACCAGTTTCCCCTTAGTGCTCCCAGTACCACCAGTTGCTCCCCAGTGCTCCCAATACAACCAGTTGCTCCCCAGCTTTTTGTGAAGGGTGTGGGCACTGTGGCCCTTGGGAAGCTGGAGTCGGGCTCTGTTTGCAAAGGACAGCAGCTTGTGATGATGCCAAACAAGGTATGGTAGGGTTTAGATACTAAAAACTGTTCCTGCCCTAAAAAAGAGCCTGGTTGTGCATAGTTTACTTCCTTAGCATTCAGAACTCAGGTGGTCTCTCCTTGGCAAACTTGGCTGCTGGACTACGAATCATCATAGTTTATTTGAATTGTGTTTTATTTTGCATTTGTACAGTTGCCCCACAAAACCTTTCTCCTTTTTCCTGCTGTGGGTCAGTCTTACTCAAAACATTCCCCCTTTTTTCTTTTCTTTTCTGTTCTCCAGAGGGAAATAGAAAAAGAAAATTGGAGACAAACAGTAGAGAGTGTGTTGCACTGAGAGACCTAAAGCTTGCTGTGGCTAAGGAGAGGTTTTTTGTGCAGGTAGGTGGCTGTTCCATCAGGTAAGATCGCTCTTTGGAATCATTGTGCTGCCCTGAAGAATCTGAAATGATAGAAATGAAGGCTACGAAAACATAGTTGGGGAGAGGCAGAGGATGCCAATAGTATAATAACCACTGGGGGTGTTTGTTGCCACTGGTTTCTTACAGAAAGGGTTTGGAAATGTTCCCGTCTGTCCATGTCACCTGGACGTCAGCTGACACCCTTTTTCCAGTTCTGGAGGCTGAGGCAGTTGGCTGGAAAATGCCTCAATACCCAAATGTGCAATAAATCTGCAGCTTATTGGAAGTTGGCATTGCCTATTCCAAACCTGGTAAATGGGATGGACTTCCTGGAGAACCGTTGAAAGCTCCAACTACATTTAGACAGTTTGAGCTTATGCTTTTCAGTCTTTAAGGTAATTTTACAGACAGTGGCCTTTTATAGAACTCCATATAAAACTATGATAAAGTGATCATTTGTAAATGGCTTTACTAAGCCGTCACAGAATTTGTATTCAGTGAAACAGCCATTGCTGGTGATGACACACTGGGGTTTTTTATTGCTTTGGCAACTAATGAAGATTGAACAGAAATTTCAGGAACTCAGAAAAACAGACCTCTTACTGAAACTGCTCCTTTTTTAATTTCCCTGCCTTTTCAGTGTTTTTTTTTTTTGTTGCCCAGTGCTGTGTAAAGGTAGAAAAATCAGGAGAGGGGTCACAGTATAATGGAAAATCAGGAAATACATCTCGGTGTGTGCTTGGAGAGCATTCATTAATACCCATTTGATATGTTTATATAAAAATATCTTCTTCTCGGGGATAACTTGGAGAATTTGGGGATTCTAGCATTTTCTGGATTGCGTTGATATTCAGGCTGTTGTACTTTTAATGTAATGAGTCAGTACAACAATGTGGCTTTTGCATTCTTCTGACATAATATGCATCAATTCTATGGCTCACCTCTTTCTAAGTTTTAAACTCATGTCACTTTGAGAAATACTGGGTATTTTTGAAATTTGCTTTCCATTGAAAGTATACTACAGAATTATACTGAAATATATTTGATTAAATATGCTCTTTGAAATATTAGTATTTCATTCCAATATTTTAAATGTTGTGAAGCTTGCAGAACTGAATGTAATTAGTTTTAACTGTAATGGACTTGTTTATTGAAATCCTGTTGTATTATAATGATTTTGTACCACACTGAAATACTGACAATAGCAAAGGGCGTTTTTGCTTTCTTTAAGCCCAGTGTGGAAGTTCTTGGAATCCTTTCTGATGATATGGAAGCTGATTCAGTAGCCCCAGGTGAAAATCTAAAGATCAGACTGGAGGGAATTGAAGAGGAAGAGATCCTTCCAGGATTTATTGTCTGTGATCTCAATCCCCTGTGTCTTTCTGGAGGCACGTTTGATGCCCAGGTAGGATAACTGGCATTTAATTGCTGTATAGATGGGTAAAAAGCATTAAAATATTTTGCTTGTGTTTCACCCAGTCTGAACTCCACTGGTCTGAAGTTCCAGTTCAGATTTCTTATTGCCTCTCATCTCTCAATTGACAATAACAGATATATCTGACTCTCTGCCATCCTTCACTTTGAGTTTTCCAAGTGTGGTTTGCCCGTGGCTGCGTCCCTAACGTGCATAACGTGTGTGTGTGGTCAGGTGAGGATGGACAGAGGAGGAAATGCCCACACGGTTCTCCTGCGGAGCAGCCCCAGTTGTGTTTGCACAGCTCAGCCCGTGTTGCTGTCACGGGTGCCCTGTGTCCCCGCCAGCTGCTCCTGCACTGACAGCAAATCCCAAAGGCTCTGGAGATTGATTGGGAGGGAAATCTTGGAGGTGCCCTGCCTGTCCTTTGCAAATTCCTCTTCTGCTCCATTCCTTCTTTTACCTTAATGCAAGGTAGTTAAGCTTGATTTTTCTTGTGCTGTTGGCTTTGCCAAAACAATCAGGAGCAAAGCATAAAAACATAATGCAAACCACAAATCCCAAGGGGGCGATTTAGCCCGGCAAATCTTGTTATTTATGAAATCATAGAATGATTTTGTAGAATCATGGAATTAAGGGGCTTCAAAGCCCACCCAGTTCCAGCCCCGGTGCCGTGGGCAGGGACACTTCCCACCGGATCAGGGTTCTGAAAGGCTCCTCCAGCCTGGCCTTGAACCCCTCCAGGGATGGGGCAGCCACCGCTTCTCTGGGCAACCTGGGCCGGGGCCTCCCCACCCTCAGAGTGAGTCCCTGAGAAAGACAGAGGAAAGGTTTTTCTGAGTCCCTTCAGGGAAGTACCATTCGCTTGTAGGTGACCGTCTTGGTCAAAGTCAGCTTGAAATTCTCTGACCATAGCCCCTCCTTTCAGGTGAAAAGGGAAAGCGGGTAAAGTGGTGCCACACCAAAGTGCAAAAGAGAACTGCTTCTTTGTATATTCCCCATTGCTCATCAAATCCTGAATTCTGTCTGTGTGTCTCCTGCAGCACCACTGGTGAGCGGTGCCTTGTGTGTGTGTGATTTCATTTTCTTTGGACTTGGCCTTCAGTTTGAGGTAACCTCACTGCACTGTTCCTGTCAGCAAGAAGCCAGCAGCCGTCTGCAGGTGTTGATGGCAATTCAGCTTCCCCTGCCAGTGGGTGCCGCTTGCTGGGATCCTCCAGGCCTTTATTTCTGAGAGCATTTTGGCATTCAGGACAAATTAGGTAATGGCCTGTTGAAAGAGACATCAGTGGCAGAGGGCCTGGGCTGGTGGCATTGCCCGTCCCCCTGGGGCTGTTTGGTGCCGTGCCTTGGTTTCCTGGAGCAGTGTCAGTCAGTACCTGACTATCGGGAATGTTTCCAACTCCTGTTTCTCCTGCAGCTCGTAGATGCACGCGGTGAAATTCAGTTGCCAGTGGGAGTGAAACAAATCATGGATTCCTGGATGTGCCAAAATGGATTTCCAGTTTTAACATTGAATCGAACCTCTGGCACAATCAGTCAGGAACAATTTCTTAACAGGAAGAATGGAAGCAGTACTGATTCCTACAGGGATGTTTAGCTGGGTTGTTTTGTTATATGTTTAACTGTGCCGTGGCTCCTTTGCAGTGCACGTGGTGCCAGCCTCTCCTGCTCGACAAGGACAAAGGGTTTGCCTTGAAGGAACTGAACCCTTTCTCAGAGAGGGCCAGGTACCTGACACGTGGCTCTGACTTTCCTGTCAGTGAGTATTGCCAGTTGCCTGGTGCTTTTGAAAGCTGTGCTGCTTCCTTAGATGCCGAAAACCAGGAGCTGCCTTTGGCCACGCCCTTTAGAAACTCCTGGATAATATTTGAACTTCCATAAGTTCAGCAGCTGTCAGCAGTGCCGGGATGCATGGGCAGGACCCACGAGATGGGTTCTGGTGTGGGCAGAAAGGACAAGTGAGAGCAAAACCCAAAGCAGTTTTCCTCTGCTATCGCAGAGCCAAGAGAAATTTTGAGGAACCACAGAAGCGTTCTCAGAGTTTCTGTTGCTCCCAGGTTCCAGGAATTGCAAAGCATTCGTCCATTTGGCAGTTTTGGTGAGCTCATGTAGGGAGTGCCAAGTTACAAATGAGGGACTATTGGAAGGCGTGCTAAAACTCTCTTATCTTTGCTGAATCAAAGTGTTGATCCAGCATAAGTACCACCATCTGAAGAGTTTTTGTGCATCAGAAAGAAGGAAACTCTTACAAGAGGGAACTCATCTGCAATCTAATTTAGCACAAACTGAGAAGGTTATTTTTAATTGTAAGAATTAATTATATTATTTTTTCTGTACATTGAATTCAATAGGGAGATAAAAACTTTATTACAGAAATGTGTTTATCTGCTGTGCTAATTTTATGTTGCAATAGCAATGGATTTTCAAGTACATTAATTTATTTAGGTCTTTTCTCTATGTTGCATCAAACTTCAGGATTCACGTTTGATAATGTGGCAGAATGCATTTTGTGAGATTTCCACAAGAATTTTGATTTTGTCATTTTGTACACGAATCCAAACCCCTTGTCCCTCGTGCTCCTGGATTATTCTTACCACAGCAGATCCCACTGATGCTCACGACAGCTTTTGAGCACAGGTAGGATCTCTGCTGTGATACCTCAGGAAAGGGTCAGCCCAAGGCGTAGATGCAAGACTGAAAAACTGGAAAACAACTGTGTGAAGGGACCCACTATTGTCACACATGGCTGTCTGTAAAAACAGCAAATTAGTACTGGCAACACTGTGTAATTTAATTTGTTTGTGCAAATTAGATGCAAAATACTTCTGTAGAAAGAGTGGGATTTTTAAAAGGTTTAGAGACTTACAATAGTAAAAAAAGGAGCTGCTGGGCCCTTGCAGTTCCATTGGTCACTGTCCCTGAGTGACACCGGTCTGCACAGCAAAACAGAAACGTGAGTTTATGGGCATCTCCAATCAAATAAAACGTTCAGTTCTTTCTCATCTCAGTGCTTTCCAGTAAATGGCCGTATTTTTTTGGGAAAGAGAATGGTAATCATTGGAAGGGGGTGATTATTTTTGTTTGGCAAGTCAGCCCTGATCTGCATCAGGTTTTGAGTCATTTCCAAGGAAATGCAGAGACCGATGTGTTTGTGGAATGCTTGAGCCAGAAACTGAACTACGATCCAGGCACATTGCAGCTCTTCACTCTCTGTTTGCAGTGGTTAAAAACTACTGTGAGAACTCTCCTGAGTGGGCATTTCACAGTGTGTGGACAACTAAATAAACAAACGGGATGTTTATTCCTCTGAAGGCTTGAAAGACCTCCCGGACCTCCGCCTGCTCCTCCGCAGTGCCCCGTAGCCACGCTGCCCCCTCTGCTCCCGGGCCCCCCGTGCTCCCCCCACATCCCCCCTGCTCTTGGGACCCCCGTGCACCCCCCACATCCCCCCGCTCCCGGGACCCCCGTGCTCCCCCCACATCTGCTCCCGGGCCTCCCGTGCTCCCCCCACATCCCCCCCGCTCCCGGGACCCCCGCGCTGCCCCCGCTCAGCCCGGCCGCTCCCCGCGCTGCTGTCGCCTTCCAGCCTGGCCCCGGCCCCTCGGGCCCTTCCAACACGGCCCCGGCCCTGCGCGGAGCCACCGTGCGGCATGGGAGGCCGGGCGGTGCTGGGCGGCTCGGGCTGGACCTGGCCCCCTGCTCTCCGTGGTATGGGGCCCGGGGTGCTCAGCGTTCAGGACCGCAGCACCCCATGTGCCAGCGTGGGCTCTGGGGGTGCTCCTTGCTGGGATCCAGCCCTCCCAGCTCCCCTCTGGCTGCTGCAGGAGACCCCTGCCCTCCCAGCCCTGCTGGATCTGCTCTTTCCCCACGGCCCCACAGAGCTGGCTGTGGCCGTGGCCGGTCCCTGCACCCAGGGGACACCAGGCGGCTGGAGCTGGGCTGTCCCACCTGCAGGGCTTCATTTCGGTGACTCTTTTCACAGGAGGCACTTGACGCCCCCCCAAGCCCAAGATCGGGCTGAGAGCAGACACAACTCATCACAAGCAGCTCCAGCGCCCTTGAGACACAGACCTGGGCTGGTCAGGGCACCATGGGGGCCCTCCTAGGGGGGGCAGGAGCCACGTGTGGGTCACGGGGGACAAACAACCCACCCCAGCAGGGGCAGCACCCCAAAACCCATGGGCTTGTACCCCAGGACAGCCCTTCCTGCCCCTGAGGATGGGTCCCTGCCCCCCTGATGTCAGACAGGAGCCAGGGTGCAGCACCCCAGGTTCCTGCCTGGGCTTGGGATGAAGTTCTGCCCAGGGATGGCTGATTCCCAAGTCCCTGGTGCTTTCTCCACCCCAGCTACAATCCAGCAGCAGCTCCCAGCGCAGGGCCCAGGCAGATGCAGCTCCCTTGCAGAGGGAGCTTTGTGCTCAGCTCATAGAAACTCTTACAAACATCTCAGCCTAAGTTTAGCACCAGTCATGATCCAAATACAGCTTAAATTAGCAGATGTAAACTGTCTCCCTTCCGTTATTTTACTGACATCATTAAAAAATTGAATCCAGAGCTTCAAAACCATTTGAAACTTTAAAATGACAACTGCTAATAAGATCTTGCAGCTGCCTTCACCCCGTAAGGATTGCAGTGTTTAACACGTAGAATGACAGAACCGCAGCATGGTTTGGGTTGGAAGGGACCACAGAGATCCCTCAGGTCCAACCCTCCTGCCATAGGCAGTGACACCTTCCAATCCATCAGGTTGCCATTCCTTCACTCCAGTGTATCCGGACAAGTGTTTCATAGCACGTAGATCCAGAGTGTTTGGCCAGTCCCTGCCAGTAGGATTTGGCAACTTTCATGCTGTTCCATTAAACAGCGCCCAGGAAAGGGAAGGTGGTTCCCTGCTCTGAGATGTTCCCCGGCACAACGTTGGCTTGTGCCAAGCAGAGAATTTCCAAGGACTTCTGGGCATTGTGGAGCTGGCACGGTCGTGGGAGCTCTTTGTGTGCAGCCAGCTTGGAGAATGAGAGAATTCATTGGCCTCTTCCCTTGCAATTAGTCTTCGGCCACCTGGAACCTTCACTGCCCTGCAATCCACTGTGTGGCTTCCACGGTGGCTCAGTCAGAGTCCTCCCCTGCACACAGTGGGGTAAACATCAACTCTCTGAGCACTGTTCCTCCCCTTGAGCTACGAACCCTAAAGAGAACCCCAATGCCCTGCATAGGACTTGGCCTGCATTTGGGGCAGCTGCAAGTGCCCACCCACCTTGTCAAGGCAAAGCCTCTGCCAGACTCTCAGTCAGGATTCACCGACACAGGTTTGTAAAGCGTCAGCTGGTTGGGACGAGACAGATCCAGTGGGTGCTGCTGGGTGCTGACTTGGAGAAGGCCTGGCCAACACGCTGCTCATAAATCCTGTGGGGCTGCTGCAGGACTTTTGTGGGGCTGGAAAGCGTGGCGGGAAGGGCTGTCCTGCACTATTCCTTGGCCCCGGCAGCCAGGGGGTCCCTGGGTCCCTCTCCCCACAGGGAACAACCCTCCAGGCTGTCAGGGGCCAGGACCTTTCTCCTGGTGGAGACATCTTCAAGAGCATCGTGACCACCTCGGTGGGGCACTGCCCGGCCATCGGGAGCAGCAGTGACTCCACGCTCTGACTCCATGTTGATGAATTCCAGGTTTTTGTGGATGCACTTCATGACCTTGGCACCTGGAGGGCACCTGGAACCGACTCCTCCGGTGTCCCCGCACTAACGCGGGGCAGGGCTCTGCAATTCCATGTCCCAGGCTCAGCCCGTGCAGGAGGCTCAGGCTGGGGCCTCCGGCTCTCCTCTTTTTTATGCCCAAAGTCCTTGTGTGGAGACTTCCTTATCTTGGACGGAGGCTGTGATTCCTCCTCCTGCTCAGATCCACAAACGGAAATAAACTCCTCGCTTCCAGAAAAAGGCTCCGACTCTGACTCCTCATCCGAGCGACTCTCCTGTTTGGGCTGTCAGGCATCAAGATGTGTCTCCTGCAATGAGGCCTTGATAGCAGTGTCCTCACTGGCACCCCTGAGGCTCTCGGAGCGAGACCGTTTGTGGGCAGGGCTGCTGGAATGGCCATCCAGCTCGCCATGCTCACGCGGGAACCCAGTCACTTGGTCCACACCACTCCACGAGTTTCTGGCCTCTCCTGGGATCCAGGATGGAGATGTAGGGGAAGTCTGCTCCTTGACAGAGCTGTATGTATCGCTGTCCTTCCTCACTGTCGTGGTACACCTGCCAAAACATGCAGTGGCCAGGGCTCTGCAGGGCGATGCCGGCTGCGGCTCCCCGAGAGCAGGGAGAGCTGCAGGCTCTGGTGTGCAGGGAGGGACATGGCTTGCCTGGAGGGTGCCTGGCTCCTCACCTGCCCTGTGCGACTGTTGCCCAGCAGACGGCTCAGCATCCCTGGCCTCCCCAGGGCCCTCTCCTGCACAGCTGCTCTCTCGGAGCTGCTCAAGTCAGGCTGAGGAGCCGCCCCTCACAACACAACTCGTTGCACACGCAGACCTGCAAGATATTCTGCAGCTCCTCGCTGGCTCTGGGGGCAGGAATGTTGGGCACTAACTTCTCCACCACGGTGTCCGTGTCTTGTAGGGCCTGCAAGGAAGACAGAAGAGTTGTGGCAGTGTTTCCTGCTGTCCCTCTCACCCCCGTGAGGCTGATCCAAACTCCCAACACCATCACACCTGGGACCCCTGAATCGTAGAGGCATGGAATCGCCTGGTTGGAAAAGACCTTTGAGATCATCAAGTCCATCCCTACCTGTCCACTACTAAACCAGATCCCTACTCATCTGCCCCTCTCTTAAACTCCTCCAGGGATGGGGACTCCAGCACTGCCCTGGGCAGCCTCTGCCAGGGCTTCACCACTTTGTCAGGGAAGAAATCTTCCCCAATACCCCATCTAAACCTCCACTGATGCATCTGGAGGCCGTTTCCTCTTGTCCCATCGCTTGTTACTTGGGAGAAGAGACCAACACCCACCTCAGCACAACCTCCTTTCCAGGAGTTGTGGACAGGGATAAGGTCTCCCGTAACCAACTTCTTCAGACTAAACAGCCTCAGGCTCCTCAGCTGCTCCCAGAATCCCTGGGCTAGAGACACTTCCCCAGCTCCGTTCCCTTCTCTGGACGTGCTCCAGCCCCTCACTGTCCTTCTTGGAGTGAGGGGCCCAAAACTGAACCCAGGATTTGGGGCGCAACCTCAACAGGGCTAAGCCCAGGGGGATGATCTCATCCCTACTCCTGGCCACACCATTGCTGATCCAAGCCAGGATGCTGGTGGTCTCCTTGGCCACCCGGGCCACAGCACCCCCAGGGTCTCTTCTGCTCAGCAGCTTTCCAGATGCTCTTCCCTAAGCCTGGAGCGTTGCCTGAGCTTGTTGTGACCCAAGTACAGGACCCGGTACTTGGCCTTGGTAAACCTGATGTACTTGCCCTGGGCCATCACTGCAGCCTGGAGAGATCCCTCTGCAGAGCCTTCCTGACCTCCAGCCCATGGATCCAGTCTGCCCAGACCCCTCTGCAGAGCCTTCCTGACCTCCAGCCCATGGATCCAGCCTGCCCAGATCCCTCTGCAGAGCCTTCCTGACCTCCAGCCCATGGATCCAGCGTGCCCAGATCCCTCTGCAGAGCCTTCCTGACCTCCAGCCCATGGATCCAGCCTGCCCAGATCCCTCTGCAGAGCCTTCCTGACCTCCAGCCCATGGATCCAGCCTGCCCAGATCCCTCTGCAGAGCCTTCCTGACCTCCAGCCCATGGATCCAGCCTGCCCAGATCCCTCTGCAGAGCCTTCCTGACCTCCAGCAGATCAACACTTCCACCCAGCTTTGTGTCATCTGCACTCGATCTCCTCACCCAAATCATCAGTAAAGATATTGATCACCCGCACTCACGCAGGCACAGGGGTGAGCACATCCTGACACCTCCGCAATTCCCTTCTCCCCTCTGGTGTCCAGGCTGGAAGGATCCCGCCCTGGGCCAGTCCAACGTGCACAGTCCAATGGCACCTTCAGGCCATCCGGGGGGATCTCGGCATCCAAAGGGAGCCTCCCACCCCACCCCAAGGAGGCACAAACAACCTGACACACCTCCCATGGAACTCCCTGTCCCGGGCCAAAGCTGCACTGTCTGAGGCAGTGGGGAAGGAAGGAATTCCCTGGGAAGGCACTGCACACACACACAGGGATACATCCCCATCTCTCTCTGCCCTGGCATTGCCCCACGCTACCCGTGAGCATCCTTTCCTCGATGCAGGACTTCCACCTGCCCTGCTCCCGGCACAGCCACAACCATCCCGCCTGCTGCCCTTTGGGGGACACTCAAAGTGACCACAGCTCTTTGTCCCCCTCCAGGCAGCAGCCATCAGTGACATTTGCCACCTCCTGCAACTGGAATCCAAGGGCTGGGGGCTTCGGCCGGTACCCCACAGCTCTAAACCCAGCGCTCGACACAGCGTTTCCCATCCCGA
This sequence comes from Dromococcyx pavoninus, assembly GCA_033558185.1. Classification (NCBI taxonomy): domain Eukaryota; kingdom Metazoa; phylum Chordata; class Aves; order Cuculiformes; family Neomorphidae; genus Dromococcyx; species Dromococcyx pavoninus. Next base: position 175,274 of record JAUMJL010001029.1, read on the forward strand.
GCAAGCGCGCAGCAGCGCCCTGGCCGCATTCTGTACAGCGTCCGATCGAGGGAGCAGGGGGGAAACACAGCCCCAGGCTCCTGGCAGCTCAAGGAGGGACAAGGGACTCCCTTCCCAGGCCTCAGAGGATTTCCGGAGCAGAACTGCTCCCCTTCAGCCTTCTGCTCACATAAAACATGCCAAGAGCCATCAGAGAGCAGGGCACGAAGCAACAGCTCCGTCTGCACGGCAGCGGGACTGCGGGGCGGGAGAGGAGCTCCTGGGAGCACGCGTCCACCCCCTGAGCCAGGGAGCGAGGCCTGGGACCCTTCCCCAGCGCCCGGCTGGGCTTTCCATAGCCCAAACTCACCGTCACCTCTTCTTCTCCCATCAGCACCTCTGGAGGAACCTCTGAGGGCCCATGCAGCAGCAGGATCGGGGCAGCAGGTTTTCCAGTCACCTCCTTCACAGCCCAGGGGGAGAACCTTGGAGCTCTTTGTCCTGGAACACAGCAGGGTGGGAAATGAAACCGATGGGACTGAACAACATAAATACATTTCACCGAATGCATATCTCACTGAAAACACGGAACAAAAGGCTGAAGCCCTGTTTTCACACTGAACACCAGGGCAGAACCAGAAACCAGTGCTGGTTTGACAGCAGGACAGACAGAGGGACAAGGGGGCTTTGGCCCTTTCCCACCTGGGAGATGAACCAAACCAGGCTTCCCACAGCCAAACGCCTGCGGGCACAGCCCCACCACCAGCCCCCTCCCGACCGGACACACAGCAGCTCACACCACAGCCACCAGAGAGTCATGGAATCAGGAAGGCTGGAAAAGACCTCTCACCTCATCCAGTGCAACCATCAGCCCAGACCCCTGTGACCACCTGGGGACATGGTTCAATGTCCCAATGTGCCACGTCTCCACGTGTTTTGAACCCCTTCAGGGATGGAGACTCCACCACTGCCCTGAGCAGCCTCAGTCAGGCTTCTCCACTCTGTCAGGAAAGAAAGTGTTCCCAATATCCAAACTAAACCACACCTGGCACGAACTGAAGCCATTTCCTCTCATCCCATCTTTTGTTACTTGGGAAAAAAGACCAAGTTCCTACAGAGCTGGCTGGGATGACCTTGGACTGGATGAGCTGAGAGATCTTCTCCAGCTTTAAGGAATCCACGATTCCCTGATTCACCCGCGCAGCCCCTGCCCCTCTCCCACAGGAGCTGGGGGGGGGAGAGGCGGGCTCGGGCCCCATGCTGAGGAGGGGAAACTTCGGCTGGGGCAGAGGGAAAGGGGCAGCGGAAAGCGGAGGGGACCGTGCCGGGCCGGGGGGCACCGGGGTCCCCACGGACACCTCCCCCGTCCCTCCCGCGGGGCACTCCCCCCCCCCCCCCGCAATCGTCGACCCCTCCCTGGGGAGTCTCTCGCCGCGGGCGAACCTTCTCTGCTCGGGGCTGCGGGAGCCGCGCACGGATCCCCCCGCAGCCAGAGCCGCTGGTCCCGCTGCCCCTCAGCCACAAAACCTTCCCGGCGGGGCCGCCACCGCCTGAGCTCCCCGAGCCCCCCAACTCTCGGGGCGGTGCGGACTCCGCCTGCTCCTCCGCAGCGCCCCGCAGCCGGGCTGCCCCCGCCCGTACCCAGGACCCCCGCGGGACCCCTGTGCTGCGCCCCCCTCGCTCTCGGTCCCGCTCCCGTTCCCGCTCCCCTCCGCTCTGTGGTCGCCTCACGAGCCTCTGCAGCCTCCAAGCGTCCCCCGGCGTCTGGGGCAAGAGGGAACCCGGCTGCAGCACCGACTCCGCACTCGCTCCGACCATTCCCCGCGGAGCTCCACAGCCCCGACCCGAGCGCCGTGCGCCCGCCCGGAGCTCCCGCGCACCCTCCCCGCTGCCGCCATTTTGGTAGTTTTGAGCTGCCCTGGGCCGCCTCCCGCAGCACGGCCGGGCGGGGCGGAGGAACTACGATACCCGTGATGCCTTGCCCTGCTCGGGGACCTGCCCTTTGATGAGACCCTGAGGTGCCTGGGTGGCTCCCTGGACACAGTGGGGGTCACCAGCACCACCACCCTCAGCCTGACTTCCCCTCTGTTGTGCTGCCTGAGGGGCCCTGGGGGATGCAGGGATGGAGCTGGCAGTGTCCCAGCCAGCTGGGGCAGAGAAGAGGGGGCAGAGGAGGAGGAGGAGGAGCCCCTCGCCAGTGTCATCGAGCGAGTGCAGGGCTCTGGGGAAGCAGCACAGATGTGGCCTGGTGGGATTAGAGCCATCACAAGCATGGGATGGAGATGGGGGACTGGGGGAATGGGGGAAGGGGGTGGTGTGTTTTGGGGGAGGTTTGAGGGGAGGTGTTTTTTGAGGTAAAGGGGTGGTCGAGTAGCTTTGGGGGTTCGAGTATCTTTGATGTTTCCTTTTGTCTTGGTTTTCCCATTAAAAGCTGTTTCTCCACTATTGTTCCAGGTCTGTTTGTGAGGGGGAGGTAGCACAGAGCCCCGGGGACAAGGACAGAGCTGGGGACTGGGGGGGATGGACACACAGGACAGCAAGGGCTGCAAAGCCTTGGTCTTGGCCATGAGCAGCGTCCCCTGCAGCAGGGACAGTGCTGGGGGCAAAGCCCTGCAGAGCCACAAGACAATCCCGCCCTTCCTCGGCTCCCACCCCACTCAGCTCTGAGCCTGACTGGGACTCTTCCTGCTGTCTGGCTGCACCTTGTGCAGCTGCAGGAACAGGAAGGGAAATAAATAGGAAGAATAATGAAACAAAAATCACTGTGCAGGCCAAAAAATGCCTGGAAACTCCCTCTCTTTTGCCCATCTCCCAACCCAGCCCTACACCCCAGGGCCGATGCAGCCAGCAGTGCTTGGGGGATCGGTGTCCCCTCGGCGGGTCCGGCCTGCAGAAGGTGCGGGTTGAGGTCGCCTTCCGGTCAGTGCCCAGTGCCGGGGGTCAGGGGGGCTGAGCCCCTTGCTGAGGGCAGTCCCAGTGACGCCGCTGGGGAGGTCGGAGCCACTCCGGGCCCTGGGCGGGCACAGCCCTGGTGGGACCAGCACGGCACGGCTCAGCTCCCGGTGCCACTGCTGCTGCTCAGCGTTTTGCCTCACATTCTGATCTATTTTGTGTTGCTTTTTGTTTGAAGTCTTGTTTTAAAATGTCTTAACAAAAAATATATACCTTAACACAAAACAGCTTAACACAAAACAGCTTAACAATCAATAAAATATCTTAAGAATAAATAAAGTATCTTAACAGTAAAATTTTTATTAATGTTGCCTTCAGTGAAGGCATGGCGACCTGGTTCAGGTTTGGCTTAGCGACCAAACTCTGGTCGCTCGGTCCATCTGCACACAGACACCAATGTGGTGGATGGCAAAATGGCCGTTTATTGATAGATAACACAGGTTTATATAGCTGAGGTTTCCAACGTCACTTCCTCCTGCTTACATCACGAGCTAAACCTATTGGCTACTGGTTACATCATGGACTAAAACCTTATTGGCTACTGGGGAGAGGGGCCCTTATCTTTCCGTACAACACGATATCTTCCGGCCGCCAGACCCTAGTTACCCTCCCCCCTCTCCATGCTTAACTAAATTGGTTGAAAACAAGGAACTTATCTATCTTATCTTATCATATATTATCTTCTCTTGTCTTATATATCTTATCTCATATATTATCTACTTAGAAAATATATAAAAACTTAAAAGATATAAACTTATAAGTGGTGTTAATAAGGTGACTTAAAGATCACTAAGACAAATAGAGTGCAACTTGGAATGGTGAGGATAGGTAGAGTTGAGAAACTTCTTCTAAAAGGAAAAACATACGGCACTCTTTAGAGCAACTGTCGGCATTCTACAAACAGGATATTAACTTTTTCTAGCCGACTCTTGACAAATGATATGAACATGTTTAGTATGCAGGGCCCAAAGATCAGTGCAATTATGATCATTACAACTGGTCCCATCAAAGAAGACATCAGGGTGGTTAGCCATGGCGAATAGTTAAACCATGATCCAAAGTATCCTTGTTGGGCCTCTCTTTGTCTTTTTCTTTCAGCTAACCTTTCTCTCAATTTTGCCATAGAATCTCTAACCACCCCGGTGTGATCAGTATAAAAGCAACATTCCTCTCCTAAGGCTGCACAGATGCCTCCCTCATGCATAAACAGGAAGTCTAATCCTCGCCTGTTCTGTCAGACTACTTCTGAAAGAGAGGAGAGAGATTGTTCCAGAGCAGACACAGATTTCTCGACTCTTAGCAGGTCTTCATCGATGACAGTTTGTAATTGATTTAGGCCTTGGCGTTGGGTTACCAGGGAGGTCACTCCTGTGGCTGTACCGGCTGCTGCCAGGCCAAGCAGTGTTGCTATTGTTACAGCTGTTAATACTCCCCTTCGTTGAAGTCTATTGTTCATTCTTTCCCACTGATCGTAAAATTCTTCTTCTGGATGGTACAGGACCCTGGGAACAATCAAAATTTGCACACAAAAGTCAGCAGCATCTCTTAAAAGCTTAAGAGACACACAGGGTGTTATTCCTGTCTGTTGGCAGACCCACATCCCAGGCTCAGATGGGATTGCCCATTTATAGGTTTGTCAATTGCAAAGGTCTGCACACAAACACTAGTGTCTTGGCTCACTGCATTACCTAAACACACTCCTTCTCCTCTAACTTGGTTTACGACAATTGCTCTCCCCGGAGTGGTCCAATTACACTGACTCGGATTACTGTCTAATGAATAACTAAAAGGAGCATTGAGAGCAACGCCTTCATACAAAGGTGGATTCACATCATAACATAACCAACAAGAACGCGTAAGAGTTGGGTTTGACTGATTCAATGACAAAAGGGTGGCATCTAACACATCAAAAAATGGCTTACTAAACAGATAATCATTTTGGCTCTTAAACAGGTGAATAGGATCTATGATAGGTTTGTTTGAGGGAACGATCTGCTTAGTTATTAGAGGACTGGCCGAAACAGTGATGGAGGCTAACAGATTGCTTCTGTTCGTTATATTGGCCTTTACTTCCCGCTTTTTGATATAGAATCGTCCTCCCCTGTCTTTGCCAGATTCCCAGTATCTAAATCCCCAAATTTTGCCGAAAGTCCATGACCGGTCGTGTTCGTTCATTACTTGCAGTATAAGATACCTGCACATCTCTTTCCCAGCCGTGCGCCTTACGCAATTAAGAGGTCCCCATTGGACTTTCAGGTATTTGTCCTCACCTGCTCCAGTTGGTGGGGTCCCTGGTGCTGGTGGCACTGCTGGTGAGTGAGGAGGGGGAGGAGGGAGATAGGGGTGAGGGAAGGGGTTGAGAGGAGATGGGAGCTTGTGACGAGGGCAGAGAGAAAAAGAAAGGGTGGGGGGTGCGGGGGCAGGTGTGTGTTGTGGGGAAGTGGACAGGTACAGCTGTATTCGATGATCTCAAAGGTCTTTCCCAACCAAGTGATTCTCTGATTCTATGTTACGGCCTCTGCTGGGGGTGGGGGAGGTTGTTACCCTGGATTGCACTGGGTCAGTTCACAATTGCTGTGTTTGGCCAGCAGTGCTACGTGCTGGCCAAGAGGGCTACTTAACTGTTTCTGAGGAGGCCTATAGAGTAGAGGGTGCTCTCATCCACATCCCAAAAGCCCCAAGTTTTTGGTTTCTCAGGAAACACAACCGAGCTCATCACTGTCTTTTCCTCAAATAAGTTTTATTCAGTGTGCATATATAAATGAATACAGATACAAATAAGCAATATCAATATGCACCCGGCAGACCATGATGTCAGTTGCCTCAGCTGAAGGTCCTTTTCCTGCTTCAAGGGGTTGAAGAAGGGATGTTGCAGCGCTTCTTGCAGAGTGATGCGCTTGGCTGGGTCGTACTCCAGCATCTTTTGAATGAGGTCAAACAGATCCTCATGGTCCCGATCGTGGCAGATCATGAATTCCTTCATGAAGAGAAGAACAGAGCCCAGGGTTTCAATCCTATAACTGCACTTTGTGCTCCTCTGCCCGTGAGCGTTTTCCCCCTGTGCTCTTACCTTCAGTGGTCTGCAGTGCCTCCTGACGTATTTCCCGGAAGAACCGCTTTTTTCCCAGACCAGGCGGCCATTGGAGAAATACTTCTGGTCGTATAAGGAAGTGTGAAGGTTGATGATGTGCTCTGGGAAAGGCCCCAGCAAGCGCTCCATCATCGCCAGGTGTTCTCTGTTGTTAAGGGCCTGGAGGGAGGGGAAGGCAAGAGAGACATTTCTTTGTTTGTTGTTCAGAGGAACTTATCGAGAACCACGCGGCAGCCTGACTTCATTTTTTGACTGTGCCCTGACACCAATAAACTGAAATCGAGCGAGGACAAAAGAGATGCTCCAGTTCATGTTGCATCCTTTTGAGGTTCAGAGTTGCCTACCAGAAATACTATGTCTCCACAGTAGTATTCAAGCAGAGTACATCCAATGCTCCAAACGTCGCACACATTTGAATATCCCAGCTCTGTGAAAAGATTCAGGCCATTCCAGTTTAGACCGGACTGCAAACAGTTCAACAGCTCAAGCAAGACAAGGAACACTTCTCTAGCACCGTTCAATACGCAAAACGCAAAAGCTCTTATGCCAAAGACCAGCCTAAGCCACAGCCTTCTACTCACTTAGGACCACTTCGGGAGCTCTGTAAGGTTTGGTAGTAAACAAACGGTTCTCGTAATCGTGATCATAAACGGCGCTTCCGAAGTCCACGATTTGAATGTCCGCCTTTCTTGGCCTTCGTTCTTTGCATTTCTGAAGGGACACGCGACGGGATGCAAGTGAGCAAATAAATGCAGAGGATGGCTGAGGGGGAGGAAGGTGAGGAAGAGGACAGCGGCTTACCAGTTTGGGGTTGTACTCTTCCTCATAGTCAGGCGCCACAAAGACAATGTTGTCTGGTTTAAGGTCTCCATGTATCAACTTCTTCATGTGCAGAACTGCAAGAGAACTCCCACAGTTAGCCGGTTCCACAGAGACAATTTAACAAACAAAGCAGAGAAGAAACCCACTCACAGTTCACAGCCGTGCAGATCTGATGTGCCATCTGCCTGATGTGGTCCAGGCTGTACGGCCGGAAGCCGTTGCCTTTCATAAAATCATAGGTGCTGGGTCCCAGGACTTCAAAAACCATGCACACGCACCCGGGGTACTCAAACCACTCCAACATCCGGACACAGCGGCTGCAAAAGCAGGAAAACACATGCATTGCAACAGGCAGTCGTGCAGCGCTCACACACACGGCGTGTGTTACAGAAAGCAATGCTGAAGTCGTCTTCAAGCCAGGACAGCACAGCTGGCTTTGTGTGCTTACTGGGCATTGCTGGGATCCGATGCTTTTAAATCTTCCAGCACTTGTATTTCGTTATAAGCAGCTTTGTAGTTCGTCTCAGTTATCTCTACTACTTTCACCGCTACGTGTCTGCCGTCCCTGGAAGGACAGGTTTTAACAGAACAATGTGTAGTTTTGACTAAGGCGATTGGGTAACTGTCACCCCATCTTCATTATTTCTAACAGTGGAAACCTTCTTGGAAAAGGTCACGCTGACTTCATATAACCCAGAGCCATCTGTGCACAAACCCAACGAAAACTTAATCTTTACCTTTTGAAAATACAGGCCCCGAGATTGCCCCATCTGGGGGCACCACACCTTCTCCAGGCCACCTCCCCCCATCAGCCCTGACCTCTACCAGGCTGCGCTGTGCCTGCAGAAGGTGCACCCATCGCCTCATCCACCAGCCCTGCACGAGCCTCGTGCCTGGGGGCTACTTTGAGCACCACAGGCCAACAGACACTTTTGTTTGGCAACTGCGGCAGCCTTAGAGAGAAACACAGAGAGTGGCACATGAGGAAGCAAAGAGAAAGCCTGATGGGATCAGAAAGCACTTCACAAAATGCATGCTGACACTCTCAGTAAGAAAAAGGACAGGCATTGAATTGAAAAGACTTAGCTTGGTGATCGATGCATTCCAACACTTTTCCAAAGCCACCTTCACCCAACTTGGCAACAACCTCATCTAGAAAGAAAAGAACTCGTAGTCAGCAAAGTGGTGAAGTTATTCAGCTGTTAAACAACATAGAAAATAAACCCAAAAAACAAAGATAAAACAAATAAAGAGAAAGCCTAAGTGCTATCACCAAAGGTTGTTCTAGACTGCGCTCTAAATGGTAAATATCTGCTCTGAGAGATGTCATTGGACAACTCTCTTCAAGTACATTTACAGGAATCTCATTCCAGTAGGTTCAGTAACTCCATTTACTATTTTGGGGGGAAGGGGAAGGGAAAGGAAAAAGAAAGAAAGAGATATACTTTTAAGAGTATATATAACAATATATTATTTTAAAAGAAGTCCCAACACCACTCCCCCAAAAAAAAGTTGAGAGAAAGAAAAGGGTTCAGAGCCCCCCCCCATCTTATGCTAAAATAATTTATTCTATCTGCAAAGCTAAAGAACATGGAAAAATAGTCTATACATCTTCCATTTAGCACGTGTCCTCTCTGAAAGAGCTGCTGACTCTCCGCCTCATCTTCTACACTCTCCATACCGCTGCCTGTGCTCCATTGATGTCTCTCCTGGAACAGCACCAAGATCGTTCAGCCAATCAACAAACTGGAGTGAATTCAGCTCAGAATATGAAATGCATTCATCAGGGAGACAGACGAGGGCTCCCATACCCGCCAGGCCACAAAGAGGTGCCAGGAGCAATTCCCAGTTCAGTCCCCGGCAAGTCACAGGGCACATCATTTATGCCACAGGACAGAAACATGGCAAGGTACAGATCTACCCGTGAGATACTCAAAGTGGCAAGGCAACAAAAAAACTACAGTGCAATTGTTTTCAGGCACTCCAAGAGATGGTTATTGTTCTCTAATCTGGTCAAATACAGCCCATGAAAAACTCAGCAAGACAATCCTCTGTGCTATCACAAGCAAACCTACAAACTATACTTTTTCACTCAAGAAACTAAAATCCCGATCAAAAGTATAAGCTACGAGTATCTGCTAAAGGAATGAAGTACTAATGTTACGGACAGAATTCCTTATCCTCCATCCACTGTAACGTACCTGGGATTCCCACTCGTGTCCACTCGGCCCACTGAGATCCACTTTGCAGCGCTTGCTCTCGGGCGCAGGGCTTGCTGAGCTCTTTCTCTTTCTAGCGCTGCCGAGACACTCTGCGCACTGCTGGTTCTCCAGCGCAGTGCCTGTCGATTTCCTTTTTCTCCCTTTGGCACCGTCACAACTCCTTAGATCCTCTTTGCAGCGCTTACTCTCCGGGGCACCACTCCAGGAGCTCGTCTTTCTCTTCCTAGACATGCCTTTTCCATCCATGTTGAGATAATTGGCTCCGAACATGACAACCGTTAACAAGCAGGGAACACCTCTGGAACAAACACAGCCCCGTTCTGTCCCATCAAGTCCCCTGAGCAGTCTGATCTTCCTATCACCTTGGTTCCCAAGGTGACAGCGTGGGTGACACGCTGCCACCCACCGTCCAATCAGAGCACTCCTATCATAGTAGGTCACAAAGGGCTCTTCAACCCACTGTCACCACCCTGTCCCCTCACGCTATCCCCCCAGTCCGGCAAAGCTGCCCTGTACCAGCAGAGCACCAAAGGGGCTCCTCTGGAGGCAGTTGAACGGGTCTCTTGGATCCCCCAACAATCCAAACGGTACCACATGGGCAGGAAACAAATCGTGGCTCTTGGTTGGGAGAGTATTTGTGGGCAAGTCCAAGGACAAGTTTTTCAGGGATCCCCACACAGGCAGCCAAGTTTGCACCAATGGAGTCAGAACAGAAGAGGCCACAGATTATGGCCAGCGTTTGAGAGCAAAGGCGGTCCGTAAACGGGCTGCTTTCCTCTGGAGTTGTTCTCAGTCTAATACACTGTGTGATTAAGTTCAGAGCAGGCTGCCCTGGCTCTGGTAACGAGCTGGACCTGCAGAGGTGTTGGTGGTCACCTGAGGCCAGCCCCGAGGCAGACAGAGAAGTGCCCAACCCTCCACTGCCAGCCGAAGGAGGCTGAATTGCTTGCTTTTACTGTCACTGATCCATCAGCTCCTTTCTGCTAAGAACTGCCTGGAGCTGCCAGTCTTTCGTGTTCCTCCCTCAGGAGGAAGAACATCAAAGCACCGAAATGCCATAGGTTTTACCTCCAAAAATCAAACCAGATGTCCAGCAGATGTCCAACAGAAGTTCCCTCACTGAGTTCCTGCTCCTGGCCTTTTCAGACACCATGGAGCTGTAGCTGTTGCACTTCTGGCTTTTCCTGGGCATCTACCTGGTTGCCACCTTGAGCAATGGCCTCATCATCACCACCATAGCCTTTGACCACCACCTCCACAGCCCTGTGTACTTCTTCCTTCTCAGGCTCTCTGTTATTGATCTGGGCTGCATCTCCACCACTAAACCCAAATCGATGACCAATTCACTCTTGGATACCAGAACCATCTCCTATGCAGGATGTGCTGCACAACTCATTTTTTTTCTAACTTTCCTGTCACTAGAGACGTCTCTCCTCACAATCACGGCCTACGACCGCTATGCCGCCATCTGCAAACCCCTGCACTATGGGACTCTCCTGGGCAACAGAGTTTGTGTCCACATGGCAGCAGCTGCCTGGGGCTCTGGGTTTCTCAATGCTCTGCTGCACATGGCCAATATATTTTTCTACCCCTCTGCCAGGGCAATGTTTCGGACCAGTTCTTCTGTGAACTTCCCCAGATCCTCAAGCTCTCCTGCTCAGGTTTCTACCTCCGGGAATTTGGACTTCTTGTGTTTGATGTGTCTTTAGGGTTTGGTTGTTAAGTTTTCACTGTGGTGTCCTATGTGTAGATCTTTAGGGCCGTGCTGAGGATCCCCTCTGAGCAGGGACGGCACAAAGCCTTTTCCACCTGCCTCCCTCACTTGGCTGTGGTCTCTCTGTGTTTCAGCACTACCTTGGTGGAGCGTCTGAGATCCCCCTCCATCTCTTCCCCGTCTCTGGATCTGGTGGTGTCAGTTCTGTGTTCAGTGTTTCCTCCAGCCGTGAACCCTCTCATATACTGCTTCAGAAACCAGGAGATCAAGATTGCCCTGAAGATATTGACTCTATCACTAACACTTCAGCAGCAATGAGGTGTCCATTTGTCTTCAAGTTGCCTCAGGCAATATTTATTTGTTGGTCTTTGTAGTTATAAACATGTGGGTATGCAAATATTCACTATCATCCTGTTTCTCCCGAGGATGAACCCAGTCTGTCTGATGTAGAGACATTTCCAAGGATTTATCACCATTCTAGAGGCCAACAGTGTCACATTTCTTTAATTAAAGAGGGTTTCATCGGTGCCATGTGTGAAACTCGGGCTTTCTTTCTCAAATTGGCTGCGAAATACACTCAGGGAGTTGCAGGCTAAAAGGCCTTAATGTTTTGCTTATTGCTGAGTGGACTTGGGGCATGAGGGCATGGAGTGTTTTGTAAGGGATTTAGAGATGGTCTGAGCATTGACCTGTGAGTGCCCAGTGCTACTGGAGATCCAGACCAGACAAGAGACCTCTTCTGGGAACTGTCTTACACGTGGGAAGACGTACTGACAGACTCCTGTCCTTCAGGGCGGTGTGAGGAACCATCAGGAGAGCACAGGAGGTCTCCAGGGTCACCATGTGCCTTTTGTTGGGTGCACAGTGGATGGAGTGTCACAACAAGGTAAAAGCAAATGATGGGCAGGCTAATGAGGGCTAATGAAGGCTAATGAGGGCTAATGAAGGCTAATGAGGGCTCTGCCATGTCAGGGTAAACAGTAGGGACACAGCAGGTGTGAGGAAGGAAGACTGGAGAGCGATTCATGTCACGTGCAATGAGAAGCCATGAGCTTGAACCCATGACAAGCCCGAATACTCCCTGAGACGATTGGAATGTGCTGTGCTTTTCCAAGAACCCGTGGGAAGGGTCTGCTTCTCAGCCTGACCACCACAGCCAGTGTGGGCTCACCATGTGTCCCTAGGGCTCTACAAGACCCTTACTCTGCCAAGCAACACCACCAACTCAAGTCTTTGCAGGGAGCAAAGGAGGGAACCAAGAAAGCAGTGACACTATCAGCGGGTGTCCCCAGGGAAGTATGGGGCACCGTGTGTGACTGTTCTGTGACACTTCCGTGACCAGACTCTTCTATAAACCTTGAATGACTCTACTCTTCTATGACTTGACTCTTCCATTACCTGTCCCTTTTATGACCCCATTCTTCTACGGTCCTACTTTGAGCCCACTATTTTCTGACCTAGCTTTACTATGACAGTTCTGACACCCAACTGTTGTACGACACAAATCACCTATGACCTGACCTTTTCATTACCCCACTGAGTCATTATAGACATTAGGGAGAAAATCTTCATGATGAGGGTGGTGAGACACTGGCACAGGGTGCCCAGGGAGGTAGTGGATGCCAAGTCCTTGGAAGCTTTCAAGGCCAGGTTGGATGAGGTGTTGAGCAGCCTCATCCAATGGGAAGTGTCCCTGCCCATGGCAGGGGGATTGGGACTGAATGACTTTTAAGGTCCCTTCCAACCCAACCCATTCTATCATTCTATGATTTAATGTCCAACTTTTCTATCGTCTGACCCTACTTTAACTCCTCTATGACCAGAATCCTCTATGACCTGACTCTTCTATGACACGCAAAACTGACGCTCCATAGCCAATGTGATAATTGAACCAGTTTTCTTTTATTACAGCACTGGGGGTCACAATGGGATTTTTCCTTTTAAGTGCTCCCACCAAACCAAGGTATCGAGTAACTTTTATCCACACAAGATATATATTCATCAGATCCCTAGAAATCATTAACATCCTACAACAACTCACAGAGATGGTTAAATAGGCATCAATAACTCTATTCCACAGACATTGCTGCCATCTGGTGTCTGGCTAAGTGCAGAGTTAGGGGAGCTGTTCTGTCCCCCGGTATTGTTCTCAGCTGCCCTGGGCTTGTACTTTTCTGAGATGGAGGGGGATAACACTCCCATGTTACCCTAAAAAGCCACCAGGCACTGCTGAGAGCAGAGGGATCCACCTCTCACCACTCAATGTCTCACCCTTTCCGAAGATCCCAGCACCCCACTATCAGCTCAGGGCCCACGATTTCTCACACCCAAAAGCTTTTTATTTCTTGTAGCATCTCTGCACTTCTCCATAGGGCTTTCAGGTAGCACAAAGATGTCATGGGACAGGTTTACAAAATGGAGGGAAAATCACAGCTTGGAAGGAAACCTCAAGGAGACAGCCAAGTGTCCAAATGAGGACATTTGGTGAAGGGAGACTCGGCTCCTTCCCCAGCCCCACTCACTGCATCGCCCACAGCCTCACAGCTCAGAGCAAAGCTGGGACACGGGTGCCCAAGGACACAACTGTAGCAAAGGAGTCACCAGCTCATGGTGTGACACTGCAGCTGAAACTCCCATCCCCAGAGAGCCTGGTAGCAAGAACAAGAGAACAACAGCAATAACACAGATAAGGGGAGAAAGAGAGAGAAAGAGAGTGAGGGTGTGGCTGGGACAGGCCAGGATGGAGGCATGCAGACAGCATTACCCTTCCCCAGTTGTGCCAGGCCCCTCCCAGACACCAACTGTGCTGGGCAGTTTTTCTCAGCCCCTGTGCTCCAGAGAGGGCACTGGAGCTGTGGCTGCAGAGGAGGTGGTTCAGCCTTGGAGCCCAGAGCCCTGAGGGGTGGGAGAGGAGGCCAAGGGACTTGGTCAGAGGAAGGGTCTACACTGGAGGGGGTCATGCAGATGTTTATGAAATTCTTCATCCCACAACATATCTAGTTTCATATTCCACTCATTCCCTGATACTATCCCTGTTGCTTGGAAATCTTCCTTCTTGAATTTTCACTGTCCTGTATCTTTTCTGGGCTCGCCTGCTGTCAGAGGGCCGCTCTGTCTGACTTCCAAACTGCAGATACTGAGATGGAACCGAACTCTGCTTTAGATTAAACCGAAATATTGGTTTGTGATGGTAACGACCCCTCATCCCAGCAGGGACCCCTGACCCCCCTGCAGTGCGGGGGAAGGGGGGCGGGAGCAGCGCCTGTCTGGGGGCGCAGCCTCTGATTGGCTGAAGGGGGCAGTTTTGGTCTCTGATTGGCGCGGGGCTGTCACTCTGCTGAGGTTGAACCTGCCCTCCCTTCAGGGGCTGCAGCCTCTGATTGGCTGAGGGGGGCAGTGTAGGGATTGGCCACGGTGCTGTCACTCTTCCCATATTGAGCCCTCCCTCTCCTGCAGGGATGCAGCCTCTGATTGGCTGTGTGCAGGATAACTCCCTGCCCCCTCTGTTACCTCCCCTTGCCACCCGCCGAGGTGATGTGGCCTTTGATTGGCTGCTGTCACATCAATCAATGCCTGCTCCCACCCCACCAATGGAAATGGCTGCACCCGGCCCACTGGGCACTGTTGCCAGGCAACGGCTCCAGGGCCAGGGCCAGGGCTCCCCCAGGATGGGGGCTCTGGCTCCAGGAATGGGGACTCTGGCCCCAAAACGGGACTGCAGGTGCTGGTGGGAGGGTCTGGGGCTGCAGACGGGGCTCTGCCCTGGGTCACAGAGTCACAGAGTTGCTGAGGCTGGGAAAGCCCCCTTAGCACCTCCCACCCAGCCCAGCCCTGAGCTGAACCCGGTCCCCAGGAGCCCCAGGACACGAGGCTGAGCCCCTTGGGGTGGGGACTCTGCCCTGCACAGCCACCCCCAGAGCTGGTCCGCTCTGCAGAGAAGTGATCTTCCCAATTCCCAACCTGACCCTGCCCTGGTGCAGCTTGAGACCATCTCTTTGTGTCCCAGTGCCTGTTCCCTTGGGAGCAGAGCCTTCCTCACCACAGGAATGGTGTGAGGAATCCTCGTGGGTTCTGCCCACAGGCTGCAGGTGAGAGATGTCAACCTTGAGAAGGTGGCTGGATGCCACAGGACTGGCTCATTGTCCTGAAAACCACTCAGCAAACAGTCAGTATTATGTAGCAATTAACATTATGTGTTAAGTTGGAGCATTCTCACCCAGAGACAGATTTCCTTGAGGCACACGTCAGTTACAGAATAGGATTATATTGGACAAACCAAAACTCGGGCCAGTTTTCTCCATCATTTCATTGATGCAGTGGCCACCAGGGAGTGCAGCACTCTTTTAATTTCCTTCTAATGAGAGGATCTACCCCAGTTTTATCCCTGTAGTCCAAACTACATTTCAAAGGAGAACAAGGAGTGATCTCCGTGGGTTCCCTTCAACTCATGTTGATATCCAAGACGGACATTCTTCACCACAGACCTCATGAACTCCACTCATCACTGTACAAATGTGCACAACTCTTATAGCACAGCCACAGATGCCTGACCCAGAGGTACCTTAACCAAGGCGTCCCTGCTGCGGGACTGCTCTGCCACGAGGAATGCAAGGCTTTTCCCAACTTATATCACACTGCCTCTCAAATGAGCATTGATTCTTTGAGTCGCTTCCCCACTCAGGGTGGGGAGAAACACTGGCACAGTCCTGCCATCAACCGGCCGCTGCGTCCTGGAGTGTGGAGAGCAGCCTCCCCCCACCAGCAGCAGGCAAAATGATCCAGGCCAGGCTGACAGCTCCCACCTGGGGCACCAGAAAGGGGTGTCCAAAGATACGGATCCAGTAGCCGGTGTGCAACAGACAACAGTGACAGCACCCAGAGAGACGCTGGTTGTCCAGGAATCACCTATTGACATGGCGTTATAATAAATGCCAAGCCATCCCTTGCACCTTCTGAGCTGGCTAGAAGGTGTCTTTTGGGGCATCAATCAGTCGTTGATTCCCCAAAATCACCTGCAGAGTTCTCACATCGGTCAACTCCACGCAATCTCCTCCCAGTCTCCTCCCAGGAACTGGCTGTATGTCTAAAACACTGGCTTAGAACTCCTTAATGTAATTAAAAGTCCAGCTCCACATTCACAGGCCACACTGATAACTCAGGCTGTTATCTGACCAGAGAGATGAACAAACTTTATTCCCCTCCCACTGTGATTACAAAAGAGAATGATTAATAGGGAGCCGTCTTGCGTTAGCCTCCTGCCTGTCTGATGGTCCTAAGATACTCTTTAAGATATTAAAAATGTCATGAGCTTTTACCAACACCCCAAACTCTTTTCCTCCCCTGGAGAAGATGGGGAGGCTGTTGGGGAGGGGCAGAACACACGGAGCTCCCACACTGCATCCCAGGAGACACCAGAGAGTCCTTAACAGCCAAGAGCCAGAAGGCACCGTGGCGCAACCACCACGGCAGCTCCAACCGTGTGGCCCCCAGGCCCCACCAGAGCCCCAGGTCCTTCCAAGCTTTGTGCTCCCCACAGACTCCTACCCCCAATGTAGGGACTCAACCTGAGCCCTGCAGCACAGGCATGCTCGTGGGGTGACAGCGCCCGTGGCTCCTGTCTCTCTTCCAGGCTCAGACACTCTGTGGCAACTGCCCGGCAGCAGCCGCCCTTGCTGTGGCCGTGTCCCCCCAGTGCTGGTGGCAGCCAAGGCCCCACTAGCAGGTACAGCACCCCTGGCTCTTCTGGCACCCCAGCACCTTCAGCACCTTCAGGATCCCTGAGCCCCAGCGCAGGTCCATGCACTGGTTTCAGTGGATAGACTACTGGAGAGTGTCCAGAGGAGGCCACAAAGCCGGAGAAGGGTCTGGAGGGGAAGTCGTATGAGGAACAGCTGAAGTCACTTCGTCTCTTCTCAGCCTGGAGAAGAGGAGACTGAGAGGGGATCTCAGAGCTGTTCACTGCCTTCTCCCAAGGGAAGGAGCTGAAACAGGTGCTGAGCTCTTCTCTCTGGTGACCAATAACAGGACTCGATGGAATGGCAAAAGATGTGCCAGGGGAGGGTTAGATTGGATATTAGGGGGCTGCCGTGGGGTGGTGGGGAGCATCCAGAGCCCCCTGCTAACGGCCCAGGGTGGGAGGCTGGTGGGCAGAGTGACAGGGGGTCAGCAGTGCTTTGGGGATGGGGCCGTGTCCATGAGTCCTGCAGGGCCCCGTCTCTCCTGGCTCCCCCGGCAAAGGGCAACTTCCCCTGGGGCAGGGGACAGGGGATTCCCTCTGCCCCGGGATTGCCTGCACAGCTGGGGGAGGCTGAGCCCTGGGGGCGGCTCTGAACCCTTCGGGCCCTGATGGATGGGATGTGGGATTGGGCGATGCTTTTGGCCCTCTGGCTCTTTGTGGTGCCCCTGCACTCCTTGCCCATCCCATACAGGCACGGAAAGGTTTTGCTTAACAGTTTTAATGGAAAACCTAACAACACAGTCACTACAGTCTACCCATTCCCAACCTCCTCAAACAATGGAATCCCTCACCATCCCTATTTGCCCCCTCCCATCCCAACTCCACCATCCAGAGCCCTGCGCTTGGCCGCGATCTCTGGCTTGGCCCTCATGCGCGGCTCGTGCCGCCTCTTCCCCAGCAGGGTCCTGTGCCGGGACAGGCGGCTCTGGGGTGCTGACCCCACACCCCGCTGCTGGGGGATGTTACGTCCTGGGAGGCTGCTTTCAGCCATGTTGACACCAGTCCCGGCGGCGATGTCCAATGGAGCTGTGTTGTCCTCTTCCATTGGGACATTGGTGCCGACGGCGATATCCAGGACGTAGCTGGAGCCCACGTCCATGGGCTTGGGAGTGTCCCTGGTGGCAGCGCCTGCTGGAGCGGTGAGGCGGTGGCCCGTGGCGGAGGTGGATGGACAGACCCTGGTTCCTGCAGGCTCCAACTGAGGAAAGGAAAGACAGTGCCTGCTTAGCAAGGGTCCTTCCCAAGGCACAGAGTGGTCTCCCAAAGAGGATCCCAGCCTGCTCCTGTTGAGAGCGCTGATGGGGTCCTCCTGGCTCACTGCTCAGTGCCTGGGACACCTCCTACTCCCTCCCCTTATCTCAAGGGAAAAGAACTCCAAGGGAAACTCCACCTGCCCAGTGACTCTTATAAAAGCTGATCTGGCAAACAGACAGACAGACAGACAGACAAGCCAGGAACCTTCCAGAGCTCTGAGTTATTTGCCTGCCCCCAGCCATTGTCAAGGCAGCTTGGACAGAAAGCCTTTTGAAAATGGAGCCGCCATAAAGCTGGTGCCTCTCGGAGGTGAACATTAACTGGGCAGTCCCAGGGCACAGTCAGGCTGCTGCGATTAAGCTCTGTCAACCTGGCAGGGCTTGGGCTGGGAATAACAACCCAAAGGGAAACCCATGCCCTGTCAGGAGCAATGGGCTACAGGGTTCTCTTGACCTCCCAGAGGTCCAATAGCATGATCGTCTGAGTTAAACACCTTCCACAAAATAAAGGGAGAGCTTGTCAAAATGATCCAGGCTCATTTCTGCTCTCACACCCACACAAACTCTCTCTTTTACTGAGGGCTGCTCAGCTAAAACTGCCCCCAGATCTCAGGCTCCTCTTGCCCTGCTGTGATGGCACAGCTTGCTTTCTTTCTGGCAGCGCTATGGAAATGTTGTACATGAAAATCAAGTCACAGGCTGCTATGGACCAGGTATTTTGGTTGGAAAAGAGCCCCACGGGTACTTACCGTCTGTGCCCGGGAGGATGCAGGGGCGACAGTTTGGGTGGATGGGTGGAGAGTTCCGGAACCATTCCGTAGAACTGGGATTCTGCCAGAATTGGTCTTTTTCGGCTGGGCACGGACACCTGGTCCTTTTCCAGTGCTCATCAACAGGATTTCCTGCTCCAGGAAGCAGATAGGAAAGATCGAACAGAACAGGGAAAGTTTAAAAAGGTTAGAGAGCTCTAAGAGTGCTCCTAGACTGAGGGATCATTACAGCTCTCTGAAGTTTGCAGTGTTCTAAGCCTGACCCAGAATGCCTGGAGCGAGCGTGGGCCCCGGAGCGATGCCATTGGAAAGGCACAGGCTCCCGTTATCAGCAGGTGAAGAAACCCAGATTCTCACGCTTGCTTTTCCACAGCTCCTCCATGCCTTAGCCTTCCTTCCTTTACCCTGTGCCTGCTCCCAGCTCTTTTCCTGCTCTCTCTTGCCCTAAACCACCCTCCCTGACTTCTGCTGTTGCACAGCCACACTTGCAGAGGGACTCCTTTAACATCCCCTAAGCCACCTCTGTGGGAAATGGGCACAAGGCAGGAGCAAAGCAGGCTCTCCAGAGCAGAGATCCTGCCAGTCAGCTGCTGCTGATGGCGCTTAAGTGTGCTCCTGGTGTGACAGGAGTAACAGACAATGACAATTACATCATTCAATGCAGCATTTTTGGGTTTCCACTTGACAATCTGAGACCCAAAAGGTGTTGTTCTTGCAGAACTGGTGCAGCCTATTGGAGGAGGAATGTGGGTCCCTTTGCTAAAACACCATCTCATATCATTAAAAGCAATGAGAATTCATCCAGTTTGGCTGGGTTTCATTGGTTCCAAACGCCCAAACAGCATCTGAATGAAAAAAACTCCCTGAGCTGAGAAGATGCTGTGCGATTCACGGAGTGTGATTTAGCCACAAAAGAAACCAAGAGCAGCCTTGTGTTTGGCTCTCTTGGAATACATCGCAGCGATGCCCCACAGGTCAGAATGACATCAGGGGACACATACGGGTAGGATTTGCCCCCAGTGCAGGAGGTACCACAAGAGGGGTGGCTGTTGTGCCAGCCCAGAAAGCTCTGCACCAGGGGCGACTGAAACACCCAGACTGTGGGGCAGTCCTGTAGAAAAGGCAAAGAATCCCACCCGGCCGTCAGAAACTCCTCTCGGTGCCGTCGCCGCACCCAGCAGGCTTTCCAACAGCACTCGCTGGGTGCTGGCAGCAACGGAGCGCAAATGCTGCCCTATAAAGATCACCCTGATGGGTGCTCACACTGCTCAGTCTCATGCCAGTCAGTTTTTGGGGGGACAGCTGGGATTCTCCAGCTGAAACGCTTGCCCGTCAGGACAAAAACTGACATCTTCATCCCCAAAGAAAAAGATTAAGAGAAATCTTGAAAGTATAAATTGTTGGCCCAAGGGTACCAGTTTTGCAAGAACACTGCAGTTAAACAAGTTAACAGCGAGGTTATTCCGGTGGAGAGAAACCCTTTTTGAAGGGAAACATGCCTTATATTGATGAGGAACTGCTCTGCCACACCTCAGACTCCCCTGCCAGCCCGCCCTGCTTGGCCTTCCTGCTGGCTGCTTCCCAGGCACACCCACAAAGGCCTGGCCTCCGAGGGTCAGGGGCATCCAGGGGACTGAGCAGCACCATTTCCACTCGGTTTAATGGAAGTTGAAATCCCTTGGACTACTTTCAAAATGCCAGCCTTGTTTCTGCTACAGAAAGCTTAAGGTTGCCAGCAATCCTCTGACAGCCTCTCTCGTGCCCAGAGAGATCACCAGACATTTTAAAACTGCTGCTTCAGGTCAGTAGCATTTTAAATTCAAGTTTAATTATCTACATTTGTTCTACATTCCAGCCAGATGAAGCCAGCGCACTACAGACCACCTTCCCTTGCCCACAGTTTGTTCTTGTCCCTGCTGCTGGGTGTGCCTGAATGCAAAGGTCTTTCAGGAGGCTTTAGTCCAGGAATGCTTGGCCTCATCCAGTTCCAAGCTTGGTAGAAAGTAAAAAAGCCTCTGTGCCCCAGATGCACGTGGTGTGGAGACTCAGTGTCTTTGGCTGGGGCCTTTGGCACAGAGGGGTGATGGATATTTCTCAGATGGGATGGGCCTGACTGTCAGCACTGTTTCTTACACAGCGCTTGTTTCTTACACAAGTCCTTATTTCCCCAGGAAGACCCCTCTGCACCTCAACCCCCCAGCAAAAGTCACACAATGTCACCCATCTCCCCGAGCACTCACCAGTGGGAATCCTTCATTCCCAAACACCAGGACCTGAGCGACAGTGTCCTGCTGTCCTACTGCCTGGGCTCGCAGTATAAACGGGATCTCCACGGAGCTGCGAGGCCGGATGATCCCACACGGCCTGGGGCTGTAGTACAGCACAGCAGCAGCATCGTTGCGATCCTATAAGGGACAGGAACAAAGCCAGCTTCAGAGGAAACTCTGAACTCCTTGACATCTCCTGCAGCAGCAATTAACACATTTAAAAAGCCCTGGGAGAAGGCAGAAAGGCGCAAAGCCAGGTGCAAGACCAGCATGGGCTCAGCACCCTGAGGGGGGCCAGAAGCTGCTGCACCCACAAACACCCACAAACACCCACTCCTGTGCTGGCAGCCTCCCTGCAGCAGCTGCTCACAGCCCTCTGAGTTCCCCTGTGTGAAAGCATCCGAGAGATTAGGAGATAAACTGCTTCCTAAAGAGTTTCTATTCAGGTAGGAATATGAAGTCGGGAACAACCTGAATAGAATTCACCAAGGTTTGATCCAAGACCCTTCTTATTTTTTCTCTACTAAACCCCTTGATGACATTTGAAGATAGGAGGTGGATGCAATGCCAAACCTGAGGAAGAACCCTGTAGCAGCCTGGAAGGTCGCTGTTGTGCACCAGGGTCAGCACCTGCCGGTAGGGGATGTTCAGGGAACAATCTCCAAACGTCAGAGCAGGGTTGAGCACTCGCAGCTCAGGAACGAGACATCTGGGCAGAGAGATGGCCAAAAGGGAGTTAGAGATACTGAGAGAAGGTAGTTTGTTTACTCCCCAAATAGTGTGAAATGGAGCAGGACATGTTTGTTACTGCGATTAACCCCCTTGAACTGCTTCTTGCTCAACACCCTCTTGTAAAGGAGGAGCAAACCCTGAGACCCAGCACCCCAGAGGCTGCCAGGTGCCCAGGCAGAGCACGGTGCCCTGTGCCAGAGCTGTCCGATGGGAACCTTTGTTGCAGGAGGCTGGCAAGGACCCTGCCAACAGTCCCAGCAAGGCGTGAGCTCTGGGTGAGCCTCCCCAGCGGGGCCCAGTGCTCGCCAAGGCTCAGGGACCACAAGACTCCAGTATCTCACTAAAAACGACGTCCTCCTCTCCTGTGTCATTGCTGCCCCGCCTGGAAACGCAGCCACTTGTCCCAGCAAAGGAGGGCACCAGCCACCCCCTGCCTTACGCAGTGGGGATTGCCCTCTCCCAGTCCCACCCCCACGGGTCCATACCCTGTCTGTGCCCATCTGAACTTATAAAACTGCAGCCCAGGCACTGGACGGCTCTGCTCGGGAGAGGGAAACTCACCCCTCATGGAATTAAACTGACACCCGCTGCAGCACAACAGGATTGAACTTGGCTGCAGCCAGGACAACGTTTGGCTTACGTCTGAGAATGGCAATGCTCAAAAGAACCAGAAGGAAGCAGAGAAACCTGAGCTCAGCTTCCACATCAAGGACTGTTTTCCCCTTTGTGAGATCTTACCCTGATTCCCCCCTCACCAGCCCTGCCACAAGCCCCTTCCCCATCTGCACGCACCTTCGCTAACTGAACCAGACAGCAGCTTTCAGCAGCCTCACTGCATCCCAAACAAATTTTGCATTTTGGTTACAAGCCAGCACAGGTCCAGCACTTGCAGGAAGGAGGAGAGGCAGCCCTCTGGAAATTTGTTACACCCCAAGCATCAAAAACCAGGCCAATAATAATTCCTGCTCCCTTCAGAAGAAGGCTTCGGGCTGGGCCTGTCTGCCAAGCCCAGGTGTTTTGCACCTTGGGCTGTTTTCAAAGCACTGCTGCTCTCACACTGGGCTGGGCAGAGCTGGCTCATTAGGAAGAACTCCTCATTTGGAGATGGGGCCAGCAAACCGCGTGCAAGGCCGCGTGCCGGTGGGGGATGCACGAGGAGAGACGATGAGCTGCAAGGAAAGCGCTGATACCTGGCTGTGAGGGACAACGCCGACACCCTCTTGCCTACACCCTTCATGTTCACCACCAGTTCCAACTCGTATGTCAGGACAGTGTTGGAGCACAGGGTCACCTGGTGGAAAGGAAGACCAGCAATTACTTCATCACTGCCCAAAGCCATCAGCCATGCATGGTGTCCTCTGGTTCTCCTTCCATGGTAAGGAAAGGGAGCATTTTGCCCTAATTCTTCTGCTGTTCCGCGTGTAGAGCACAGGCTCTGCGAGGAATGGAAGTCTTCCGACAATATCTGCTTTGTTAAATACCCTGTGCAGTTATCAGAGCACGTGTGAGCTAAATCAAAGCACAGTTGGACTAATGTTCTGCTCACCACTCTATTAGAATTAAGGGATCATTTTTTAGTCTCGACTACAATAGGCCAAATCCAGAAGAAAACTGTTGGTGCCAACAGAATGACTTCAGTCTTAAAATGGGAAGCTGAGCACAAATCGTGGCCCAGCAGATGCTGCGCAGTTCACAGGTACCAGGGCTTCTCCAGTCTGCAGAGAACACAGCTCCTTCTGCTCAACAGGAGAGGCAAAATAAGACTGAGAAGAAAAGCAAACTGCTTTATGCAGCAGCATCTCTTTTTAACAGCCACCTTCTGTCCTCATCTTTCCTCTGCCCACTGTAAATCAAAGCAATCGCTCTAAGCAGCTCTCAAAAACACAGGAATGCTTTCTGTCCTTGACGATACGGTACAAGACGTTCAGCTTATGGGTTTGGAAACAAAACTGTGCTCCTTCACAAAGGCCCCAGACAGACCCAGCCAAGAAAAGCCTAACTCTGGTGCACGTATCTTACTTGTGTTATGCAAGCGGCACTAAAACCCTCTCATAACTCAGCAAAGCTTCAGCTCCGCCTGCTGAAGCACCTGTGGCCAGACTGTTCCCCTACCTGGATATCGAGGAATCCCTGGGGAGGGATGATCCCTCTGCGGGGAGTTATGGTGAATTCCGTGGGTTTGATGTTGCCTTGATATCCCCATCTCCTGGGTTGGTACGGGTCGTCTGACACCGCAGCAGATCTGGTGACACTGGGCTTTCCCAAGCCGTCCCCAGGAACGTGGAGGGTGACGGTCCTGGGCACCGAGGTGGTGTTGGTGAGGCGACACGACAGGGTGCGAGGAAAGCCTGGGAAAATGACACAAGTCTGAATTCATGCACCAATTATCCCACAATAGACCTCTTATTCTGAACATTCAATCCATAAAATGCCCTGCTATGGCCATGAATAAGTAGCGTATTGGCATTGAGGAGAAGATACAGCAAGGTAAAGGACGGTGAAACTGGGAGCTACAGCATCATGCCAAGCAATCCAGTGCCTTTTCTCTCGGCAGGCTACTTAAGTTACCTCCTGGTTGGGACAACCAGACTGAGCACGAGACACCTTGCATCTATTGTAGCACCAATCTCCTATGAAACAACCATCTCCCTGCCTGGGGCTTTTCTTGTTGGGACATTTATCCAAAAGGAAAAAAAGTGCGATACCGGTCCTTCAACCACTCCACAACTGATTTCACACTTACACTGCAGATCATCTCAGTGAAAAGTCTTTTGTGAGTCTGAGGTGCAGAGCCAGAATCTGCATTTCAGTGGGGGCGCTCTGGATGCTCAGCCACCGGCTCTGTCAGCAGAGCTGCCTCTCGGCAGGGACGGAGCCCACCTCTCCGAGGACACCAGTGCCTGAGGCACAGCTATCGACTGGGCATATTCGCTGGCAGGTGATAACGAGGTGCCCCCGCAGCACCAATGAACATCTGACACTAAAGCTCAGGTGGGAAACGGTGGCCTTGCCTTGCCACAGGAACATTCACCCATGGAAGCTACGAGCTCGTACGTGGCGTAAACTCCCTTCTCCTGCAGCCCCATCCCCTGGGCCCTTCTGGCACACAGACTGTCACAGTTTTTCTGCTGCAAGCACGGGGAGGCTGGGGCTGGGCGTACTAGGAGGGACACCAGGACACGCTGAGTTTCTGTTCCTTTGGTCCCCTTTGAGCTCACGATGGCCAAACACCGCCGAAGCATCCAGCAGCCCTGCTTTAACCCCCCGAAGGCTGCTGCTGCGGAACACAGCGATGGATGCTCTCCTGCTGCAGTGCTCCACGGTGGCCAGGAACACACATCTCGAGGCAAAGTTCAAGTGCAGGGCACACTCACCAAAGGAGACGTCACCAAAGTTGAGGGAAGGCACATTGAAAGGAAAAGCTGATCTGAATACACAGTCCCTGTGAGGAGAAAGACAGGCATTGGCTTGGTTAGAGACATGCAAAGGATTCAGCTCGCACTGCCGCTCAGATCAACAAAGCCTCGGCTCAGAACCACGGTGGCTTTCAAATCAACCCATCACCCTGAGCAAATGATGGCTCCGAGCCTCAGTTTCCCCATTTGTAACGTGATGGACACAGAGGTGCCCACACAGAAATGGCCTCACTTCAACCAGCCTTCCCACCTGCATGTTCCCTGCTTTGCTATTTCTGAGCTGGAACTGGTGTTTCCATGGAGTACACGAACATCTTGTCCTCAGATGACCCACGCAATCCTTAGGCACGCAGGAGTTTGAGATGTGAATCCAGCAAAGCGCCCGGACACCCCCTGACCACAACACGAGCGGCAATATTCTACACAGCGTCCAGGTGAATCGTGGAGGAAAGCACCAGCTGGACACTGAGGCACCAGCTCACCTCCAAGAGCATCTGAAACCGAACGTGGGTGTCCTGAACCCACTACACTTCTCACCCATCCTTAAATCCAGCAGCCAGACTCCAAGCTCCAAACCTCACCCACATCCACTGAAACCAGTGCATCGACCTGCACACCATTCGTTAATTGAGTTCATGGTTTATACCACTCAGTGACAGCTCTGCTCTTCGTTAGAATCCAAGGATCACAGTGAACAGTGCCTGCTGGTTGTACTGACAGGACTGCCACTGGGTCAACGTAAAGACAACGCAATTGTTTCTCTACGGAGGTCAAGAGACCCACTCACCACTCCTCTCTTGCAAAAGCATTGTCCTTGCTGTGCTCTTTAATCCATCTCCCTGACCTCTGGGCGATACCAGCCGCAGAGTCCCTTCATTTCTTTACCGCTCTGATCTGGTGCCTCCCGACAGCAGCAGCCCAGGAGCTGCCGAGGAGGCACAGGCAGCCCCACAGCTCCAGAGCACCCAGCATCAGCTTTCCTGCCGACACCACGTTCTCCCCCAGCTCCCGGTTAAGGCTGCCTGGGTCAAGCTCATGTGCTGCTCAGATCCCCGAGAAGGGAGCTCTGCCTCTCCTACCATCAGTTTTCCTTTGCCCCTTCTCCCCCCGGCCTACTGAGGGTTCTCTTCTGCAATGGCAGCAGCCCAAGGCCCTGTGACTGCAGTTGCTGCAGGGCTGCCCGACTCCTGCATCAGCACTTCTCCGGCTGCAGGAAGGAGGCACCGGAGCGCTGACAGCATCCCCTGCTTATTCACATTTTCTCAAGGAATGTAAATAATAAATTGATAGAGAGAATCAATAAAGTATCAGCATTAAAAATGTTTCTGTAAGAAAGCAGCTTAATGTGTCCTTCCCTGCCACAGCCAAGCTTTTGAAAGCATTTGGCGTGATGCATCACCTCATTTTCTAACTCTTTCCATTGCTTTATCTAGTTTTTTTTGCAGAAGATTTGACAGCATGGGCAGGGGGATGGGGGTGAATGATGATAATTACGTAGGAAGTTTCTTTGCTTCTTTCCAGAAATGCTTTGCTCTCTTCAGAGCCAGATGTACCAAGGCTGAAGTGGCTTTTTGAGCCAGCGTTGCTTTTGTGTGGCAAAGGTTTTTTTTGCATGAAGCCTGACCTCAAAGGGGGGTTGCCCTAAGGCAGGGATCAGTGCTTCCTGAACACACGCACCTTTCAGACCCCACCAAAAAGCATCCACCTGCTGTGAAATCCACAGATTGGACAGGTATGTCAATATTCCCTGCTCACAACTACCTGAGTTGCCAGAAATCCTGCAGGTCCACGAGGCTCCCAGCTGCCCTGGGAGCCACCAGGATCCTCCCCAACCCCTGCGAACCCCTGCTGCTCACCTCATAGCTGTGAGTTGATCCAACAAAAATGTCCCCGATGTCCAGCTGGTCAGAGCTGATACGGAGCTGGGGTCCCATGCCTTCCCCTTCGATGTGCAGGGGCAGCCTGGCTTCACGGCCTGGGGAGAGATTTCTGTTTCAGTACAGTAACTCCCTCTGTTACCCTGGATTTTCCAGGCTGCCTCCATGCTAGTCCCTGACTTTGGGACGGAAGGGACTGACTCCAGATGCTCCAGGAGAAGATATGGGACCCTTCTCTTCCCTCAGGACCTACGCCCCGGGGCTGGTGCCTGTTTGTTAATGAACCCCTGGGGCTGCTTTCTAATGTAGTGATGGGTTTACACCCCGAAGGAATGATGCTGAGTTTAAAACATGATCTCTGAATTCCTTCCCATGTGCTTAGACCAGCTTTGAAATCCACCTGGGGAAGGCACAAAGCTCTGTAGGGGCAAAGGTGGTGTAAGCTGGGTGGGCTGATGGCAACTGCTCCCAGAAAAAGACTTGAGAGCATTTCTGAAAGAGAGGATGAGCACAAGGCTTGTCTGGGAGCCTGTTCGGGCTCTGATTTCCAGGGAGGGTGCTCAGCCTGCGGAGCACAGCCAGCCCTGGGAAACGCTACAGGAACAGGGTGGGGGAGAGGGAGGTGGAGGGGCCCCAGGGATGCTCAGTACCTGCCCAGTCCCCACAGAGGAGTGGTGCTGGCCTGTGGACCCCTGAAGAGACAGAAAAAAGAGGGGGGTAAAAAAAAGAGGTGATGTAATAGCCACAGGGAAAACCAATACACTTTTAATCAAAAACCCTGATGTTCCAATTGATATCATTGTTCAAGGGAATCTGAACATTTATTACTGTTTGATATCTTTAGGAAAGCTTCTCCATGAATTGAAGAAATTGGTGTCTATTCACAACCCCCTATAGCCTGATAGCCCAGCACGTCCATCCAGCAGGGAGACTGGGTGTGTATCAAGTCCTGGGATTCAGAACCATTAACGCCCAGGTGGAGGAGGCCACACCAGGTACTTTTAGCTACAGACACAGCTGTGAAGGCAGCTCGAAAAGGACCCTGGATTCATTCTTCACGGATTAAGAAGGTTCCTGCTGCATGGACCGCAGAACTGCGATCCCCACCTGCTCAACACCCGGGAACCGAGCTGGGACCAAAGCCTGAGTGGAAAATCCAACGGGACCCAGGGAAGAAATTCCATCCCAATGAATTTTGAGGTTTTGTTTCTCATGACTATCATTACAATAATAAGTGGAAGAAAAGGGGTGGATTGGACCGACAACAGTGAACAACCTCCAGACAGATGGCAATTTCCAGACAAAAATTGAAAAGGGATCCAACCCAAAGAATTCCTTCTCTCCTTTATGACAGTATTTGCAAAGGGTCAATGCCTGGTGTTCAGCAAAGATGCCAAGAAGGTTGCAATAGCACTCCACACCTGGGAGACAGAGCCTGCTTTCCTTGGGAAACCCAGGATCAGATAACCTGACAAGAAGAGGCAGGAGAAAAATCTGGGACAAAGAAAAGGCGTTTCAATGCTTAGAATCAATATCCAGAGTGGCCCCCACGGACATTTTGCTGGCAGAACTGCTTGCACAATGCACACACACACAAATTCACCTTAGATATAGACACGCACACAAGCTACACGTTTATATATAAACACAGAGCACTGAGGGAGGCAGCAGCCAGGCACCTGCTGACAGTTCGCTCTGCCTCTCGCAGGGCCTTCGACCAACTCACTCGGGTGCTCTGAGCTTCTGTTCCCTCACAGTTTGTTCCCTGTAGCACTGAAAAAGTGCTGCTGGGATTCTTAACAGAGGCAAGGCACCACTCCTACCCCAAGGAACCAGCCTAACTCCACTAACTGGAGATATGGTGTAACATAGCTAATTGCTACCTTGATTCATTTACTTCAAATAATTCTTCTTAGATATTGTCAGCTGGCCACAATCCCTTAATAACATTCGCATACAACGAAGAGTTACACCAAGTATCATTGCATATTTCATGCACACACACACAGGTACCATCCACAGCCAGGAAATTCAGCTACTGCTGGCAGGTTGAGCCAACAGCAAAACCTGACCTCACTGCTGCGCACAGAGAGGAGGCAGCCGAGACCCCAGTCTGTGATTTGGAATGAAGAGTCTCAGCGGAGTGGCCCAAGTCACTTCCTCAAGTACGCTGGACCGTAACGTGCTTGGGAGCAGCATGGCTCACGGTAGAGCAGGTCCAGAGCTGCAGGAGGATTCCACACCTGTCTGTAGACTGAAGCATTTTATTCTATTAAACAATTTTATCCCAACTTCTAAGCTTGACGGGGAAGCACTTTTAGGGGAGCTCTGCAGCAGTGTAAGCATTGGAAGGCCCGGGGGCTGAGAGCTAATGAGGGAGACAGCAGGAACTTTCAAAGCGGGCCCCCACCATCATTCTCTCTCTTTTAAAAGTGATTTTTCAGAGACCAAGTGTTTGCCACACAGAGAAAAGCAGCCTTCTTCCTGCTTGCCCCAAGAAACCCTCTGCATCCCATGTAATGCTCCTGCCCGATGTGTGATTCCACCTCCTGCCTTTCTGCCTCCGGGCATTGCTGCCCCCTGCCCTGAGCTTTCACTGATTCGTTTGGTACCGGGTCCTCGGAGACTTCCAATGGACTTGGACGTCGACCTCCACAGAGCAACCAGTGTCACTGCCTGGAGTAGCCAGAGCAGCAAACGTGCTGTCTGCCAAACTGGTCAAACAGACCTGGAGCTCTGAGCTCCTTCACCTCTTCTCAGTCCTGCTGACTGCCAGGGACTGGGGGCACACAACACCCAGGCGGGGGCTGGGCTGCCACAGGCGCAGGGTGGGTAATAAGGGGCCCTGACTCCAAATCTACAGGTGCTCACAGGCTGAAGCTGTGCCCAAGGACATTCACTCCAGTCTTGGAGATGTCTGTTGGGCACCCACTCCGAGACACGGTTACACTGAGGGCTGACGTCAGGACAATTTGGTGCAAGCCTCCATCCCTTGCTCTTCCCTCCCTGTCCTTTCTGCTTCCACCCAAGGCAGAGGAGTCTCCCTGCCCTGAGGCCAGCACGCCAGGAGCCAGGAGGCATCGCCAAGGCGGCTCTGCCAGGTGCCCGCAGCCCAGCTGGGCACAGGAACGCACGCCAGAGCCTTCAGCCAACTGCTCATGGCTTTTTATTTGCAATCTTGTAAATACAAACCAGTCGGATGAGAGCCCTGGGGGCTCCGTCAGAAAGAGCCCAGTCCCCCCTGACCCGAGAGCGTCTGCTCGACCTGACTCAGCGCTGCCTGGCACAGGCAGAATCGGGCAGGGCACTGCAGGAACGCAGGCTGGGAGGCTGCTGATAAAAAGAGAAGCAGTCACATACCCAGACACTGGGAGGGGACAGATGAGGGGCTAAAGTCAGTGTCCCTCGGCCAGTAAGGACAAGCCAGCCATCTCCTTCAACGAGAAACCTTACCCATTGCAAAGGCTTAGACGTAACAAGGCATACCAAGTGCAAGCCCAGATCTTCACTTCCCAAATGCTGCAGCAAAGGCTCAGCTCATCATCTGTAGCGTCCCAGTACCTCAGAGCAAACACCTGGCTGCACCGTGGTGCACACTGTGCAAACCAGATCTTACAGGGATTATAAAAACAGGCAGAATATTGTAAGCATTGCTCTCAATTCCTCCAAAGAAACCCAGCAGAAGTCAACAGCGTTTCTCCTACCTGATGGTGGCGTCACCAGTAGCTCACAAGGAACCCCTTCAGAAGAGACGCTGACGCTCCAGCCTGTAAGTGGTCAGGCGCGCTGGAAGAGAGCAGTGGAGACCTCTTCCAAAGCACCAGCTCCAGAGCATTAAGGACCAGATCCACCAGGTCACTGCAGGGCCTCATTCGCAGAATGGAAGGTGTTTGTAACCCCATTAACCGAGGTGCAAACCACATCTGAAAGCATGCGACTGCAATTAGCAATTCCGTAGCCATTAGGATTGGAGGGTCTCAAACACCTTCACCAACACCAAGTTCTCTTCCACCTACATTGCACAAATACAAATAGTAGAAATCAGTCTGTTCAAAGTTTCTTGAAAGCACAAAACCAGATTTTTGAGCAAGTCAGGATCTTCACCTCAGTTCCAGACACAGGGAAACCAAGGCACGGCATCAAACACCTCCAGGCAGACGGGCAATGCCACCCGCCTCTACGAGCACCTTTAAATAACAAAATGTGCTGGGCTAAATCGTCCACTTGGGATTTATGGTTTGCATTATGTTTTTATGTGTTGCTCCTTGCTGGTTCTGCAAAGTCAGCACCAACAGAGAATGCCTACATCGACCACGTGAGCACCTTCTGCCCAGAATGCTCTGTGGTGCTGTTAGTAGAATTATAGAATGAAGGGACTTCAAAACCCATCCAGTTCCATCCTCATTGCCACGGGCAGGGACACTTCCCACTAGACCAAGCTGCTCAAGGTCCCATCCAACCTGGCCTTGAACACCTCCAGGGATGGGGAAGTCACAACTTCTCTGGACAACCTGTGGCAGGGCCTCACCACCATCATCACAAAGACTTTCTTCCTAATGTCTAATCTAAATCTTCCCTCTTGCAGTTTAAAGCCATTCCCCTTCATCCTGTCACTACAGGCCCTTGTAAAAAGCCCCTCCCATTATTCCTGTAGACATTTCAGGTACTGAAAGGCCACTGTGAGGTCCCCCTGGAGCCTTCTCTTCTCCAGGCTGAACAAGCCCAACCCTCTCTGCCTGTCCTCAGAGCAGAGATGCTACAGCCCTCTGAGCATCTTCATAGCCCTCCAATGGACCTGCTCCAACAGTTCTGTGTCCTTCTTAAGTTGTGGATTCCAGAACTGGACACAATGCTCCAGGTGGGGTCTCACAAGAGTGGAAGAGAGGGGCAGATTCCCCTGCCTTGCCCTGCTGGCCACACTGCTTTCGAAGCAGCCCAGGACACCGTTGGCCTTCTGGGCTGTAAGCACACATTGCCGGCTCCTGTTGAGCTTCTCATCAATCAGCACCCAAGTCCTTCTCCGCACGGCTGCTCCCAATCACATCATCCCCCATCCTGTGTTGATGTCAGGGGTTGCCCCAAGCCAGGTGGAGGACCTTGCACTTGGCTTTGTTGAATCTCACAAGGTTCACACAGCCCCACGTCTACAGCCTGTCCAGGTCCCACTGGACGACATCCCGTCCTTCAGATGTGACCACTGCCCCACTCAGCCTGGTGTCATCAAGAATGTGCTTTAATTTTTGGTCAGCACTGAAGATTGGGCTTTCCGGGGACTGGAGTTTTGGGGCCAGGACGATGCTTGGGGCAGGTCAGTATTGAAGGCAAGATGATGAGCAGCAGTGGCACCTGGAGCTGCACCATGCCGTGCTGATGCCACCGGGGCTGTGCCTGCCCAGGGCCCGGAGCGGCTCCCACCGCCCCAGCGGCGTCACTGGGACTGTCCTCAGCAAGGGGCTCAGCCCCCCGACCCCTGGCACTGGGCACTACCCCGAGAGGGACCTCACCCTGCACCTTCTGCAGGCCAGACCCGCCAAGGGGACACCGATCCCCCAGGCACCGCTGGCTGCGTCGGCCCCGGGGTGTGGTGCTGGGATGGGAGATGGGCAAAAGAGAGGGAGTTTCCAGGCATTTTTTGGCCTGCACGGTGAATTTTTTTTCATTATTATCCCTATTTTTTCATCTTCCTGTTCCTGCAGCTGCACAAGGTGCAGCCAGACAGCAGGAAGAGTCCCAGTCAGGCTCAGAGCTGAGTGGGGTGGGAGCCGAGGAAGGGCGGGATTGTCTTGAGGCTCTGCAGGGCTTTGCCCCCAGCACTGTCCCTGCTGCAGGGGACGCTGCTCATGGCCAAGACCAAGGCTTTGCAGCCCTTGCTGTCCTGTGTGTCCATCCCCCCTCCAGTCGCCTTGTCCCTGGGGCTCTGTGCTCCCTCCCCCTCAGGAATGTTTCTGGAGCATTTCTGGAGAAACGGCTTTTAATGGGAAAAACAAAAGAAAAGGAAACATCAAAGATACTCAACCACCCCTTCCCCAAAACACACCACCCCCTTCCCTCATTCCCCCATTCCCCCATCTCCATCCCATCTTTGTGATGGCTCTAATGTCACCAGGCCACCTCTGTGCTGCCTCCCCAGAGCCCTGCACTCGCTCGATGACACTGGTGAGGGGCTCCTCCTCCTCCTCTTCTGCCCCCTCTTCTCTGCCCCAGCTGGCTGGAACACTGCCAGCTCCATCCCTGCATCCCCCAGGGCGCCTCAGGCAGCACAAAGGAGGGGAAGTCACGCTGAGGGTGGTGGTGCTGGTGACCCCCCCCCCCCCGTGTCCAGGGAGCCACCCAGGCACCTCAGGGTCTCATCAAAGGGCAGGTCCCCGAGCAGGACAAGGTTCCTGCAGGGTCCCCAAGGGCTTGGTACGTGGTGGGGACATCACAGCCCGGGGTGATGACAGTGCCCGGCGCTGTGCCCGTGGTGGCTGTGGCTGTGCTGGAGCCGCTGCTCCAGCCAGATCTCCCCTCGCTGGGCTGGGTGCTGGGAATGGGCGGTGGCAGCACTGGGGCGCTGGGCTCTCTGGGCTCTGCCCTCCACTCGAGCCACCACGGTCCCCGGGTACGGGGCCGCTGCCAGGATGGTCCTGGCTCTCCCCCACTGCATCCTCGGCACGTTCAAGGAGCCCCAGCTCCTTTTGGAGAGGTTCCTCCCTGGGCAGGGCAGGGAAGGGCAGGGCAGGGCAGGGGCGTCTGCCGGCTCCCACAGGGATTCGCACTGGGGGGCGAACCGAGCTTCTCAGGGACCCCCGGGACGGGCAATTCGTGCTCCGCCCGAGCCCTTCGCACCCACAGCGAGTCCCGCCCGTCCGCCCCGCGCCGCGGAACCGGAATGGGCGGCACTGGGGAGGGGCGAGCGCAGAGGCTGACGGCACATGGAGTTTGTCCCACTCCGTTCGCCCTCTCTGCCGGGAGGCGGGCCCGGGGCTCGCGCAAGGCATCACGGGTATCGTAGTTCCTCCGCCCCGCCCGGCCGTGCTGCGGGAGGCGGCCCCGGGCAGCTCAAAACTACCAAAATGGCGGCAGCGGGGAGGGTGCGCGGGAGCTCTGGGCGGGCGCACGGCGCTCGATTCGGGGCTGTGGAGCTCCGCGGGGAATGGTCGGAGCGAGTGCGGAGTCGGTGCTGCAGCCGGGTTCCCTCTTGCCCCGGACGCCGGGGGACACTTGGAGACTGTAGAGGCTCGTGAGGTGACCACAGAGCGGAGGCGAGCGGAAACGGGAGCGGGAGCGAGGGGGGAGCAGCACAGGGGTACCGGGAGCGGGGGGGTGAAGGAGCACAGGAGTTCCCGGAGCCGGCGGGGGTGGAGGAGCAGCACGGGGGTCCCGGGAGCGGGGGGGATGTGGTTGGCGCAGCACAGGGGTCCCGCGGGGGTCCCGGGTACGGGCGGGGGCAGCCCGGCTGCGGGGCGCTGCGGTGGAGCAGGCGGAGTGCGCACCACCCCGAGAGTTGGGGGGCTCGGGGGGCTCAGGCGGTGGCGGCCCCGCCGGGAAGGTTTTGTGACTGAGGGGCAGCGGGACCAGCGGCTCTGGCTGCGAGGGGATCTGTGCGCGGCTCCCGCAGCCCCGAGCAGAGAAGGTTCGCCCGCGGCGAGAGACTCCCCAGGTCGGCGATTGCGGGTGGGGGAGAGCCCCGCAGGAGGGACGGGGGAGGTGTCCGTGGGGACCCCGGTGCCCCCCCGGCCCCGCACGGTCCCCTCCACTTTCCGCTGCCCCTTTCCCTCTGCCCCAGCCGAGGTTTCCCCCCCTCAGCATGGGGCCCAGGCCCGCCTCTTCCCCCCCAGCTCCTCTGGGAGAAGGGCAGGGGCTGCACGGGTGAATCAGGGAATCGTGGATTCCTTAAAGCTGGAAAAGACCTCTCAGCTCATCCAGTCCAAGGTCAGCCCAGCCAGCTCTGCAGGAACTTGGTCTTTTTTCCCAAGTAACAAATGATGGGATGAGAGGAAATGGCTTCAGTTCATGCCAGGTGTTGTTTAGTTTGGATGTTGGGAACACTTTCTTCCCTGACAGAGTGGAGAAGCCTTACTGAGGCTGCCCAGGGCAGTGGTGGAGTCTCCATCCCTGAAGGGGTTCAAAACATATGGAGATGTGGTACTTTGGGACATTGAACCATGTCCCCAGGTGGTCACAGGGGTTTGGGCTGATGGTTGGACTGGATGAGGTGAGAAGTCTTTTCCAGCCTTTCTGATTCCATGACTCTCTGGTGGCTGTGGTGTGAGCTGCTCTGTGTCCAGTCGGGAGGGGGCTGGTGGTGGGGCTGTGCCCGCAGGCGTTTGGCTGTGGGAAGCCTGGTTTGGTTCATCTCCCAGGTGGGAAAGGGCCAAAGCCCCCTTGTCCCTCTTGTCTGTCCTGCTGTCAAACCAGCACTGGTTTCTGGTTCTGCCCGGGCCTCGCAGGGCCGTGACCGCCTCAGGCAGCCTTGGAGCTGAGCCCCAGGGTTTTTGAGAGCCCACGGCCCTTGGCCAAGTTGTTTCAAATGTCATTGCTGTGCGCAATGACCTCAGGAGAGGTGCTTTGGTCCTTCCTGCCGAGCAGGAGTTGTGGGCTTTTCTGTGCAGTGAGTGTGCAGATCCTTGGAGCTGGAATGTGCCCTTGGCAGGGGCTGAGGAACCTCTCCCTGTGCTGGAGAAGGGAATGGGGCAGGGCAGCGTTTTAGCTTGTTGCTGCTGGTGTTCAGTGTGAAAACAGGGCTTCAGCCTTTTGTTCCGTGTTTTCGGTGAGATATACATTCAGTGAAATGTATTTATGTTGTTCAGTCCCATCGGTTTCATTTCCCACCCCGCTGTGTTCCGGGAGAAAGAGCTCCAAGGTTCTCCCCCTGCGCTGTGAAGGAGGTGACCGGAAAACCTACTGCCCCGATCCTGCTGCTGCGTGGGCCCCCAGAGGTTCCTCCAGAGGTGCTGATGGGAGAAGAAGAGATGACGGTGAGTTTGGGCTATGGAAAGCCCAGCTGGGCGCTGGGGAAGGGTCCCAGGCCTCGCTCCCTGGCTCAGGGGGTGGACGCGTGCTCCCAGCAGCTCCTCTCCCGCCCCGCAGTCCCGCTGCCGTGCAGACGGAGCTGTTGTTTCGTGCCCTGCTCTCTGATGGCTCTTGGCATGTTTTATGTGAGCAGAAGGCTGAAGGGGAGCAGTTCTGCTCCGGAAATCCTCTGAGGCCTGGGAAGGGAGTCCCTTGTCCCTTCTTTGAGCTGCAAGCCTGGGGCTGTGTTTCCCCCCTGCTCCTTCGATCGGACGCTGTACGGAACGCGGCCAGGGCGCTGCTGCGCGCTTTCTTGGGATGGGAAACGCTGTGTTGAGCGCTGGGTTTAGAGCTGTGGGGTACCGGCCGTAGACCCCAGCCCTTGGATTCCAGTTGCAGGAGGTGGCAAATGTCACTGACGGCTGCTGCCTGGAGGGGGACAAAGAACTTGGCCCCAAAAGGGCAGGAGGCGGGATTGCTTAGGATTATTGTGGCTGCGCCGGGAACACGGCGGGTGAAAATCCTGCATCGAGGAGATGATGCTCACGGGTAGCGTGGGTCAATGCCAGGGGAGAGAGTGATGTACAATAGTCAAAGAAGTATTATAGTGTTGAATTTTATTATCAGTGATTTATTTCAAGTTTTAAAATATTTAAATTACATGCTGTATAAGGAATGGCAAATAGTTTCCATGTCTCCTCAAGCAGTGGAAGCACCTACTGAGAATACTTTCAAAGTAATTTTGAGTGTGCATGGAGACCATCTTTGTTCTTCTCACTAACCAGGTTTTGTCGATGGGCTTGAGAAGGTGAGCCCTGAAATTTGCCGTTGGTCTAGCAAGAGTGGAGCCTTTGACAAGCAGATGCCACAAGTGGTGCTACCTTAATTTACAGCAGGGAGGAAAATAGTGCTTCAGTCTTCCACTGAAGACAGCAGAAAAAAGATCCGTAAAGAGCCAGACCCAGCTTTCATCATCACGACACATCCAGTGATTCTTATTTTCATGTTTTGCTCCTTCCATAACAGCATAACTTGTACAGCTTCCAAAACCCTCAGATACACATTAAGATACTGTGATAGAGCTGAACACTAGATAAAACCAGAACAAATGACAGAAGAAGATAAGGAGACAAATGGGTCAATATGATAGGGATGACCAAATCATCATCCGGTCTTCTGCATGCACTGTAGCGAAGGATAGATTTGAGGGGCAGAGCAAAGGAAGTTTGAAAATAGAGCTTGGGAACCCTATGGATGCTGGGTTAGTAAAATGGAAAAAGCACACTTATTTTTCTCTGGTAATGATGCTTACATGTTTTCTTGCACTCTCCGGCTGCTCTGACTTTGCAGACGCTGG
This sequence comes from Dromococcyx pavoninus, assembly GCA_033558185.1. Lineage (NCBI taxonomy): Eukaryota > Metazoa > Chordata > Aves > Cuculiformes > Neomorphidae > Dromococcyx > Dromococcyx pavoninus. The sequence continues at coordinate 212,457 of JAUMJL010001029.1, forward strand.
AAGGGGAGCTCTACTGAGAACTTCCATCTTCTCCCTGAGTTGAAAACCTGGAATATTGGCTACTGCTGCGTGTAAGTGCTGTGTTTCATGATTCATTTATTCACCCTCAAAGATAAGAGAGGAAGGCCCAAAAGGACCAATTCAGTAGCTTCCCATCTTCCATGGCCTACGTGCCCTTGAGACCTGAGGATGGGGGAGTTCAGCCCTGCCGTGTAGTTTCCCTCTGGTGTTACCTGCACTTACCCTCCTCACATGCTTCTATTTACAGAGAAAGGATGCCAGTACTAAAAAGCTACTTTTCATCTAATTAGGTAGCATTGACCAGCACCAGCAAGCCTTTAGCCACCACATGATGACCCTGATCCTACCATCCTTGCAGAGCCATCAGCAGAATTTGCCTGGATTCAGCTGCTGGAGATCAACCCCGTATCCTGGAGGCAAGGTGAAAAGCTCTCCTGCATGCTTGTTCTTTAATTAAAAGATGTGTATGGTGAAAAGGGGATCACATTAATGGGCGTTTGTTTTAGATGAGGAAGCAGAGCTTTACCCACAGTGACAGCACACGGATGTCACCCTCCTGCTCCTGGACAATCATTTGGCAGCCACGTACAGAGACTTCAGCAATGCAGAAAGCAGCATTGGCTTTCCTGGAGCTGCTGAACACTGTTTAATTGGGCAATTTAACCCAGGTGGTCTCTACAGCAGCCTCTGTCTGAGGCCTGGAGAAAACCAGGGAGGAGAAAAGAGTGATTTTTCTGCATCTGTGCGTGGGAAAAATTCAGAAAACCCAGCTGAGACCTGCAGAAACCAGGTGTGGCGATTGCAGCAGGAGAAGGTCTCGACGTGGGCAGCGTCATGGGAAGTGTCCACCTCTGTGTGATGCTGTGCCCATCAGAGCATGGAGAGGCACCGTGGGTGCTGATGGGAGAGTTCAAAAGGTCTGTGGAGGCTGCGCTGGGGCCAGAATGGAGAGGTTTCTTCTGCGAAGACCATACTGAGAGTCTGTCTTTGGATAGCAAGGTGTGTTTTACAGGCAATGCACTCATCAGTGGTGCATCAGACTTTGAGGACTGGGATGCTGTAAACTGTGGGGGCTTATTTTGTTTGCAGGATTTTGAAATGGAAAGGACTGGGATTCTCCTTAGTTTCTGAAGAGTCCAGGTGATTGTTGTGTAACATAGCTGTGAAGTAACCCCTGGTACATCAGTGAGGTGGTTTTTCCAAGTAGATGTGTGTGTGAAAGTGGAGAGGTGTGAATGTTGTGCCAGAGGTCTTTTATTTGAACAACTGTGTGAAGGAAAATGGGTGCCCTCAGGAGGGAGGCAGTAGCACTGCCTGGAGCTGTGTGGAGGTGGCTGATGTTGCCAGACCTGCTGTATCCCTGGCTTGTGAGTTGGGAATTGCGCTGCTGAACTAGGATGACCTTGTTTAGTCTAAATGGAGCCACTTTTTCTGCCCCCAGATTTTATCCAATTGTCTGTTTGGCACCCTGAGCAGAGCAGTGTCTGCAGCGGGACTGCTGGGTGTCTGAAAGACCGAGACTGTCTGTGAGCAGATGGGAATGTTCTGTATTCCTGTCTCCAGCTCTCAGGGACCTGACTGAGACTCACAGACCTCAGAATGCTGAAGAAGGATGCTCACAAAATGCCATAGCAAATACAGCTGGAAAGTCATCTCTTTTTTTAACTCCCTTTGATTTCTCAGGCTGTTTGAGAGCCTGAAACCCAGGTCTGAATCTAGTGATGTGCAGAAAGGCAGGCTTGGGTGCTTGCTTACTTCTGTGGCTCCCTCTGTGCCCTGCTTGTCCAGCAAGTGGGACATCTGGGATTTATGGACATCATAGTCTCAGGGTTCAGTCTCCCACCTTCAGCAACAACTCCAGCTCTCAGAACAGGCTGAGCTCCAACTCAGACACTTTTAAACACTGTAAAAGCCCTGAAACCAGGTGAAGAAAATGCAAAAAGAATCATGTCTCTGTGATTCATTGCCAAGAGCACCAGCAGGACAGGGAAACGCTCAGCTGTGGTTCCTGCTGCACTCACAAGTGGTATCTTCCAGTTACTTAGAATGTATCTGTCTTGGGAGTGGTGAATTGAAATTTCCCTGTGCCCACAACTGCCCTCACAGTCCTGTTCCCTTTCTGTTGTGCTGTGCCTCCACCAGCCACGCCTGAGGCCAGGACAGACAGAAAACAGACTGAAGAAAATCAAGCTGCACCTTGATGTCCCACTTTTCTCAGGCTGTGTTTTTGCAGTTGGTAGCAGATGGCAAGTCTTGGCTGCATCACTCTGGAGGTGCCAAGTGATGTGCAATCTATCGGTGCCTTTATTTAATGCGAAGGGAAATTTTGCCTCCTGCTTACACTTTGGAGGCTGCAACACAGAGACAGGTGTGATGCTGTTTCATGCTGCTGTGTCACCTACCCAGAGTTCTTAATAGCTATTTTTAATCTGGACACTTGTCACAAGGGACCTACTAATGGGTCTCACAATATGATCATTATGATCTAAGTGAGCCGTTTATTGAGTGTGCTATACAATCTTATATACTCGAATAGCTATACGTCATCATTACATTGGTTAATTGGAATTAGTAATCATTCTAAAGCTGTACCGTTCATGCACAAGTAAAATTCTTTTAATTGACACATTATTGCTTATCACGTGTCTCTATTCTGGTGCTGAAAGCAAGCTTGTTCACGTAGCGACCTGTGGTTTCTGCTGAACTATGCTTCTTGTTTCTCCGTCTACAACAGTCTTCTTGTTCTTCCTTCAGGTGTTGTTACGATATTCTTCTTCCCTTTATCTGTAGCCTTGATTTACTTCATTTCAAATGCAGGATCGCTCACGTACATCTCATACAGATGTCCTTTGTCTTGTAAAAATTCCTCAACAGGTCTGGGTCCTGGGTGAAGGTCTGGGTTCAGGTTAAGAGTGGCTCTTGTAGTTCACCCAGCACTTACCCTGGAGTAGAAGTGAACATCCAGGCCCTGCACATCCTCCCTTGAAGGAAGACACCAGACCCTCGTGATGCAGGCTTGTAGGAGGCTTTTCTCTCTGCCCACCAACACCGTCTGCCCTGAGCTGAAAAGGAAGAGAGGGGCCAGTCGGGCACTGGTGCTGGGAGCAATGCCTCGAGGCCTCCTGTGTGTCCCCTTTAGGGATGGGCAGGGATCTCAGTTTGGTGATGGCAAACATGGCTCTGCCACACAATTATGTTCAGTTGGTTCCTGGGCTCCTCTTCCAGCAGAGCACGATCAGGATGGGACCTGGCAGCCACCGGCACCAGGTGCCACCAGACCCTGGCCCTGCCCAGGCACTGCCCTCAGAGGGTGCAGGTGCCAGGAGGCCTTGCCCTCTCTCTCCCAGCTGCTCGGTGTCCTTAGTGGCATCTAGTGGCCATGGTTTAAAGGACAAGTAGGTGTTGGTGTTGGGTCATAGGTTGGACTAGATGATCTCAGAGGTCTTTTCCAACCTTGTGATAACGTGATACTGTGATACTGTGATCTAATAAAGGAGGGGAGCAGGGAGGGCACCTTGATGGTTTGTAGCAAGAGCTCTTAGCCCAGTTAGGGAACAATTTCCCACAGGATACAGTTATCATTATATGGATGACATTCTGCTTGCAGCACCATCACAAACGATGCTAGCAGAAATGGAAACAGAAGCACAAAAATCATCACAGCGTCAGGGGCTGGTGATTGCTCCAGAAAAGGTACAACACCAACAACCTGGGTTATATTTGGGTATGAAAGTGTTAAACTGCAGAGTAATGCCACAGCCAGTTCAATTGCAAATACAAGTTAAAACTCTCCAGTGAGTTAAAACTCTCAGTGAGTTAAAACTCCCAATTAGCTGGAGTACTTAACTGAGTTTGGCCCTATTGAGACCTGACATCTTCTAAACTACAACCATTATTGGATTTGTTACAAGGGGATTGAGTTAACTTTATTTTCCTTTCCACAGCCAGGAGGGAGCTGAACTCAGGAACTGGATTCGGAACGCACTGATCCAGGGTCAGGAACAATCAGACAAACGAGGTCCTCACTGGACCATCGCAGAAGAGAGCGAGACTTTCATGATCTTTCAGTTTTATACCGAGTACGATGTATATGGAATGGAATCCTCCGTTGGTCAGTTTGGGGTCACCTGTCCTGTCCGCCCCTCTCTGCAGATGCAGCCACTTTTTGCCAGCTGGAGGATGGCCTTGGTTACCAGAGGAGTAAGCATAAATATTGGCCCCTCTGTACACCAGTGTTCTGTGTTATCACTGCTAGAAACCATCTGAAAAACATGCAGTTAATTTTTTCAGAAAATGCAGTTACTTTAGATCAAGGCCGAGCCACAGTCAGAAGCTCCCCGATTAACTCAAACCATAACACATCCACAAGTGGTTATTGACGATGAAATATTTATCTCTTAGCTCTCACATTTTGGTTAAAAGGGGGAAACTTTCCGTCTGGAGCAACGTGGATGAAATTCATCCTTGTCCTTCTAAGGAAGCTGATGTCAGTACTGATTTTATTGGGCCTCCATTAACAACAAGTGAGCAAACTCTTTTCAGTGGGTGCGTTTCATATTGGAAAAATGTAGCAGAAAGGGCAAAGAATGTAAAGAAAAAAAGGACAAATAGGAAAACATTAAAAGGTAGCAATCAGTCGAAAGCGCTGTGTGAAGAGATTGTGCAGCTGATGACCTTAAAAAAAGACCTCAGCACCACAGTCAAGGCCAGTGCTGCCATCATTGAATGTGCCTTTCAATTCCTCTCCCCAAAGCAGAGTTCAGGCCACTTGGGAGTCAACCAAAACCGTCAGGCTCTCTTCTGCTGCTGTGGGTGGGAACCCCCCTTGTGCTGCACAGGCCCTCACGCAGGGGCCGTTGTGACCGTGTCCTCGTGGGAAAGAAGAGGAGAAGCGATTGGCTCTGCCTGGGCTCCTCGGAGCTCGCGGGGTGCTGTGGGGCCAATGCCCAGGAGGGTGTCTGAGCCTTTGGGGCAGTGCGTGGGGAGGGCTGTGCCACTGCTTGGGGCATCACCCGGGGCCAGTGCTTCAGCCCTGCGCCTTTTAACATTCGCGTCAGCTCCACAAGGGTAGAAATGGGTTTATTTTAAATTAGGACTTCCCCAAAACAGAGTATTCGTAACTTTGCTTCATTAGGTTTCTAACTGTACATAGGAAAGCTGATGAATGAAGGAGGAAATAGTTTCTGTCTGAGGCTGTGCCCCCCATTTCCCTACCCTTTAAGAAAAATAACATAAAAATCAGCAAATGCGTTGATGTGATGGAGACTTTTCCATAACAGAGCCAGAGTGACCGGCCCACACTCTGTTTTGCTGCTGGGAAGGCCTGGGCCATCGCTCTGCCCTCGCCTTGGCTCGGTGCAGGAGGGAGCTGGGAAGGGGCAGCAGCAACCCAGGAGCCTGCAGAGCCCCACTCTCTACTTGGGAACCGGAGCAGGGGGTGGTGGAGGAGCTGGTGGGCTGTGGCCAGAGTCAGAAGTTCTCAGTGACACTTAAAGAGGTTTCAGTAGTCCTCCTTCTGCAGCTTGGTCCTGGGGTGGGGAACTTGTTCCCTGTACTTTCATGAATGCTTGCAGAGGGATATGGCTTAGACTCCGTGAACATTAGAGACTTGGTATTGTGGTTTAAATTAATTCTTCGACCTGTACCTTCATCTGCCATACTACACGTGCACATTATGGGCTGAACATTAGATATTTATGTTCATTTAACAATCTGTAATAAGCTACTGGGGCTGATTTTGACAAGTGCATTGAAGTTATTGCTTTTTTATCAATATCACAGTACATTTGTCAGCAGAGAATGATAATTGTATTGCTGTGTGTACAACCAATCTTGTGCTATGACTTCCTCTGCGCACAAATTGAATACATTTCATCTTAAATACAAACCTATTAATTAAAATCAGAGAGAAGTAGAGAATTTTAAATAGCCAACTATGCAACATCTCTGGGCAGCATCTTCTCCAGTGTCATCTTCTTCTGTGAATAACTTGGAGTCTCACATGATCACCTACTCATTTATTTGTTTGTTTGTTATAGGATACCAGAGGAAATGCGAGGTCAGAGTCTGAAATCCAGGTCACAAGAGGTAGGATAAAAGGAGCTGACAAGGCTGCTGCAAAAGAACAAGAACGTATTCCTATATTACAGCAGGCAGCATCTCTTCTTTTCTTCTGTTCCTTGCTTTTCACAGGCTGGTAACTCAGGCAAAGGCACTGCATGTGGGGACACTGGTCTTCAGCTGCACTTTCCAGAAGCGTCCAGCCAGCTCTGAGCTTTAATTACTTCTAACTTCTACACTATCACAGTATCACAGTATCACAGTATGACAAGGTTGGAAAGGACCTCTGAGATCTTCAAGTCCAACCTAATTTCCTTCCAACCTGGCTGCTTTTCTTGCAGCCAATGATAAACTAAATATGAGGTTAGGGTTCTAGAAAAAGTAAGTTTAAAGCAGGAAAACCTTTTAAAATCACAAATGTTAACTTACATGTACTGGAATAAACATGATTTTAAGCACAAGGAAGAGAAGACTTCCATAAACCGGGACTGAAGATCAGGAAAGGATTTCTCTGCCATGGTTTAGTGGAGATCATCAGAGTGAGAATGAGTCCAGCTATACTTGAAAACCAATTAGTTAATATCCCAGTGTGATGATGGTTAGCACTAAGATTTTCTGCAGTTCAGGTTCCAGAAGCATTGACGTGCCTTTCTTTTATCAACTGACCAAAGTGTAATAAAACTGGAGAGAAAAAAAATCACTGGGAGAAGTTGCAACCATCAATGTTTGCCTCTTCTGACAGAGTATAAAGAAGAGAATATGGGACGGTACCTTATGCCAAAGTAAATGCCATTGCTCAGGAGGTTTCTGTGGTGTATAAAATCTCTGTCCTACAGCATAAAATAGGGCAAAATTAACTCTGGTAAGAATGAGGCTGAGCAGTTCAGGATGAGAGGCCAGGAACTCGGGAAGCTCCAGCCTTGCAATCAACTCAAGGCCTAGATTTCACATTGCAGTTAAAAGTAAAGATGCAATATCAGTATTAAGACCAGAGATGGGGCAAAACATAGCACAGAAGTAATTGCTGGTCATCTTACCAAACTTATCAGGATTTTCTCTTGGCAACAGGAGATGGACCTGCATGAAAACATCCCTGAAGCTTCAGTAATTTTGACAACAAGCAACAAGGCAGAGCACAGTTCCAAAAGGGATGGGGAGGGCAGGAGCAGTGTACAGAGAGGATACTTCTCCATGGGATGTAACCAACACGCAATGCTGTGAATGTAGGTATTTCTTTCCTGTTTGTGTAAATGTCTTATCGTGGTATTTGCCATAATAAGCATTATTTTCCTTCCCTCTTAGTAATATTCCTTGTTTCACATGTAAATTCTCTTATTGCAAAATTTCCTTATTGCCACAGAAGTTAAAAGGGTTGCCTTGTCTCAGCTTTGGGTATATTTAGATTAACTGATGTTTGTTAATTTCCGAAGCATCTCTTGTTATCAAAGTCTGCCCACCTCTGCTTCCAACAGCATCTCTCAGAGCAGTTGTGTGAGAACAATCCCAACCATTGCATTCAGCATCTTGCTGATTCCTACTGCAACAAGTTTCCCGTTTACTAACAACAATACCATTGGGCAGCAGCTGGGCAGGTTGACCAGAGACAGGCAGATTTTTCTGCCCTCTCATTCCCATGCACAGATGGAGACAAGCTTTTAAGCATGACAGGGCAGCTAAAGCTCCTTTTCAACTTAAACTGACCATATCCCTTCTACATATTCTGCAAATTGATGTGACCACGCTTCCACATTGCTTCGTAACATATTCTGTGCTAATAATGTAATCATTGACAAAACACTCACTAGTTTATCATTATTAATAAATAATCAAAAGACAGGCATAATCTAGGAAAGATCTTGTTCCACTACCAACTCCCCAGCCAGCCACATGTAATTTTTTCCAGGAACGACTCAAAAGATCACCTGCTCATCCACTGCCTGGTACCAAGTAGTTGCCTTCATAGGAAGAAGCTCCAAAAGGGCACAATCTTGGAAACCACGTTGGGCTTTTCTTTGAAACCTTTCTTCCTTCACACCTGCTAGGCTTGCACAGCTGAATTTTTCCATTCTTATCAAATCTTTCCAGTTTAACATGAGTAATAGTGCCAGATTGATGAAAAAACATACCCTTTGGAATCGTATCATAGCATCATAGAATGGTTTGAGTTGGAAGGCACCTTAAAGCACCTCCAGTTCCAAGCCCCTGCCATGGGCAGGTACACCTCCCATTGGATCAGGCTGCTCAAGGCGTCATCCAGCCTGACCTTGAACACGTCCAGGGATGGGACATCCATGACTTCCCTGGGCAACCTGTGCCGGGGCCTCCCCATCCTCATTGTGAAGAATTTCTTCCTAATGTCTAATCTAAATCTTCCCCCTTCCAAATCAAAGCCATTCCCCCTCATCCTAGCACTACTTGTCCTTGCAAATGTCCCTTTCTCCCCAGATTTCCTGTGGCCCCTTCAGGTACTGGAAGGCCTTTATAAGGTCTGCCTGGAATCTTCTCCAGGCTGAACAGCCCCAACTCTCTCAGCCTGTCCTCACAGCAGAGGTGCTCCTGTCCTCGGATCATCTCTGTGGCCTCCTCTGGACCGGTTCCAACACTTCCATATCCTTCTTATGTTGGGGATTTCAGAACCGGACACAATACTCCAGGTGGGGTCTCACAAGAGAGAAGCAGAGAGGCAGAACCCCCTCCCTCCCCTGCTGGCTGTGCTGCTTTTGCTGCAGCCCAGGACACGTTTGGCCTTCTGGGCTGTGAGCACACATTGCTGGCTCACGTTGAGCTTCTCATTGATCAGCACACCCAAGTCATCCTTCCTAATATCTCATCTAAATCTCCTCTCTTTCACCGTAAATTATGTTGTATTAGTGTTGTATTCTCCAGTAAAGATCCTCTTAAATGCTTTTATTTGCTAAGGTTACTACGACAGTTTTTTGGCTGAACATATTTTCAAAGAGGGTGTTTATGTTCTTCCGCAGCTATTTGAATCCTTCTTTTTCTTTACCTGTTGTATCTAAATTATGAATTTTATGAAATTTGAAATTTGATTTGTTATTGAATTTTTCAGGACCATTGTATTTAATTGCCACAGTTCACCTCCTCTTCTGTAGGTTAGGCACATCTTCCACCTTCAGTCTTTAATTGGGTGCCGTTTCCTTTGCCGCACCTATTTCATCTTATCTTAATTGATTGTGCCATGAGAGCTCCCTTTGAAATACTGGGCAGAAAAGACACTATTTCCAGAGATTTCGAGGCCACCGTGGTTCTCCAGCCCCTCCCACCCTGAGTGAGGCAGATAGACATTTACACAGTCTGCCTCAATGTTGAGTTAGTGAGTCTGCAACTCAGTCATTTGTAGTCGAGCTACAACATATCTCTTGGGAAGTTTTCCCATTTCAAAGACTTCAAGTGACAAAAATTATCCCACATGCATTGTGTAGTATCCAAATGTTAAATTGTTCTAACAGATAAATTATGTGCAATGTTAAAAATTTACACCTCATCTCTGATATACATTTTTCAGCTTCAGTCTGCAGACAGATGACCGTTTTCTGCCTGGATCAATCTTGTGATTAAAAGGACTTTTGGAATGGTGTATCTTCTCTGATTCATTTAATGGACTCTGATGTGGGCTGAAACAAGTGGTATATAAGGGCAAAGGGATTTTCCAAAAGACATCTGAGTGCTCACTGGACAGTTCTATGGCAGTGAGCACACAGCTGAGGGGTTTATATATGTGTGTGTGCACACATATACGAGGGTTTATATAGGTATGGAGAAGAGACCAGATGCCCAAGTGGTAATTTGTGAAGGAAGTCTCCCGTGCCAACACAATTGTTTCAAGTCCAGTCAGTGCAGAGCATGATTCAAGGACTAACTGTGCTTCCTTTCTCCTCTTTGTCTTCTCAGGGGCTTCCTGGAAATCCATCAGGGTCTCAAATGCGTGAGGCATTGCTTGTCAGCACAGAGGTAGCAGAAGTGTGGTCTGTGACGGCACAGGCAGCAAGGGAAATTACCAAACACCTCATGGAAACTCTTTCTTATTTTCCTTAGTAACGTGGCAATATGTAATTCTCCAGTCTCCTGAACCCTCTCATCTAAGTTCTGTTAGGATTCAAACAGCATACAGACTGTAAACAGGGGAGATTTGTCATCCTCAGATCCCCAACAATACCATTTTGGAGAGAGGGAGAGTGGTTCCTCTACGCCCTCGCACTGTTTATGTTGGGGTAGCAGGAGGGAAGAACGTGGGAGAGTCAGATATGAGCGGCACTTCAGAAAAAAATGGAAACCATTGGCCAACACTGTGACCTACTATGTCCCAGCACATAAGGGGTGCTCAGCGCTGCCCCACAGGTGCCCCTCAGCAGGATGAGCTGGAGCATCAGGGTCTCATTAGCAGGAGACCCTGTGCTGCTCTGTTTGAGCTGGGTTCCCTCTTCACCACGGTGACCAGAGAGCTGTATCTGATCTGCTGTTCTGGCAGGGGCCTCCATAATTTTTCTGCCTTCCCATCAGAAACCTCCTCATCACAAACATCCTCATCAGAGTTTTCCAGGGAACCTCAATCACTACACCTGACCGAGCCAGAGTTCTTTCCAGCAAATGAACACAAGGATCCAACGGTGTCTTTGGGAAAACACGTTCATCCCTTCTGAAAGACTTCCAAAGGGCAAACTACCCGGGAAGGCCACCTCGAGGACAGATACCCTAAGAGCAGCTCCTCCGAGGTTGTGTTTTCAATTTCCACACTAGCAGTAAAACAGAGTGTGCCAGTGGGGTGGGTGAAGATGTGGCCCTTCAGTACTTAAAGGGTGCTTATAAGAAGGATGGGGAGAAACATGTTAGCAAGTCCTGTAGCAACAGGACAAGGGATAATGGTTTTAAACTAAAAGAGGGCAGATTCAGACTAGATACAAGGAAGAAATTTTTTTTGATGAGGGTGATGAGGCCCTGGCACAGGTTGCCCACGCGGGCAGTGGAGGCCCCATCCCTGGGGCCTGAAGGGGCTCTGAGCAACCTGACCAAGGGGTTGGACTGGGTGCCCTTTAAAGGTCCCTTCCAACCCTATCTATTCTGTGATTCTGTGGTTCTATGGTGCCATTTCATTATGCATTTGAGCATCGACTTTACAAGTCCTTCTCAGATCATTTTGAAGTCGCCAGCTCTGACACTGCGTAAGCTGGAGTGAAGTTACCTTTAGCTCAGACAACCTGGCCTTGGAGGTCCTGTAAGAGTTGTCCAAGCCCTGTGTTATTGTTCTTGCTGCTGTGTTTTGTCTGGGCAGCTCAGACTCTTATAAACAGGAAGCCAGAGATGTCAGATGATTTCTCTGCTTGAATATAGATTGGTAAAAATATTTGAGGTTACCGCCCTCCTTCTGAACAAAATTCATTCACATGAATATTCATAGGCAATTAAGTGTTGGGACTACTTGAGGAAATTCCTGGACTTACACCTGGATTAATGTGTGTGGGTGCTCCAGGAGTTACAGACATCAATCCACTGTTCAGTTCTTAAGCTGCTGGCAGGCGTGTATTTTCCTGAAAGTCTTCTCCCAGAAATACCAAATGAAAGTCTAGTTGGTGCAACAGTCCCAGAGTTACCCACTGACCCAGACTTTATCTGTTTGCATGAGACATCTTTATGGCACACTGGAGAAAAAACAGGATGTCAAAACTGGAACGTCTGTCCTCAGACAAATCTACTGAACTGTGGAGCCTCATTTCCTGACTTTCAGGTATTTCTTTTGGAGAAGATGCAGTAACACTTGTCCATCGTTCTGAGTCACTCCTTGTGCCTATGCACGCATTACACCCATTGTCTCCTTCCAAATGGTTTAGTTTACACAGAGCTGGCTCTTCAGTATAAGTTTTCACACACACTTTTCAGCGCACTGAAAGCTGAATTCGGATTTGCAACATTTTTGGAATCTGTTTTTCACCGAGGTTTATGCCAAAGATGTTTTTTTCATAAAAAACAAATGTCTGATATTTGTTTCCTTAATATATTAAACTTGCACTCTGTTTGCTCTCATCGAAGACACCGGCCGTGTTAAGGATTGCCAGACCAGGCCCTGGCATGGGCACAGCTGAGGGACTCGGAAAATGGCATGTGAGCTCATATTTTGCAGCTCTGACTGTGCAGGTCCTGTTCAGAGCCCTGATTCAGTGGCAATTTAATAAGCCAGAAAAGCACCCAACCCCACCCTTTGTAGCTGGAACTCTGTGTGACTGTGATAAGAAATCATTAAATTTCAATTTGACCTCAGCCTATAATGTCCAAGTGGCCTCTTTGTTCTCATAGGGATGCTACAGGTTTTCCTGTAGTTTTCTTGTGAACCTCAGCTCCCTTTTGTTGTATCAGAGCTCAACGTTCCCAGCAAAAGATGCTGAGCTGCCTTGCACATCATCTTCACGTAAATCCCTTCGGCGACTCTGGGAACAATGCTGACAACATCCGTCCTGGTTTGCATCTCGTCCAAACCTCGAAATAACTGTGAGAGCAAAGGAGAACCTCTGTAGAACTCACTGCCATTGTCTGATCAGGGGCTGGGTTGTGTTTTGTGATCCTTATTTTAAAATACTTTTGAATAGATTTGCAGTCATCGTTGTAGAAACACAATAAAAATTTTGATGTGAAAATGTTCCACTTTAATGCTCCTAAATTCTGGCAGGTGCAGGCGAGCTGGGCAGTCACAGTAACATGAAATGGGCTTTTCTCTCTCTCTCTTTTTTTTGTTTGTTTCTTTCTTGGTTGCCTTCTTTTACATTTTTTGAGGGACTTGCTGCTCAGTTCTTGGATCTCTGTGCCAGTTTGACGTGAGTTCATACTTACAATGCTTTTAAGTGCTCAGCTGAAAGAAGATTTTACGAACCGCGACTGCGGTGTCTGACGTGTAGAGTGGTAGATCTGTAACAGGCTTTGGAGTGGAAGGGACCTAAAAGGTCCATACAGTGCAACCCCCTGTGCTGGGCAGGGACACCTTCCACTGGATCAGGTTCTGAAAGCCCCATCCAAGCTGGCCTTGAACACCTCCAGGATGGTGCATCCCTCGATTATGCATTGGGAAGAAACTCTTCCCCCAGGTTGGATGGGGCTTTGAGCCCCCCGATCCAGTGGGAGGTGTCCCTGCCCGTGGCAGGGGGGTGGGATGATTCTTTGATTCGATGCCATCAGGGCAACGTTCTTCCCGCAGGGGGTGGTGGAGCGCTGGCACAGTTGCCCAGGGAAGCAGGCACAGCCTGCCAGTATTGCTGCAGCGTTTGGCCGATGCCCTCAGCGCCACGGTGTGAGCATTGGGGTGTCCTGTGCACGGACAGGAGCTGCGTTCGATGACCCTCGCGGCTCCCCCTCAGCCCAGGCCACTCGGATGCAGCGGCAGCGGGGAGGGGAGGGAGGGGCCGGGCCGGATCTGCGGGTGGAGCGAGGAGGGGAGGAGGAGGAGAAGGCGGAGGAGGTGAGCTCAGCTCCCCCGGGGAGCGGTGCGGAGCGGCGCGGGTAGTGCTCAGCGCGGAGCAGGAGGAGGGGGAGCGGCGCCTCTCGGCGTGGCGGGCAGGGAAGGCGCGGGGGGAGCGGCGCTGCGGGAGGGCCGTCACCGCGCATCCCCCGCGCTAAGGGGGGCCGGGGCCGCGCCGCGGGAAGCGGGGCCAGCGGGCACCCCGGGCTGCGGGGAGCGGGGCGGGGGTCGTGCGGCCATGGGGAGCCCGGTCCGGCCCGGCGGGGGGGCGCCCTGAGCATTGGGAGCCCCGGCCCCTGAGCATTGGGGTTCCCCCGGCCCCAGCCCAGTGTGTGTGTTTACGACACGCTCTGCGTTTATTTTTCAGCTCAAATGCACCGCTTTTGGTCAGCAGTTGGTAGCGAGCTGCAAAAATTTGAACCCAGTTTCGTTCCCAGTGTCACTACAGCGCAATTAAAGTGTGGATTCATATAAACAGTTCTGTGCGAATAGTTGTGTCACCTTTTTGGTGACACAGTGTCCCGCTGTTTAGAAAAAGGGGGGAAAAACTCAGAGACCCCTTCAATTTTTCAAAATGTTTAGATTTTAGGATTTTGGTTTTGGTCCTTTAAGGCAGAAATACCATGTGACAACGCTTGATAGCAGAGGAGCTGCTGGAATGCGCTTTGCAAGTGGATCCCAACTTCAGGAAAGTGTGGCTGGGATGAATGAGACGTGGCCGTAGTTCTTTTCACGCAGGGTTCTGTGATGGTTGGAGTAGCAGTGGGAGAAGAAACCATGGGAGCTACAAACACATGCGCTTGTTTTGAGAAGCAGGGGAAAGAGTTGGAAGCTTCCCTTGCTGTAGGATTTTCTGGTTGATGAGAAGTGGGTGTGAATTACCTTGATTGGGAGTTTAGCCCAACAGTCAGGTAGAGATGAGTAGTGGATTTTAGTGTGGCTTATAACAATGGTTTGGCATAATTAAATAGAGCTATTAGATTGGACTCTGTTTACATGGTTAACCTTAAATCTTAACTATGGCAGGGTTTCCACGTAAAGGGTCACCCCATGCAAAGTACAATATGAAATTTTAATTGGAGCTTTTGAGACCTAATGTAGAATGTATTCTTCTATTCTTTTTGCTTCATCTTTTTTTTTTTTCCTTTGGAAATGCAGGTGTAGTAGGATACATTGGAATAACATTTCCTAACATCAGTTTAAATGCTGTGAATCTGTTTCACATAATCCAATTAAAGTTTGGATTTTTGAATACAGTGCTGTTTGTTTGTTTGTTTGATGTGCCTACGTCGTATAGAAAGCTGAGGGTCATTCTCAGTAGTGCAATATCTCATTCTCGACAAACTTTCTGAACAGTTTGCCAGTGGAATTATTAGCAGGTCAAAAGGAGTGGTAAAACCCAGGAAGCAAGCTCACTGTCCAGCTCAAGGTGTTGTTGCTTTCCAAATACGGTACAAAATTTTCCCTCCACTGATAACTTAGTTAAGGTGTTTCCCCAGAGTTCTTCTGCCCGTTCTGAAATCTTTTCATCAAACGTATGGAACCTAAAGGAGGTTGTAGGGAGGTGGGTGCTGGTCTCTTCTCCTGAGTAACAAGGGATAGGATCAGAGGAAATGGCCTCAAGTTGTGTCAGGGGAGGTTTGATTGGATATCAGGAAAACCGTATTTACTGAAAGAGTGGAGAAGCCCTGGTGGCGGCTGCCCAGGGCAGTGGTGCAGTCACCATCGCCGGAGGGATGAAACACCATGTAGATGTGGCACTTGAGGACATGATTTAGCAGGCTCGGTGGTGCTGGGCTGGCAGTTGGATTAATGATCTTAGAAGTCTTTACCAACCTCAGTGATTCTATAATTCTGTGTTAGCCCTTGCCTTTAGATATTGAGCAACCTGTAAGTAGTGCTCGAGCTGAGAGCTTTGCAGGGTTCCTAATGCTCTGTTTGAATTTGAGGGTGATTTTTTTCTTTAAATTTTGGAAACGTTTTCTGTAATGATGTTCCTGCGGTGCTTTTGGCCATGAATCAGCAAAGTACTCTTGTGCAGGCTTAAATTGAAGCGTGGAGTTGTCTCGCTGTGCAAACGTTGGAGTCCATGAGACTATTTTACAGTTAAGTATCTGTATAAGCGCTTTTGTCTAAAAGTAAGTTGCTTCATAACAGCTTTGGGCCGAATCTGGGGAGGACGGGGTTATTTTTTTCAGACTTTGAAAATAGGTATAGAATTCTCTCTGGATGATGTGTCGGTAAAACATAGGAGCAATACCAGAGGGCAGGATGTTCACGGGGTAGAGTGTGAACTTTCTGCCTCATGAGGTGTCACCTAAGCTGCTTTATATTTAGTTTTAAGTAGAGAATAAAACTATTGTGGTTTTCATATTGCGCAGAGGGTGGTGTCAAGGAAAACATCAGGAAAAGTTCCTGCTTAAGTGACCCCTGTGGTAGAAGCAGATGAGCTCTATTTGTAGGGAACCGTCCATTTGTCATCTTTTTTAGTGAGTGCCAGATTACAAATGCGTTTTGCTTCCATCGAGTACAACCTCGCATCATTTAGTTGCAGTCAGTGCTTCTCAGTGGGAGGGTCCTTAGCCAGGTGTGTGTAAGTCACTCATATTTTCTGTCTGTGGTCAGTGTTAGTATTTCCAGGGAACACTGAGGGCTGTGTTTTTTTCCTCTACATATTAAGCAATTCACTGTATAGATTTACTGTACAATTTACTGTACAAGATAATCTGGTTTTTACTTCTCATGGCACCTTGGTGAAATAGTGATCTTTTATCTCCTGGGTCTGGCTCTTGACCAGACCACTGTTAGTTTTGTTTTTTTTTCAGGTTTCCTTTAAAAATAGACTGCTTCTCACAAGCCCAGGTATTCCCCACCTGCAGCACACCCATAAACTAATAGTGGAGAGAAGAAATCACTGGAAAGATAGGAAAGAGGAATGTGTATCAAGCTTCTGGTGCTGCCAGATTTGTGGTTGCCCCACTGCTTACTCTTCTTGCAATGTTGAATTTTAATGTCTTCCAGCTGTGCCTTTTTGCAGGTGTAAAGCACTGACCACGTTGTTACGCAGGAAGCAATGAGACCCGACACACGTGGTGCGAGCTGGAAAGCAGCATCGTTTGCCTGAGGGCGTACAGATACTTGGGGTCAGGTGCAGAATCAGTGCAGGTGTTTTCTGACCAGAAGATGATACTTCTGAGGGGCTTCAGCGTGATGTGTGGTGACATCCACACGCTGTTGTGTTTTTCCTGCTGCAGTTCTTAATCTTTCTCGTTATCATTTAATCTTTTGTTAGTAGTAGGAACTGAGACTCACGCTTGCCTGTGAATACGGTTCAGATCCTTACTGAAAATCACGTAATTGTTTCTAAAAACTGGGCTCAGAAGGTTCCTATTTGAAGTCCTGAATTAATATCAAGGGGGCAGGGAGTTCCATTTGTTTATTGTTGGTGCTGGATGTCTCTGTAAAGCAAAGTTTACATTGTTTGGGGGAAAAATGCCGGTGTTGCCACCTCTACTCCAAGCACGTCAGTGACTGTTTATTGCTTTTTAACTTTGGTTTCCCTGTGGTGCAGTGAGCTGTTCAATGAGCGCAGGGGTTCCATTTATGTAACACCAGTATTGTTGTTAATGCGGTTTCATACTGCAAATTACGTGTGTAATACTGTGTCTTGTGGGATCCTGCATCACAAAAGTTGCATAGTTATAGTGCTGGTGACATCGTATCTCAGACAAAGAACCTTGGGACCTGATGCAATGTCAGTAAAAGTGTCTCGTCTGTATGCTTCAAACAGCTTTATTAGCAACATATGGGGTACAAAGAGGGCAGTTTTGGGTGTACGGGTGCTGGACAATCTTCTTCACTCTGTGATCACAGCAGTCCTCTTCCATGGCATTATTTGTTGCTGCTCTGGGATTGCTGAAAAATAACTGCTAATGTGGTGGCACAAAGGATCAGAATGAGTTATAATGGTTGACTTTACAAGAAATTCCTTGGCAAAAGGCTTAATATCCTAAGCTTGGATGTCATTTCCTGTTCAGCTTTGGAGCTAAGCCACATATAGGAAATAATATCTTTTTGGAAATCTTAGGGTTTTCTGGCAACTTATCCTCCTGTACTGGATGCTCTTGTGATGTGACAGGTAGGAGGCATAAACTTCTTTTGGCTGCATGTTAGTTTTCAACCTTAAAGTAGGGGATGAATTGGTTTAATTGGTATTAGGATATTGAACTCTAGATCCCCAAATGGAACACGTTATCCTTAATCAACTTCGAATAAAGAGTTTATCATTGAAACATCGAGGCATCAAAAAGTAGAAAAAAAACCCAAACCCTAGAAGATTGCAGTGGAGCTGTCTTCAGTTGTCCATTTAAATATCATGTTACATTTTCAAAAGATCATTTGTGCATGTCAAAATTGATGAAAGTCTGGAGGTTTAATGTTTTTTTTGAGGGGCTTAATTCTCTGTTTTCAAATATCTCTAATTATTTTCTGAACACTTGAACACAGCCAGGGCAATAGGCTGGTTCAGTTCAGTTTGGAATGCTGTGCTGGTGCGGCGTTCGCACTGAATGAAGAGAAATGATGTGATTTTGTTTGTCCACAAGGCAGAGCTGGCCGTGTGTGTAATTGCGGAATGCGTGGGTATTACATGATCTTTTCCCATAGTGTCTGCATTTAATCTAGTGCCACTTCCTTGTTTACGTTGAGGGATGTGACTCATAAGGTTGTCATTTGTATTACTCGACATTATAAAATGTTTTCTGCAAAGGACTTCAGCAGATTTTGCTCAAGGTTTGGATTCTGTGCAATTGGAAACACCTCCAAGTGGAGGCAATATTTTCTTGAGCTTTGGTCTGGGAATCATTGTAGTCATTTTTTCTGTAAAGATTTATTAAGTTTAATAGTAACTATGAAATACTTAAAACCAGAACCTTTCTACAAAGACAGCGGCTCTCTGCTGTCCGCACAGTGACCCTGCCTGTGAGGCAGAGGGCTGTCCCGTCCCCGAGGGGCTGGTGCTGGCCCGCTGGGTCACAGCTGGCCGTGCGCGCTGGCTGTCTCTATGCTTCTCTCTCGAGCAGCCTTTGCAGTCGGTCGCGCACTTCATCCTCAGAGAGGTCGGGGCCAGTGATGAGGGCCGCCTGCCGCCGCTGCTCCTGGGCCAGGCGCTTCATGCGCTCCCGCTCGGGCCGCTGCTCGGCCGTGATGGGCATCGACTCCTCTTGCTCCTCCAGCGGGGTGGGCTTGGCCAGTGTCCAGAGGGGCTTGGGGTGTCGCAGGGAGTCAGGGAGAACGTGAGGCAGCCAGGGTTCGATGGGTGCCGGCAGGGGCAGCCTTGGTGACTGGCACGGCCAGCTCGGCTGCTTGGCTCGCTCGGCAGCCTCGGTACGCGCGTTGCTGCTTGGTGTTCCTGCAGGAGCCGTCTCCTTGCGGCCATTGGCCAGGGGCTTGGAGGCAGACGGCCCCGTGCTGGGTCTGGAGGCAGCCGGCAGGGGCCGGGGCAGCCTGGGGGGCTGTGTGGGGCCGGGCTGGGTGTGGGGAGGGGGCGGTGGGCGCACCGGCCCCACCACCTTCTCTCTTTGCCCCAGCGTGTGGAAGGTGCTGATGGAGCTGAGCAAGTGCGCCTTCAGCTGGCTGGGGGGCAGCGTCGGCCCCTGCTGCGCTTTGGCCCGGTCTCTCTTGTGCAGCAGCTGGTCCTGGGGCCGCGAGGTTTCCGCGCTCCGTGAGTTGTTGCTCAGGAGCGGGTGAGGCGGGCAGGTGGACGGCTGACGCGGGGTGCTCTGCCCGCTGTTGTCCACAGAGCTCCTGGGACGTTTGAGCACCACGTTGGGCACGTTGGTGGTGTTGGATGCCCTGCGCTTGCTGCCCCCCGTGTGTTGCCGACTGCTGCGTGCCTGCTGCCCGCTGCCGCTCGCCACTGCACGGTCCCTGTCTGGCTGCCCCTTGCAGAGGGCCTGCGAGTGTCCTGCCCCCCTGCACACCACCTCCTGCGTCTTCTTGGGTGGGATGTTATCCTTCAAGGAGGTCTCTGGTGCCCTGGTGGTCCTGGCCGGCGCGGGGCGCTTGGCCCGCTTGCCGCCTCCCCCGCCCACTCTGGGCAACCCCCGGCAGGAGGTGAAGGCCGGCAGCAGCGCCTGTGCCCCCCGTGGGTCGGTGCTTGGTGGGACATGCTGGGGGGCAGCCGGGGGGCTGTGCAGGGGGCTCAGCAGCGGGATGCACAGAGGGCTCAGCTGGGGCCACTGCAGGGCAACCTGCAGGGCATCCTCTTGGGGAGTCTCGGCAAGGCTGTCCTTTGGAGGATCTGTTGTGCTCTCCTGAGGAAGCTCCGTGGTCCTTCCTGGCAGCAACGTTTGGGGCACTGCTGCCACTCTGCCCGGCTGCTCCTCGGTGTCCAGCAGGGGGGACGTGGCCACAGCACTCCAGGAGGGGTCGGCATCTCCCAGTGTCGCTGTGTCCACTTGCGCCGTGGTGCAGCCAGCCTTGGCCCTGTGCTCATGAGCAAAAGGAACTTGGTGAGAGAGGTGTTCCAGCTGGGGACTTTGGGGACACCGGAGCTGGTGTCCTCGCTGTCCGCCAGTCCCACCACCAACACGCCCTCTTTGGGGCAGCTGCTCATCATCACGTACTTGGAGATGTTGGAGAGCTTGATAACGGCCTCAGGAAGTGCGCCTGGCCCTTGCCTGGGCAGGGCTGTGCTCTCCTCTGGGGTCACTGCTGGAGAAAAAGCAACCAAAGGCAACGAAACCCGGGGTGATTCAGGCTTTCCTCAGCGCCACCTGCCCGGGGGTCTCTGCCACCCCTCGATCTCACCTTCAGATTTTGTTGTGTCTATGCCTCTGGATGGAGTCAGGGCACGCTGGTTGGGGCTGAGAGCGGGGCCGCTGTCCCCAGTAGTCACTCTGTCCTGGTTGGAGGTCGCTGATGTCCCATGGGTGCCTCCGGGCAGAGTGTGGGGCAGAGGGGGTCTCTGCACCCACTGCTGAGCAGCGGTGGAGAGGAGTGCCGGGGGGTCGGAGCGGGCAGGGACTTGCCACAGGCAGGATCCCCTGGGACAGAGGGGCTGCCCCTGGAGCGCGACCCATGGCCCCAGCCCCATTGGCTGTTGGGGCACCGGCCTCCCCCTCACCTCCTGCTGCCCCCAGGCATAGGCAGGATTACTGGGAGCAGCTGTGGCTGGGAGCTGTGCCGCACGGGGGGCCTGGCCTACGGCCGAGAGCTGCCTCAGCTGCCACGGAGTCCCCAGGAGCCCTGGCTGCCCCTGCCCAACACTGGCCGGGTGCAGCTGGTGGGAGCCATAGTGGAGCTGGGCCCACTGTTGGGATACTGGCACCTGCTGAGGGACAGAGGGCAGCACCCAGACAGTGACTGGTGATGGCCAGGCTGGGGCGGTGATGCTCCTGCTGGGCATTTGTGTGGCCATTGGCAGCCGAAGAGGGAACCTGTCTGTTGGGAGAATGGAAGAGGTTAAATGGAGTGAGATCTCGGCAGGCAAAGAGGGCTGGCGCTTTACCCAGAGGGCCGGAGAACCACGAGGAGCGGGGAGCTGCTGCTGTACCTGCCATGGCTGCTGCTCAGAGTAGGGGCTGATGATGTAACAAAGCCTCTGTCCCCGTGGTGACCACTCCTCCAGTCCCTGCTCTTGGCAGCCTGGTGACGGTTGCATTGTTATGTCACCATTGGTCCATTAGATGAGAGAGTGCAGCTGGACTCCCAGCTCCTGCTGGTGGAGCCCCCAGAGGGGTTCTCATTCTTTAAGCACCTCCTTGGAATTGACCTGAAGGCTTCTACCGTGCTGCCGTGCCTGGGGGCTCCCGTCAGGCTCAGGGGGCTCGGGTGCAGTCACTAAATCCGCAGTGCCCTCGTTATCGACTGAGAGCAAAGGCGTAGGGGTGCGCGCAGCTGCCTGTCTGCGTGGCTTCTGCTGAACTTCTTGTCTTGCTGAAAAGCCCTGGTGCAATCGAAGTCGCTGAGCTGGGTTATAAGAGAGCAGGAGTTCACCCAGCCAGGTTTGTCCAGGTGTGTCGGCCTGCGATCTGGCAACCACACCATTAATCTAAGCAGGCCTCGGTGTGCTTGGTTCTTCCTTTTTCCCCTTCCCGACAGAGCTGTGGCACTTCTTTTGTTTTGGAAATAATTGCATTCTGTCTCTTGCTGTTGGTGACAGTGGAGAGAGAGATCAGCATCATTCCTTGTGAGGAGTGTTCAGGTGCTTGTCTGGTGAACCTCTGGGCTATGACAAGGCAGTGCTCAAACCTGGCCTTTGGGTGCCAGATTGGCCACGTGCTTGGACAAATCACAGCTGTTTGTAGGATCGTGGCACCGTTACTTTGTTTGTAACAAGTCTGCTGGCCCTTGTAGGCAGTTTGTAAGCACAAAGCAGGCTTCAATTCAGTGCCCTGCAGCCGTCCTGCAAACTGGCAGCAGTAGCTTGTGAAAACCAAATGTCTTCAAGACCTGGAAGTGTGAGCTTAAAACAGAGAACCCAGTGTTTTAGGGGCCTGAGAAGACACTGTGTTGCTCTGACAAACTATTGATGCTCCTGGGTTGCCGCTTGGCCTTTGTCAGTGGCAAATAGGTTTGAAAAAGGCATTAAACCCCTGCTGTCTTCTACCTTGCTGGGTTCTAGAGTGGCATTTGGTGCCTTTCATCAGCGCAGCAGCCGAAGCAGTTGTTGTGAAAATCCAGTGGCTGCTACGGGAGCCATTTTTCAACTTCCCAGCAAACCACTAGGATCAAGTGAGAGATGGTCTGAACCATGTTAAAGCTGTCTTGATCCAGTCAAGGTCGTGATCCTGATCCTGTCTGCGTTTGGCATTGGGTAATAAAATCAGGACTTGATTTGATGATCAGTTTGGTTAACCTCGATCTTCAGGAATTTCACAACAGCACACAATCATGTGTCCTGAGTGGGACAAACGAAGAGTTTGGAATGATTTCTTTGTGAGTCTGATCATGGTTTGGTGAACACAGCCCTTGACATTTTATATTGGTTAAAAAAGGTTGCAGAACAAACAGGCGTATGAAATGGGACTTGGAGCATTGCTTTTGTCTGTTAGGATGTGAAACACAGAAATCAACCCTTTCTCTTTTGTGATTGCGAAGGTGATTTGTCTTTCATGTCTGTACAAGTTCACCAAGCTGAATCACGAGATCAGTAGATTCACCAGGCAGTCAAAGGTGCCAGGTGTCAGAGAGCCTCTCGAGTCACAGACGTATCCTCACAAGAGGTAGAGTCAGTGCTGGCTTTATTGTGCTTCCATACGTTACTTTATACTCACAATCTGTGTTCACACGCTACAAGTGTACATATAATTGTCTACTACATATTGTTCATTTGGTATATTCTCTGTCTGATTTGGTTATAAGTTTCTGTCCATGCGCTGTTACCTGATACCCTGCAGCCCCCCTTCTTTTGCAGCTAAAACCTCCTGTTTCACATTCTCTTTCTTATCTATCAGCTCACATCCCATTTTCTCATAACATGCCAAGGTCACTGTATCCCTGTCGTTTGGCACGTAGGCAGGGTTGTGCATACAGGCCTCAAGGATCACAAAATGCCCTGATTCTTCTAAAATATTTTCTACAGTCAGGCACCAACATCCCACGAGACAGGGAAAGGGAATGGCAAGGAGTGGCTGGCGTGTCAGCTGAGGGCAGTTGTGAAATAGAGCGGGCCCTGGGCAGAGTTTGCCAGCTGGGCAGCTTTTCCAAGAGATTCCTTCCTGTTCCCTGAACGCTCGCTGCCCTCTGGGGTGACCAGTGACCATAGGAAGTTGACAATCCTCTGAGCTAAGTGCTACTGCGAAGAGCACTGCTGCCTTGTGCCGAGCGCCGATTCCTCATGTGAGTCCGTACCAGGAAAAGCCTTCTGTGTACTGGGAGGGGCGCTGGGTAGAAGGTGGGTGGGACAGAGCCTGGAGAACTAAGAATAGGCTCATCTGTGGGGTGACACATGGAAAAGTGAGTGGCCAGTTTGACGTGAGTTCATACTTACAATGCTTTTAAGTGCTCAGCTGAAAGAAGATTTTACGAACACCTCGGCCTCAGTTTAGCACTGGTCATGATGAGATTATCGGTCATTTCCTGTAAATTAGAAATTGACTGTATTGATAGATAATATTCCGAGCTCGTTTCAGAAGCAAATGAGAGAAATACTGCTAAAATTAGCAGATGCAAAGTGTCTCCCTTCAGTTATTGCACCGGTGTCATTGAAAAACTGGACCTGGGGCTTGAAGAACCATTTTCAAATTTAGAATGACAACTGCTAATGAATTCTCATAGCTGACTTCACCCAGTAGCGACTGCGGTGTCTGACGTGTAGAGTCACAGAACTATAACAGGCTTTGGAGTGGAAGGGACCTAAAAGGTCCATACAGTGCAACCCCCTGTGCTGGGCAGGGACACCTTCCACTGGATCAGGTTCTGAAAGCCCCATCCAAGCTGGCCTTGAACACCTCCAGGATGGTGCATCCCTCAATTATGCATTGGGAAGAAACTCTTCCTGATGGGGGGGGGGGGGGGGCACTGGAACACTGCCCAGAGAAGCGGTGGCTGCCCCATCCCCGGAGGTGTTCAAGGCCAGGTTGGATGGGGCTTTGAGCCCCCCGATCCAGTGGGAGGTGTCCCTGCCCGTGGCAGGGGGGTGGGATGATTCTTTGATCTTCAGTGCTCCCAGTATAATCAAAGATCGCTCCCAGTGCTCCCAGTATAACCAGTTCCCCGGAACTCCCAGTATAACCAGTTGCTCCTCGGTACTGCCCCTATAACCAGTTTCCCATCACTCCCAGTATTACCAAGTGCTCCCCAGTGCTCCCGCTGTGACCAGTTTCCCAGCACTCCCATTATAACCACTTACGCCCAAGTGCTCCCAGTATAACCAGTTCCCTAGCACTCCCAGTACAATCAGTTGCTCCCCAGTGCTGCCGGTATAAAGCACTTCCTCAGAACTCCCAGTAAAACCAGTTGCTCTCCAGTGCTCCCAGTATAACCAGTTCCCCAGTGCTCCCAGTACAACCAGTTGCTCCCCAGTGCTCCCAGTACAATCAGTTGCTCCCCAGTGCTCCCAGTACAACCAGTTGCTCCCCAACTTTTTGTGAAGGGTGTGGGCACTGTGGCCCTTGGGAAGCTGGAGTCGGGCTCTGTTTGCAAAGGACAGCAGCTTGTGATGATGCCAAACAAGGTATGGTAAGGTTTAGATACTAAAAAAATGTTCCTGCCCTAAAAAAGAGCCTGGTTGTGCATAGTTTACTTCCTTAGCATTCAGAACTCAGGTGGTCTCTCCTTGGCAAACTTGGCTGCTGGACTACGAATCATCATAGTTTATTTGAATTGTGTTTTATTTTGCATTTGTACAGTTGCCCCACAAAACCTTTCTCCTTTTTCCTGCTGTGGGTCAGTCTTACTCAAAACATTCCCCCTTTTTTCTTTTCTTTTCTGTTCTCCAGAGGGAAATAGAAAAAGAATATTGGAGACAAACAGTAGAGAGTGTGTTGCACTGAGAGACCTAAAGCTTGCTGTGGCTAAGGAGAGGTTTTTTGTGCAGGTAGGTGGCTGTTCCATCAGGTAAGATCGCTCTTTGGAATCATTGTGCTGCCCTGAAGAATCTGAAATGATAGAAATGAAGGCTACGAAAACATAGTTGGGGAGAGGCAGAGGATGCCAATAGTATAATAACTACTGGGGGCGTTTGTTGCCACTGGTTTCTTACAGAAAGGGTTTGGAAATGTTCCCGTCTGTCCATGTCACCTGGACGTCAGCTGACACCCTTTTTCCAGTTCTGGAGGCTGAGGCAGTTGGCTGGAAAATGCCTCAATACCGAAATGTGCAATAAATGTGCAGCTCATTGGAAGTTGGCATTGCCTATTCCAAACCTGGTAAATGGGATGGACTTCCTGGAGAACCGTTGAAAGCTCCAACTACATTTAGACAGTTTGAGCTTATGCTTTTCAGTTTTTAAGGTAATTTTACAGACAGTGGCCTTTTATAGAACTCCATATAAAACTATGATAAAGTGATCATTTGTAAATGGCTTTACTAAGCCGTCACAGAATTTGTATTCAGTGAAACAGCCAGTGCTGGTGATGACACACTGGGGTTTTTTATTGCTTTGGCAGCTAATGAAGATTGAACAGAAATTTCAGGAACTGAGAAAAACAGACCTCTTACTGAAACTGCTCATTTTTTAATTTCCCTGCCTTTTCAGTTTTTTTTTCTTTTGTTGCCCAGTGCTGTGTAAAGGTAGAAAAATCAGGAGAGGGGTCACAGTATAATGGAAAATCAGGAAATACATCTCGGTGTGTGCTTGGAGAGCATTCATTAATACTCATTTGATATGTTTATATAAAAATATCTTCTCAGGGATAACTTGGAGAATTTGGGGATTCTAGCATTTTCTGGATTGCGTTGATATTCAGGCTGTTGTACTTTCAATGTAATGAGTCAGTACAACAATATGGCTTTTGCATTCTTCTTACATAATATGCATCAATTCTATGGCTCACCTCTTTCTAAGTTTTAAACTCATTTCACTTTGAGAAATACTGGGTATTTTTGAAATTTGCTTTCCATTGAAAGTATACTACAGAATTATACTGAAATATATTTGATTAAATATGCTCTTTGAAATATTAGTATTTCATTCCAATATTTTAAATGTTGTGAAGCTTGCAGAACTGAATGTAATTAGTTTTAACTGTAATGGACTTGTTTATTGAAATCCTGTTGTATTATAATGATTTTGTACCACACTGAAATACTGACAATAGCAAAGGGCATTTTTGCTTTCTTTAAGCCCAGTGTGGAAGTTCTTGGAATCCTTTCTGATGATATGGAAGCTGATTCAGTAGCCCCAGGTGAAAATCTAAAGATCAGACTGGAGGGAATTGAAGAGGAAGAGATCCTTCCAGGATTTATTGTCTGTGATCTCAATCCCCTGTGTCTTTCTGGAGGCACGTTTGATGCCCAGGTAGGATAACTGGCATTTAATTGCTGTATAGATGGGTAAAAAGCATTAAAATATTTTGCTTGTGTTTCACCCAGTCTGAACTCCACTGGTCTGAAGTTCCAGTTCAGATTTCTTATTGCCTCTCATCTCTCAATTGACAATAACAGATATACCTGACTCTCTGCCATCCTTCACTTTGAGTTTTCCAAGTGTGGTTTGCCCGTGGCTGCGTCCCTAACGTGCATAACGTGTGTTTGTGGTCAGGTGAGGATGGGCAGAGGAGGAAATGCCCACACGGTTCTCCTGCGGAGCAGCCCCAGTTGTGTTTGCACAGCTCAGCCCGTGTTGCTGTCACGGGTGCCCTGTGTCCCCACCAGCTGCTCCTGCACTGACAGCAAATCCCAAAGGCTCTGGAGATTGATTGGGAGGGAAATCTTGGAGGTGCCCTGCCTGTCCTTTGCAAATTCCTCTTCTGCTCCATTCCTTCTTTTACCTTAATGCAAGGTAGTTAAGCTTGATTTTTCTTGTGGTGTTGGCTTTGCCAAAACAATCAGGAGCAAAGCATAAAAACATAATGCAAACCACAAATCCCAAGGGGGAGATTTAGCCCGGCAAATCTTGTTATTTACAAAATCATAGAATGATTCTGTAGAATCATGGAATGAAGGGGCTTCAAAGCCCACCCAGTTCCAGCCCCGGTGCCGTGGGCAGGGACACCTCCCACCGGATCAGGGTTCTGAAAGGCTCCTCCAGCCTGGCCTTGAACCCCTCCAGGGATGGGGCAGCCACCGCTTCTCTGGGCAACCTGGGCCGGGGCCTCCCCACCCTCAGAGTGAGTCCCTGAGAAAGACAGAGGAAAGGTTTTTCTGAGTCCCTTCAGGGAAGTACCATTCGCTTGTAGGTGACCGTCTTGGTCAAAGTCAGCTTGAAATTCTCTGACCATAGCCCCTCCTTTCAGGTGAAAAGGGAAAGCGGGTAAAGTGGTGCCACACCAAAGTGCAAAAGAGAACTGCTTCTTTGTATATTCCCCATTGCTCATCAAATCCTGAATTCTGTCTGTGTGTCTCCTGCCAGCACCACTGAT
This sequence comes from Dromococcyx pavoninus, assembly GCA_033558185.1. Classification (NCBI taxonomy): domain Eukaryota; kingdom Metazoa; phylum Chordata; class Aves; order Cuculiformes; family Neomorphidae; genus Dromococcyx; species Dromococcyx pavoninus. Next base: position 240,027 of record JAUMJL010001029.1, read on the forward strand.
GAGCGGTGCCTTGTGTGTGTGTGATTTCATTTTCTTTGGACTTGGCCTTCAGTTTGAGGTATCAGGAATGACTGTAACATCTGCTCCAGTGTCAATTAAAAACAGAACGCTAATTGTGGTATCATTTGAGGTATTATAGAGGGAACACATTCCCCACACCACTGGTGGGTTATCGCACTTTATTGCCAGGGCCACCCTGGGGTCTTCCCCCCCAGAAGGTGGTTTCTGCTGTCCCTGAGACAGAGGTGGATTCGGCTGTACCGTTGGTTGGACCGTGTAGTTGGCTGCTTGTTGAGAGGGCAGTGGGTTCGGAAGCGCCCCTCCCCATCCAGAGTTGACATAGTCGGGTCGTCTCGTGTTCCAAGTGGGAGACGGCTGTACACGGCCCGGGTGCCCTCTCCCCTTCCCGTTTCCCCGGGACATAGATTTGCATTCCCTAGCGAGATGTCCTTTCTTTCCACAGGCCCAGCATGGTCCTCTGTATCGTTTTTGGTGTGGGGGGTGTGAATTCCCTGACTGGGGGCAATTTACCACCACATGGCCTGTCTGGCCGCATTTAAGACATGTCATTATGTTAGCTATTGCGGTGCGGACAGCCACCTGGATCGGGGCCAAATGGTCTTCATTTGCGACATGCTTAATCATGTCTGCAATACTTGATCCTGCTGGTAGTGATCGTAGGACTTTTTTGGTTTTTGCATTGCACTGCTGACGTAGGCAGTCTGCAACAACCGGACCTTTTGCCTCTGGAGACAAAGACGAGGAGTCAACTGCTGCTTGGAGGCGATCTACAAATTGTGTAAAGCTCTCACTTTCATTTTGCTTTATTGTGGACCATGGCGATGGCTTAGCAATAACTCTAGAGGCTGTGCGAATGGCTTCTCTAGCTGCACGAGTAGTTGCCATAACTTCATGGGATCGCAAGCCTTGGGCTTGTGCCTGAGGGGTAATCATGGTTGGGTCTGTCCCCATCAGTCGTTGCAGGCTGGAGCCATGCAGTGGGTGATCAGCCCCAGTTACTTGAGCTGGTTGCTTTGCACAGTTGTCCTCCCGTTCTTGTTTAAAAACAATCATTCCTGCCCCATCGAAAATTAATCTACAAGTTTGTTTTATATCAAACGGGAGCATGTCATCTCCCCCAAAAATCCCATCTATGAGGGTGGAGACCATGGCAGAGTTAAGCCCTTTGTCTGCAATTTCTTTAACAATCACTTGTATATCCTTAGGGTTTATCGGCGAGTGGACCCTTTGTCCCCCATCTGCCACCCGGACCGGGAACGCCAGCGTGGCTGCTGGAGCCCAATCGGCACACGCAATCTTTATTTTTCCCCAGTCCATGAGAGGGATTTCCTTCCCCCGTGATCCCTTTTCATTCCGGATGGGAATATTTTGGCTCTTAATTTTATCTATTTTTGTTTCATCCTCCTCTGAATCTGACTCGATTTCAAACCTGTCGTCCCAGCTGTTGTCTGACTCGGGACCGGAACTCGACTGACTGGTTACTTCTGGGCTCCGGTACTATTCTGTCAGGCTCTGGCCCCGCCCACTTCCCTTATGGGCGGGCCGTCCCCCCTCTCCGGGCTCGCCCCGCCTTCTGCTCGGGGAGGGGGGTGGAGGGTGTTTGCATTATGGAGGCGTTTCTTCACATGGCCGTTCTCCTTGGCTACTCCCCGCCCCTCGCAAACACCTCCCTTTCCTTCTCTGTCGCGCCTATCACCTTTCTCCTTTTCGTTCTCCTTTTCGTTCTCCTCCCCCTCCTGCCTGTACACACATGGTATTTCTAGCGCTTCCGCCCTTTTCCCGCCGTTGGTATCTTCGCCCCGCCTTCTTTCCTGCCACTCAGCGCCATCTTGGGGCGCATAGGGCGGTGGACTGGCCCAGATACCCTGAGACTCTGATTCCTGCGCGGCGTGCTTAGCCTCCTCAAGTAAGCCGCCCCAAGAGGATTTCGCTTGCTCCTGTCCTTCCGTAAGAGAGACGAGGTTTGGGGATTGAGGGGATGTATCACCCTCTGGCTGATCTTCAGCACCAGCAGGATCATCATCATCTGGGGGGGGGGGCAGAGTCTGCGTGGCTGCCCCGACTCCCACTTTCGGGGTGACCATCAAGCAGTCTCTTGCTGCCACCCAGGTCTCCTGCTCTTGTATAGCCTTTTGCAGGGCCTGCACAACTTTCCCCCAGGCCTTAAGATGTTTCCCACAGCCTGAGGACATAGTTTCCTCAGCTAAAGCTTTAGTACACCTATCCCACACTTCAGGGTTGAGAATATCCACCGGTCGGTCGATGACCCCTATTTGTGAAAGTCTCGCAACAGCAAGAGTAAAATCTTTCGATTTACAATCAATACCCACTGCTGATGTAATTGAGATACGACCTGCACAAGGGCTTCCATCCTCCTTGTTGGTCCGGGAGCGTCCTCCCCACCGGGTTGGTCCTGCTGCTCCGGCCGCCGTTCACTCGACCAGGTGATTTTCCCGGATTCTTCTCTTTTTCCCGGGTTTGTTTCTCCCGGGTTTGTGCTCTTCAGTTCCCGGGTTTCGGCACCACTTGTTGCCTTCAGTGAAGGCGTGGTGACCTGGTTCAGGTTTGGCTTAACAACCAAACTCTGGTCGCTCGGTCCATCTGCACACAGACACCAATGTGGTGGATAGCAAAATGGCCGTTTATTGATAGATAACACGGGTTTATATACCTGAGGTTTACAACGTCGCTTCCACCTGCTTACATCATGAGCTAAACCTATTGGCTACTGGTTACATCATGGACTAATACCTTATTGGCTACTGGGAGAGGGGCCCTTATATTTCTGTACAACACGATATCTTCTGGCCGCCAGACCCTATCTACCAACATCCACTGTATTTTATGTTTAAAAGAAAACAAGAAAAACAATGTTTACCTTATTCAGACAAGGCTCTGAATTACGTAATGTGCCTGACTGACTGCCTACCAGTAGATGCACGTTTATCGAGTTTTTCCTTTGTCATTGACAGCAAAGGTATTCCAAAAAATGTCCCAGGGCTCTGGTGTTCCGGAAGACTAAAGATAAACCGCTCACTTTGTATAATACAGTGAATAAGGTTGCACCAGTAGTTCTTGCCCTACTGTCTGGGAGATGGAGGATGCTATGTAAAATCTGTTGCTTATGCTGTATAAATGTGTCATTTTTTACTTTCTGATCTGTGAGGTTCCTTTTTCTGTCTGTCTACCTCCTGTATTACAGACCAAAAAGTATCACAGTATCACAGTATCACAAGGTTGGAACGGACCTCTGAGATCATCAAGTCCAACCTATAAGCCAACACTAACACCAACCATCATCTAAACCATGGCACTCAGTGCCACATCCAATCTTCCCTTAAACACCTCCAGGGTCGGCGACTCCACCACTTCCCTGGGCAACGCATTCCAATGGCCGATCACCCTTTCAGTAAAGAACTTCTTCCTCACATCAAGCCTAAACTTTCCCTGACGAAGCTTGAGTCCATGCCCTCTAGTTCTGTCACTGGTCACCTGAGAGAAGAGACCAACCCCTGCCCGACTACAGCCTCCTTTTAGGTAGTTGTAGAGAGCAATGAGGTCTCCCCTGAGCCTCCTCTTCTTTAGACTAAACAGCCCCAACTCCCTCAGTCGCTCCTCGTAGGGCTTATGCTCCAGCCCCTTCACCATCTTCGTTGCCCTCCTCTGAACACATTCCAGTATCCTAACATCTTTCCCAAACTGGGGTGCCCAGAACTGTACACAGTATTCCAGATGAGGCCTGACTAGTGCCGAGTACAGGGGGACAATAACTTCTCTGGTTCTGCTGACTACACTATTCCTGATGCAGGCCAGAATGCCATTGGCCTTCTTGGCCACCTGGGCACACTGCTGGCTCATGTTGAGCTTTCTGTCAACCAGCACTCCCAGGTCCTTTTCTACCTGACTACTCTCCAGCCACTCTGTCCCCAGTCTGTAGCTCTGCATGGGATTGTTGTGTCCAAAATGAAGTACCCGACATTTGGACTTATTAAACATCATCCCATTAGAATCAGCCCATCTCTCCAATCTGTCCAGGTCCCTCTGCAGGGCCATCCTACCCTCTAACAGATCAACCCTTCTTCCCAGCTTGGTATCATCTGCAAACTTGCTGATGATGGACTCAATCCCCTCATCCAGATCATCAATAAAGATATTAAACAGGACCGGACCCAACACCGATCCCTGGGGGACACCACTGGTGACCGGCCGCCAACTGGATGAGACACCATTCACCACCATTCTTTGGGCTTGGCCATCCAGCCAATTCCTAACCCAGCACAGAGTGCTCCCATCTAAGCCACAGGCTGCCATCTTCCCTAGGAGTCTACTGTGGGGGACAGTGTCAAAGGCCTTGCTAAAGTCCAGGTATACCACATCCACAGCCTTCCTCTCATCCACCAGGCGAGTCACATGGTCATAAAAGGAGATCAGGTTGGTCAGGCAGGACCTACCCCTCCTAAACCCATGCTGGCTGGGCCTGATCTCTTGACCGTTCTGCAGGTGCTGCATGATTTCACCCAGGATTATCTGCTCCATGATTTTACCTGGGACCGAGGTCAGGCTGACAGGTCTGTAATTACCTGGATCATCCTTACGGCCCTTCTTGTGGATGGGCGTCACATTGGCCAACTTCCAGTCTTCCGGGACCTCTCCAGTGAGCCAGGACTGCTGAAAGATGATGGAGAGCGGCTTAGCAAGCTCATCCGCCAGCTCTCTCAACACCCTAGGATGGATCCCATCCAGCCCCATAGACTTATGAGGGTTCACGTGGCTCAGCAGGTCTCTAACTTCCTCCTCATGGATTGCAGGAGGGCCATATTTCACCCTGCCCCCATCAACCACTTCAGAGGGCACACTGTCAACCGAGCTGACATCCTTGCTGTTGAAAACTGAGGCAAAGAAGGCATTAAATACCTCAGCCTTCTCTGCATCTTTGGTTACTGTATTTCCCTCCACATCCAACAAGGAGTGGAGGTCGCTGCCACCCTTCTTTCTACCTTTGATATATTTATAAAAACTCTTCTTATTATCCTTAACAGAAGTGGCCAGTTTGAGCTCCAACTGGGCTTTTGCTTCCCTGATTTTCCTCCTACACAACTTAACAACATCTTTGAACATGACGTGGCTTACGTCCCCTTCTTTCTAACGATGATACATCCTCTTTTTCTTACTTAGTTCCTTCAGAAGCTCCCTACTCATCCAGGCCGGACATCTGCCCCTGCGACTCTTCTTACAACACATGGGGACAGCCCGCTCCTGCGCCTTCAAGATTTCATTCTTGAAGTGTATCCAGCCTTCCTGGACCCCCTTGCCACTAAGAACTATTTCCCAGGGAACTTTCCTGACCAGTTCCTTAAATAATCCAAAATATGCCCGCCGAAAGTCCAGCATCGATGTTCTGTTCCTGGCTTTTCTTTTTACATTGTTTAGAGAGAACCTGATTATCTCATGATCACTACACCCCAGACAGCCTCCGACAACATCATCACCCACCAGCTGGGAGTGCGCCATCACCCAGGGAGGCGGGGAGGGGTCACTTCATCACCCAGCCTCATTTCTACCCTGCAGGCTTTGATTCTAGGCTTGAAAGCCTCCCTTTTAGGTCGCCAAGCCTTGCTTTTAGGATACAATCATTCATATACGTTTCAAACTTGCATTTTTGAGGTTCAAAGACTCATTTTAAGGTCCCAGAGCACTGGTTTTGAGACTCAAAATCTCATTTTGGATGTTCAAAGTTCTTAATTTTAGAGGCCAAAGCCATATTTTTAGAATGCAAGAACTCATTTTTACCTTCCAAAGCCTACTTTTCAGGGACAAAAGCCTTATTTTTACGATTGATTTGGAGGGCCCAAAGCCTCATTTTGCGCCTCAACAGACCCATTTTTAGCGGGCAAAGCATGACTTTAGAACACAAAACCTGATGTCAGGGTTCAAAGCCTCAATTTCATTTCAAAGCTCCATTTGTAGCCACGAAATCCTCCTGCTGAGGGTCTGAATGCTCATTTAAAGGATCCAAACCCCTCTCTTACAGCTCTAGGCCTCCGCAGAATGGCCCAAAGCCGTGTTTTAGGGACCAGAGCTCCATTTCTTAGGGCCGTAGTTAACCAAGAGGTTCCCACCCTTTCCAGGTCTGAAACCATCATTTGTAGTACCTCGCTCATTGCTTTTAATGCCCAAAGCGTCACATTTAAGGCTGAAAGCCTCATTTCTAGGTTCCTGACCTGTCTCTTATTACCAATAGCCTTTTTTAGGGCCCACAGTTTCACTTTGAAGGGTCTAAATCCCCATTTTTTTTGGCAGAGATCTTCTGTTTAGACCGCAAAGCCAAAGTATTAGGTTTGCTTTCCAAAGCCTCATTTGAGGCTCCAGAGCCCCACGTTTAATGTTCAAACAAATCCATGTTATGGATTTGTGCACACCAGACAATGTAAAACGGCCCAACCCAAGACCTGCTGACAATGCAAGGCGCGAGTGAAGGCTCCAGTGACTCTTTTATTCATTCTCAGGTTATAGCTCGTGCCAGGTGCCTCTCGAGAGGGATTCCTACCCCAGCACACAACCCCTTAACGGTACCAGTACCACCCATCGCCCCATCCCCAAGCCCAATCACTTCATTTTGGGCAGCTAACAAACAGGAGCACCCATTGCCCCCAGTCCCGTGTGGCTGCAGGGAGGAAAAACTCTGACTAGAGAACAAATCTGGCAAAGTCACGGTGCTGAGACGGCCTGGAACATTGGGATGTGTTTGCCTCTCCCACTGATGGAGAGGAGAAGCGTTGTGAATAGACCTGGTATGGTGTCCCCGTGCCAGCAGGAGTGCATGGGGCTGGAGTGAAATGCTCTGGAGGCTTCCCCGTGCTGGTGGAGGGCCCGGCCTGGCAGGGTGGGAGACTCCCCCAGGGTTGGCCATTGGCCTCCCAGGTCCTCCCTGCCAATCCTGGCATTGCCCAGGGAAAAACACCGAGGTGGGGGAGGCATCATCCCACCGTGGGCAGTCTGCCCGCACTGGTCCCACCACGCTGCCCCTCACAGGAGACCTCTGCCAGGCGCCAGGAGTGGGGAGGGGACACACAGAGAGGGATGCTGCAGGTGTCGAAGCTGGAACAGCAGGGCAACTTTGAGGGTGCAAATAATGAGCAATGTTCTCTTTGGTCTCCTGTTGCCGTGCACCTGCAGGGGTGCAAGGGTTGCCATGGCATCGCCCAGTGGTGCAGAGGGATATCAGCGAGCAGTGGACTGTGACACCAGCGAGCCATTGACTGTGACCTCACGCCCCCGGCTGATGCTCTCTGGGTGCCAGCAGAGCCTGGCCCAGTCTGGCTCATGCCTGCACTCCTGCTGCACGTGCCTGCCAGGTCTGAAGAGTCGAGCCAGGCTTCTGGTGCTGGGTGGTGCTTTGAGGCTGCCACCGGCAGCTCGTGGTCCCATCCCAGAGCCATCCCGAGGTTCCCCGGCCCTGCCTGCCTCAGGCAGTCGGGTCCCGTGAGGCCGCTTGCAGCAGCACCGGTGAGCTGTGTGGGGAAACGTTCCCTGGGGTGGCCGTCGGGTGACGGGGCTTGAGGGTGTCCTTCTCCAGGAGCCTGGGCATTTCTTCCTCTGCTCCCCAGGGACAGCGACTGACCCTGCACTCTCTCCATTTCACACCCTTTGGCAGCACCGGCGCCAGCAATGCGGAACAGCTCCTCATCCCCAGCTCTGCCGAACGCGCCGCCAAGGACCAACATGGCCATGGGGACAGAGTGGAGCTGCCCCATCTGTCGCCGCTCTCGGAGGGCCACGGGCTTGGTACAGCCGTGCCAGCACAGGTTCTGCTTGAATTGCATCGTGACCTGGGCCAACAAGACACCCTTCTGCCCTCTCTGCCGAGGGCGGATGAAGATGATCAAGGTTCCTGTGGATGACAGAGGTCTCTCCTTCGAGCTGAACGTACACTCACAGGCGCAGACCCCAGTGATCAGCAGCGCGCAGCGCCCCAGGGTGTCCCCTCCAGAGGGGATGTCATTGCAGGCAGAGCAGGGGGCTACTGGGACAGACACAAGGTATACTGTTGGTGGCCTTCTGCCTGAGGATTGGGCAATACTTTTCCAGAGACACCAGCATCTCATCGACCCCGTGCTGCCCTGGCTGCGCTGGGAGCTGAAGGCAATGCATGATCAGCTGTGGTACCAGGCCATGGAAGAAGAAAGTGTGATCCTTTACTTCCTGTGCTGCTGTGGATTGGACAAAGAGGCTCTGGTGAAGGAGCTGCAGCCTGTCTTCGAAGAACACACAGCCCTGCTGGTCCAAGACCTCATCGATGTCATTGTGGAGCTGTGCAGCGAGGAGGCGCGGTGGCTGCAGCAATTCTACACTGCTGGGGATGAGGCCGAGAGCCCTGCAGGCAGCCCCGGCCCCACCACCTCTCGAGGGGACTCTCCCACCCAGCCCCTGGCCTCCTCCAGTAGCCCTGCAGGCTCCAACACGGAGGAGCAGCCCAACACATCTCAGGCTGCTCTCTGCCAGAGTCCCAGCCCGCCCCCATCAGCCCCTGTCCCTGCGGAGCAGGAGCAGCCCCAGGAGGAGCCAGAGGAGGTGGCCGTGCCAGGTCCCTCTGCCCAGGCCTGCAGCTGCAGGCCCTCTCGTCCCGGCCAGGGCAGGGACCGTTCAGCCGGGGGGCCCCGGCGCCCCCCAAAGAGGACGGGCCCTGGCTCCCAGGACTCTCCGCAGCCCAACAAGAGGCCCAACCGCCGGCAGCACTAGCAGGGCTCCAGCGACTCCTTATCCTTTCTATTAAAGAAATAAACTCCTGTTACCCTGGCAGAGTCTGTGGGTGCTGCTCTCTGCCCCATGTCCTTCTGCCCTTCCCAGCCCCCTCTGTCCCACTCCGGGTGGCACCAGCCTGCCAAGGGACGTGGCCCTGGAGCCCCTGGTTGGATCATTGGTGCCTCCTCCTGCCGGAAAACCTGCTGCAGCCACACAGCCACAGCGCAGCCGATCCTGAGGGCAGAGCGGGCAGGAGGAGACACTGGATTTGCTCAGGTCTGATGCCCTCAGCCTGCATCCAGTCCTTTCAATCCTTCTCTCTGCCCAGCTACTGACAGTTCTGCTCCAGTTTCCCTACGCTGTCTGTTGTTTACAGGGGCACCCTGGGTATGGGGAGGGCTCTCAGATGGGGATTTATAGGGGGCAGGGGTGTGTGAGCCAGCGGCGAGCCTTGCGGTCACGGCCATTGGCAGGCACAGAGCAACTCCTGCCAACGCCTTCACTGAAATAAACAAGTCCTCCTTCTTCCTCCTGAGACTGCCCGGTGTTTCACTGCTCCTTTGGAAAACAGGAACAGAGGTGAAGGATGGTGAGGTCCTCCCGGATCACAAAACAACTCCTTGCTAGAGATGACACTCAGCTTGTGGAAGCTCCTGCCTCCTACTCCTGGGTAAAGCGATTCACCTATCTGAGAAGAGCTCCCGAATCAGGGAGCAAAAGGTTCTCTTTGCGTAGGTGTGATGGTGACCAAAGCACAAAGGAAATCCCGTGGGCTGCCTGTCCAGGTTTGAACAACCCTCTGCTCTCCAGGCAAACCACAGCCGGTCTGGCGATACATCATGCAGCAGAGCAGCTGTTGACACCATGGAGCCAAAGGCCTCCTTGAGCAGGGTGGCCTGGCACAGGCGTCCAGTCACAAGTTACCTTTTCCGAAGGTGCAGTGGGCACCAGGCAGCCCAGGACATCCCTGCCCGTACTTGGGGGGCATGCAGGCCAGCGGTGCTGATGTCACAGTGACCACTGTGACATGCGAGGCCGAGCCCCTACAAAGGCACGCTGGGCACAGCCCGTGACATCAGTGTGACCCAGTGAGGTGAGGAGAGAGCAGGGCAGGGATGGGGCTGGCAAGGGGCTCCCCAGGGAGAAGGGGCCCCAGGCCTCGGAACGCTGGGCCCGTGCTGCAAGCTCAGCCACGTCTCACTTCTCCCTCACCCACCTCCTGTTTCTCCCCCAGAGTCACAGAAGAGCACTTGGAGGAGACAGAGTACTTGCGGGGACAGGAACTCTCCAAAGGCTCACTGTTGGCATTGGCTGCATCCACAAGGATGGAGAAGAGCCCCGGCTTGATGGAGCAGGGTGAGAGCAAAGTCCCCCTCCCACACCTGGCAGAGGGGTTGTCGGGGCGCTCAGCATGGGGCCCGCAGCGGTGGCAGGGGGAGGCAGGAGCTTCCCAAACGCCATGGGGCAGGGCCCCTCCTGTCCTCAGCCAGCGGGGCCCAGGCTGGGCAGTGGGCGCTGCAGGGACACCCGAGCCTGCAATGTCCCCGGCCTGTCCCCGGCCTCCAGCTTGGCCCCTCAGCCAGCGAGGCAAGGACTGAGCAGCCCTGGGGACGATCCCTCAGGGACGCTTCCCCCAGCCCCGCAGAGGAGCTCATTCCCCGTGGCATTTGCTCTCTCCCCTCCAGCCTGCATGCTGTGTCACCGGGTGGAGGCTGATGAGGACCTCTGCGGGCACAAAGAGCAGAAGGAAGGGCTCTGTGCCCATGTCTATTGCCTGGTGAGTTCCTCGGTGGCTCCGTCCAGCTTTGCGACACGCCCTTCCTGCCACGCTTTCCTCACCAGCTCCTCCTCTCATCTCTTCTGCAGTTCTTTGCCAACGACCTGGAGAAGCAATCAAATGAGGCAATTGGACTCGTAGGATTTCTCCCTGAGGATGTTCGACGTACCATCAAAAGGGCAAAGGGGAAGGTGAGGGCCTGACAAGAAGAGGGAGATCTGTGCAGCGGCCACATCCAGCATCCTGCCTGGAGATGCGGGGCTGGCTGTGGAGGCGCTGAGGCTGCCGCTGACAGGGGCTGCTCTGCTCTTTCCAGAACTGCTTTGTCTGTGGCATGAACGGGGCCACCATCACCTGTCGAAAGCCGTACTGTGACCGCAGCTTCCATCTCCCCTGTGCCGTGGCGGGTGAATGCGTCACCCAGTACTTTCCTACGTACAGGTACCCCGTCTGCCCTTCTCGCCGCCACCAGGGAAGGACCTGGCACTTGTCACCTCACCCATCCCTCTCCTCTTCCCCTCAGATCCTTCTGCTGGGAGCACCACCCAGAGCAGACAGTGATGGTGGTTCCACAGGAGAACACCACCTGCCTCATCTGCCGGGACCCCGTGGGGGACAGAAAGTCCTACAGCAACATGGTGTGCCCAGCGTGCAAATCCGCCTGGTTCCACAGGCGCTGCATCCAGGTAGGAGCTGTTCTCTCACTCCCAGGGCATGGCATGGCACGTGCTCAGCAGCACCATGGCCACTCATGCTCCTTATGTTTCTCCCACAGCGACAGGCTCTGCATGATGGCATGTGCTACCTCTGCTGCCCGAACTGTAGCAGACAGGGGATATTTCTCTTTGAAATGCTCCTCTCGGGGATCCGAATCCCCCGCAGGTTGGTGACCTTCTGTGCAGCTCACAAGACAGGAGACTGTGGCTCTGGGATTCAGCTTCACAGAGCAGGCGGAAACAGGGCTGGGGGCAAAAAAAGAGCAGGGCCACCCAGCACCTGCCTTATGCCAGGGCAGCAGGGGCTCATTAATTTTCCTTTCTCCATCAGTCCGATATCAGCTTTGAGCAGTCGAGCAGGTGAAGAACTGACTGCGAGGCACGGCAGCTGCGATGCCAGGGAATGCCTTTGTCCAGGAGGCAGGCAACAGGCGGATGAAGAGGGGTAAGCGGCCAAAGATGCACCCTGGGACTCTGCATGGGATCTCTGTCTCACCAAGCCCTCAAAGCAGAAGGAGTAAGAACAAGAGCTCTGCTGGTCAATCCTGTGCTGCAATCATTTTGTCCTAACAGCCGTGAACCCTTTGTTTCCCCAGGCCCTGGAAACTGCTTCTGTGTGGCTCCTGTGCTGCCAAGGGCACCCACCGACGCTGCTCATCCTTGCAACACTACAGAACCAGCTGGGAGTGCGACAGCTGTGCGGGCCTGGGCACCGGTAAGAGGCAATAACCCGGCTGCCCCTGGGCTGGGCCCAGCGGCCAGAAAAGTCTTGGCAGTCGATGCCCTGGGTGGCCGTGAGAGAGCCTCTCGGCTCCAGAAGGCTGGGGACCGCGATAATGCCAATCCTCCCCAGGGGACTGTGCCCTTCAACTTCCTGCTTCCCCCCACAGCCTCCAGTGCCATCTCTGAGACCACCAGCCCCAGCACTGTCAGCCGGTCGGCACTGGAACCTTCCCACAGCTCTCTGGCACCCGAGACCAGCAGACACAGCACCACCAACCAAGCAGCATCGGGACCATCACCTGGATCAGCAGCACTGGAGATAAGCAGCCCTGGCAATGAAAGCCACGCGGCGCTGGAGCCCTCGGGCAGCTCCCTGCCACTTCAGGGCAGCAGCAGCTCCGGCGCCCCTGGGCCAGACCGCATGCGGACCCGCTCCCGGCAGCAGCGTAGGGACCAAAATCCATACAGGTGTCCCAGAAGGCGCCGTGAGAGCAGCCGCACACCAGCACTGAGTGCTGAGCGCAGAAGCCCCAGGCAGGCAGCGCCGGGGCCCTCCCATGGCTCTCCGGCAGAGGAGACCAGCAGACCCAGCACCACCAACCAAGCAGCATTGGGACCATCTCCTCGATCAGCAGCACTGGAGATAAGCAACCCCGGCAATGAAAGCCACGCGGCGCTGGAGCCCTCGGGCGGCTCCCTGCCACTTCAGGGCAGCAGCAGCTCCGGCGCCCCTGGGCCAGACCGCATGCGGACCCGCTCCCGGCAGCAGCGTAGGGACCAAAATCCATACAGGCGTCCCAGAAGGCACCGTGAGAGCAGCCGCACACCAGCACCGAGTGCTGAGCGCAGCAGCCCCAGGCAGGCAGCGCCGGGGCCCTCCCATGGCTCCCCGGCAGAGGAGACCAGCAGAGCCAGCACCACCAACCAAGCAGCATTGGGACCATCTCCTCGATTAGCAGCACCGGAGATAAGCAACCCCGGCAATGAAAGCCACGCGGCGCTGGAGCCCTCGGGCGGCTCCCTGCCACTTCAGGGCAGCAGCAGCTCCGGCGCCCCTGGGCCAGACCGCATGCGGACCCGCTCCCGGCAGCAGCGTAGGGACCAAAATCCATACAGGCGTCCCAGAAGGCGCCATGAGAGCAGCCGCACACCAGCACTGAGTGCTGAGCGCAGCAGCCCCAGGCAGGCAGCGCCGGGGCCCTCCCATGGCTCTCCGGCAGAGGAGACCAGCAGACCCAGCACCACCAACCAAGCAGCATTGGGACCATCTCCTCGATCAGCAGCACCGGAGATAAGCAACCCCGGCAATGAAAGCCACGCGGCGCTGGAGCCCTCGGGCGGCTCCCTGCCACTTCAGGGCAGCAGCAGCTCCGGCGCCCCTGGGCCAGACCGCATGCGGACCCGCTCCCGGCAGCAGCGTAGGGACCAAAATCCATACAGGCGTCCCAGAAGGCGCCGTGAGAGCAGCCGCACACCAGCACCGAGTGCTGAGCGCAGCAGCCCCAGGCAGGCAGCGCCGGGGCCCTCCCATGGCTCCCCGGCAGAGGAGACCAGCAGAGCCAGCACCAGAAGCCAGGCAGCATTACGGCCCTTCCATGGCTCCTCGCCAGCCGAGAGCAACAGCCCCAGCAACGTGGGATCAGAGCCATCTCGTGACGCCCCAAGACTTCCAGACAGCAGCCGCCTCAGCGCCCCTGGGCCCAACCGCGTGCGGACCCGCTCCCAGCGGCAACGTCGGGACCCAAATCCATACAGGCGGCCCAGAAGATGACAGCCACGCGCCAGCACCAAGGCAGGCAGCGCTGGGGCCGTCCCACAGCTGCCCAGCAGAGGAGACCATCAGACCCAGCACCACCAGCCAGCTGCCATCAGAGTCCTCCTGTGGCTCCCCAGTGCCTGAAAGCGGCAGAAGCTCCAGCCCCACTGGGCCCAAGCAGATGTGAAACTGCTCCAGCTCTCAACATCCAGCCCGAAATCCCTACAGGCAGCCTGGACGTCAGCTCGGGAGCAGCCGTGCACCCGTCCCCAACTGCTGGCCCTGATCCCCCTCCAGCAGTACAATAAACCTGTCCAATCATCCCTTCCCTGGGAGATTCCGCGCTTGTTTGTCGGCTCTGTCCTCGTCTCCCTTTCTTGAGGGGCAGCATTAGGGGCTGGGACTAAAGGGTGGTCTTCTCCCCGGGCCCGGGCAGTCCCTTCCCCTGGCTTCCCTCCTTGTTGCCCAGCGCCACAGTCACGTGGCGTGCATTTCCCTCCTGCTGGGGACCAGCAGGCACCTCTCCAGTTCAGGAAGGAGAACTCGTTTGGTGTCTGAGTGACTGTAAAGAGTAGACTGAGCACACAGCTTGGTGTCATCCGCAAACTTGCTAAGGGTACACTCAATGCCTTCATCAAGATCATTGATAAAGATGTTAAACAAGACCAGACCCAGCACTGAACCCTGGGGAAGACCGCTCGAGTCCGGTTTCCAGGTGGATTTAATTCCATTTAGTTGATACCACTCAGTGACAGCTCTGCCTCTTACTTAGAATCCAAGGACCACAGTGACCAAGGCCTGCTGGTTTTACCGACAGGACTGCCACTGGGTCTGCTCTGCACACAGACAGACCCCAGCACCCTCTTGGAGGCAGCTATGTTCACCCGTGGTGTCCCCTTTCCCGTATCCCTTCCTAAACACCAAAGAAACAAGCACTCAGGCCCTTGTAAGGTTGGCTTCCCAGTAAACAATAATCACCTCTGGCTTGGGCATCTTCCGATGGCACAGTCAAAAAGCACTCAGAAAAAATGACTGTCAGGAGTTTCAATCCAATGCTAATTCTTCATTCTTGGGGCCGAGTCAGTTCCTGAGGATAAGTCAGGTAGCGAATCCCTGCTGATAATGAAGTCCCCCCTCCAAGGAATCAGACCTTACCTCCCAAGGCCCAGCAGCTGACTTTTGGAGGGAGAAAAGGCAGCAGACACGCTTTCCATCAGAGCACTTGCCAGGAGACGACAAAAAACTACCTCCAAATCAACCACTACTGGGAATCACGCTGAGACACAGCCAGGGACGAGCCTTGCCAGGCAAGGGGGAACACAGCTGCCGTTTGGGCTGAGGGCACTGCATCTCTGCACAAGTTACACCTGAACGACTGCCCAGAGGGCTCAGGCAAGGAGACAGCCCAGAGCTCTGGGCACCACAACCGATAACAGTAAAGCCTGCAAGAAAATGGGGGGAAAGGCAGTGGATTTGGTCACAACAGCAGTTTACAGTAGCAAAAAAGAATGCATTTATGAAGGGAGATCAGGGTCCTCGCAGAGCAGGAAGGTGGGAGAGGAACCACTTGAACTCATCCCTGTTCCCACCTTTGCAGCCCAGCGTCCTGCCAGCCAGCTCACCTCCATTCAAAAGAACCAGAAGCTTTTCTTCATGGAGGACTGAACCCAGTGCTCAAAGACTCCCAAAGAGGGAGGCTCAGCTTGTCCTGGTCGGTGGGAATCTCAAAGGAGTCTGACAACAGACACCTGGAATTGTGGGGCTGAAGAATGAGAGGCAAGGGATCTTTGAAATCAAGGAGGCACCTGAACCGTCAGAGAGGAGCAGACTGCAAAGGGAATTACTGCCGAGGGACAGTTGTACGGGAGCTGATGGGGACGCTGGGGCACCATCCGATGGGCTGCACAGGAGACACCATCCAGGGAGAGAGGAGTGCATGGATGAGGACGAAATTCAAGAAAGGAACATCAATTCCCTTTCACTGAGACATAAGGTGTGCACTGAGCTCAGGGCTGCACTGGCAGAGCAGGGCAGAGAGTGTCCACCGAGAACGGGAGGGAGTGCTGGGCACTGGGAGCCAGGACATTGGTGGGGGAAAAAGGACAACTTCATGAGGTCAGGGGAAAACCAAAAGACAACTGTCCTGCCGCCAGCTCTTTCCTTCCTCCGGAGCGAGGCCGCCGCGGGTTAGAGGCAGCGGGCAATATCCAGGAAAAACTCTGTTTTACCTGGGATGAGCACACCTTTACAGGCAAAGCCTGCCCTTGTGCAAGGAGAAAGCTGCTCAGGCAATAACATCCCTTGCTTACGCAATTTCAGGGCAGCCACAGACAAGAACAAATTATTTGATTGTGCAGCGTTCCCTCTTGATTCCCGAAAATAGCAGCCTTTTCCCTCCAAACACAGATAATGTAATTGTTTCTCTACTGAGGTCAACAGACCCGCTCACCACTCCTCTCTTACAACGTATTGCCCTTGCTCTTCTCTTTCATCCATTTCCCTTACCTGTCAGCAATATCAGCCACAAAGTCCCTTCATTTCTTTACCGCTCTGATCTGGTGCCTCCCGACAGCAGCAGCCCAGGAGCTGCCGAGGAGGCACAGGCAGCCTCACAGCTCCAGAGCACCCAGCATCAGCTTTCCTGCCGACACCACGTTCTCCCCCAGCCCATGGTTAAAGCTGCCTGGGACAAGCTCGTGTGCTGCTCAGATCCCCCAGAAGGGAGCTTTGCCTCTCCTACCATCAGTTTTGCTTTGCCCCTTTTCCCCTTGCTGAGGGTTCTCTTTTGCAAGCCCAAGGCCCTGTGACTGCAGTTGCTGCAGGGCTCCTTGACTCCCATATCAGCACTTCTCTGGCTGCAGGATGGAGGCACCGGAGCACTCGCTGCACAAGGGCTGGGAGGAGGGCTTGGCCCAACACCTTAGCACAAGAGAGGACGCTGAGGCTGCTGCCGCCCATTTTGCATGGATTGTTAACAGAGGATTTAAAAAACACTGCTTCTGGCTGCAGAATCGCCCCAGGCTGGATGGTGGAACTGAAAGAGATCCTGATGACTTGGACCCTGGCTGGTGAAACGATGCCCTCCGTGGGGAGAAAGGGAGCGAAACTGAGGCACCGGGCAGCAGTGCAGCTGGCACAGGGCCACACAGGTCAAGAGTCCAGACAAGAATTCCAAGACTGCATTCCCCCAGGACATAAATGTGCACACGCACACACAGAGTGACTCACTTGAAGGGTCTGTGTCTCCCGGCACTCGCACCGGGGAGAAAAGCAAAGGAAAAGAGAATTGTGACCGCTCTGCAGTGCCAGGAAAAGCCAGAAGGCACACAACCGTGTGGGAAAAAAGAAGAGCAAGCAGCTGGGAAGTTTTGGCAACAAAAACGTGTTTTTTCCAAAACAAATGAAATCTGAGGGAAGTCAGCCTTGCAGAGCTGTGTGGGAGCAGGTGGTCCTGGGTCTCACAGAGCCCGGCTGCCCCACGGCGAGGAAGCCTGTGCTGCAATGTCTGTGGAAGCCTTGCTTTTTGACCATGACCTCGGTAAAGGAATCACTGCCAGTTCCTCAAGTTTTCTGGGAAAGGTGCTTAAGGATGAGGGTGGAAAATTCCCTTTATCAAGCATCTGCTGCTCTCCGGTGGCAAGGGCTGCAACGGTAGCTGGGGTAGAGGGACAGCCTAGGGGCCAGGACAGCAGCTTCTGCAAGGAGGGAGGGAGCCCATCCAGATAGGGGACGCAGGCTGGGAGGTTGCTGGTAAAAAGAGAAGCAGTTGCATACCCAGACACTGGGAGGGGACAGATGAGGGTCAGCAAGTCAGTGTCCCTCGCCCAGTAAGGGCAAGCCAGCCACCTTCTTCAATGAGAGACCTTATCCATTGCAAAGACTTAGACGTAACAAGGCATCATGGGCCAAGTGCAACCTACCTGAAGCACTCCTTACGTCTCAGCAAGGTCACCGGTGCCAACTCATCGAGCTCCAGCTTCACCTCAGGGTGCTGCTCATCCTGCTCCTCCAGGCAGAGGTGTTGGGCACTGCTGTACGTGGAGAACACGGGGCCCATGCAGTTCCAATCCCCCTGCCATGGGCAGGGACAACGTCCCACTAGACCAAGCTGCTCAAGGCCCCATCCAAGCTGGCCTTGAACACCTCCAGGGATGGGGCAGCCACAACTTCCCTGGGCAACCTGTGCCAGGGCCTCTCCACCCTCATCGTAAAGAATTGCTTCCTAATGTCTGATCTAAATCTTCCCCCTTCTAATTTAAAATCATACCACCTTATGATGTCTTATCAGTACAAGCCCTTGTAAAAAGCCCCTCCCCATCATTCCTGTAGCCTCTTTGGGTACTGGAAGGCCACTATGAAGTCCCTTGGAGGCTTCTCTTCTCCAGCTGAACAAGCCCAACTCTCTCAGCCTGTCCTCATAGCAGAGGTGCTCTAGCCCTCTGGGCACCTTTGTAGCCTCCTCTGGACCTGCTCCAACAGTTCCATGTCTTTCTTCAGTTGGGGATGCCAGAACTGGACACAATGCTCCAGGTGGGGTCTCAGAAGAGTGCAATAGAAGGGCAGAACCCCTCCCTCACCCTGCTGGCCATGCTGCTTTGGATGCAGCCCAGGACGCTGTTTGGCCCTCTGGGCTGTGAGCGCATGTTGCCGTCTCACGTCGAGACTCTCCTTAGCCAGTACCCCAAGTCCTTCTCCTCAGGGCTGCTCCCAATCACATCATCCCCCATCCTGTGTTGATGCCAGGGGTTGCCCCAACCCAGGTGAAGGACCTTGCACTTGGCCTTGTTGAACCTCATGAGGTTCACACAGCCCCACTTCTACAGCCTGACTAGGTCCCACTGGATGACATCCCATCCTTCAGATGTGACCACTGCCCCACTCAGCCTGGCGTCATCAAGAATGTGCTTTAACTTTTGGTCAGCACTGAAGATTGGGCTTTCAGGGGACTGGAGTTTTGGGGCCAGGACGATGCTCGGGGCAGGTCAGTGTTCAAGGCAAGATGATGAGCAGCAGTGGCACCGGGAGCTGAGCCGTGCCGTGCTGATGCCACCAGGGCTGTGCCTGTCCAGGGCCCGGAGCGGCTCCCACCGCCCCAGCGGCGTCACTGGGACTGCCCTCAGCAAGGGGCTCAGCCCCCCGACCCCTGGCACTGGGCACTACCCCGAGAGGGACCTCACCCTGCACCTTCTGTAGGCCGGACCCGCCAAGGGGACACCGATCCTCCAGGCACCGCTGGCTGCGTCGGCCCTGGGGTGTGGTGCTGGGATGGGAGATGGGCAATAAAGAGAGAGGGAGTTTCCAGGCATGTTTTGGCCTGCACGGTGACTTTTTTTCGTTATTATCCCTATTTTTTCATCTTCCTGTTCCTGCAGCTGCACAAGGTGCAGCCAGACAGCAGGAAGAGTCCCAGTCAGGCTCAGAGCTGAGTGCGGTGGGAGCCGAGGAAGGCCGGGATTGTCTTGACGCTCTGCAGGGCTTTGCCCCCAGCACTGTCCCTGCTGCAGGGGACGCTGCTCATGGCCAAGACCAAGGCTTTGCAGCCCTTGCTGTCCTGTGTGTCCATCCCCCCTCCAGTCGCCTTGTCCCAGGGCTCTGTGCTCCCTCCCCCTAACGAATGTTTCTGGAGCATTTCTGGAGAAACAGCTTTTAATGGGGAAAACAAAAGAAAAGGAAACATCAAAGATACTCGACAACCCCTTCCCCTCAAACCTCCCCCAAAACACACTACCCCCTTCCTCCCTTCCCCCCTTCCCCCATTACCCCATCTCCATCCCATCCTTGTGATGGCTCTAATCCCACCAGGCCATCTCTGTGCTGCCTCCCCAGAGCCCTGCACTCGCTCGATGACACTGGCGAGGGGCTCCTCCTCCTCCTCTTCTGCCCCCTCTTCTCTGCCCCAGCTGGCTGGGACACTGCCAGCTCCATCCCTGCATCCCCCAGGGCCCCTCAGGCAGCACAACAGAGGGGAAGTTACCCTGAGAGTGGTTGTGCTGGTGACCCTCCCTGTGTCCAGGGAGCCACCCAGGCACCTCAGGGTCTCATCAAAGGGCAGGTCCCCGAGCAGGGCAAGGTTCCTGCAGGGTCCCCAAGGGCTTGGTAAGTGGTGGGGACATCACAGCCCGTGGTGATGACAGTGCCCGGCGCTGTGCCCGTGGTGATGACAGTGCCCGGCGCTGTGCCCGTGGTGGCTGTGGCTGTGCTGGAGCCGCTGCTCCAGCCAGAGCTCCCCTCGCTGGGCTGAGTGCTGGGAATGGGCAATGGCAGCACTGGGGGTGCTGGGCTCACTGGGCTCTGCCCTCCACTGGAGCCAACACGGTCCCCGGGCACCACCCCCGCATGGTCCTGGCTCTCTCCCACTGCATCCTGGGAACGTTCAAGGAGCCCCAGGTCCTTTTGGAGAGGTTCCTCCCTGGGCAGGACAGGGCAGGGGCGTCTGCCGGCTCCCAGAGCGCTTAGCAGTGGGGGGCGAACCGAGCTCCTCAGGGACCCCCGGGACGGGCGGTTCGTGCCCCACCCGAGCCCTTCACGCCCACGGCGAGTCCCGCCCGTCCGCCCCGCGCCGCGGAACCGGAATGGGCGGCACTGGGGGGGGCGAGCGCAGAGGCTGAGTTTGTCCCGCTCCGTTTGCCCTCTCTGCCGGGAGGCGGGCCCGGGGCTCGCGCAAGGCATCACGGGTATCGTAGTTCCTCCGCCCCGCCCGGCCGTGCTGCGGGAGGCGGCCCCGGGCAGCTCAAAACTACCAAAATGGCGGCAGCGGGGAGGGTGCGCGGCGCTCGGGTCGGGGCTGTGGAGCTCCGCAGGGAATGAATGGTCGGAGCGAGTGCGGAGTCAGTGCTGCAGCCGGCTTCCCCCTTGCCCCGGACGCCGGGGGACGCTTGGAGGCTGCAGAGGCTCGTGAGGCGACCACAGAGCGGAGGCGAGCGGGAACGGGAGCGGGAGTGAAGGGGGAGCAGCACGGGGGTACCGGGAGCGGGGAGGGGCGGAGCAGCACGGGGGTTGCGGGAGCCGGCGGGTGGGAGTAGCGTGAGGATCCCGGGAGCGGGGGGGATGTGGGGGCGCAGCACAGGGGTCCCGCGGGGGTCCCGGGTACGGACGGGGGCAGCTCGGCTGCGGGGCGCTGCGGAGGAGCAGGCGGAGGTCGCACCGCCCCGAGAGTTGGGGGTTCGGGGGGCTCAGGCGGTGGCGGCCCCGCCGGGAAGGTTTTGTGGCTGAGGGGCAGCGGGACCAGCGGCTCTGGCTGCGGGGGGATCTGTGCGCGGCTCCCGCAGCCCCGAGCAGAGAAGGTTCGCCCGCGGCGAGAGACTCCCCAGGGAGGGGTCGGGGATTGCGGGGGGGGGGGGATCCCCGCGGGAGGGACGGGGGAGGTGTCCGTGGGGACCCCGGTGCCCCTCGGGCCGGCACGGTCCCCTCCGCTTTCCGCTGCCCCTTTCCCTCTACCCCGGCCGGGGTTTCCCCCCCTCAGCATGGGGCCCGAGCCCGCCTCTCCCCCGACAGCTCCTGTGGGAGAAGGGCAGGGGCTGCGCGGGTGAATCAGGGAATCGTGGATTCCTTAAAGCTGGAAAAGACCTCTCAGCTCATCCAGTCCAAGGTCATCCCAGCCGGCTCTGCAGGAACTCGGTCTTTTCTCCTGAGTAACAAATGATGGGATGAGAGGAAATGGCTTCAGTTCGTGCCAGGTGTTGTTTAGTTTGGATGTTGGGAACACTTTCTTTCCTGACAGAGTGGAGAAGCCTGACTGAGGCTGCCCAGGGCAGTGGTGGAGTCTCCATCCCTGAAGGGGTTCAAAACATATGGAGATGTGGCACTTTGGGACATTGAACCATGTCCCCAGGTGGTCACAGGGGTTTGGGCTGATGGTTGGACTGGATGAGCTGAGAGGTCTTTTCCAGCCTTCCTCATTCCATGACTCTCTGGTGGCTGTGGTATGAGCTGCTGTGTGTCCGGTCGGGAGGGGGCTGGTGGTGGGGCTGTGCCCGCAGGCGTTTGGCTGTGGGAAGCCTGGTTTGGTTCATCTCCCAGGTGGGAAGGGGCCAAAGCCCCCTTGTCCCTCTTGTCTGTCCTGCTGTCAAACCAGCACTGGTTTCTGGTTCTGCCCGGGCCTCGCAGGGCCGTGATTGCCTCAGGCAGCCTTGGAGCTGAGCCCCAGGGTTTTTGAGAGCCCACGGCCCTACCCTTGGCCAATTTTTTTAAAATGTCATTGCTTTGCGCAGGTCACCTCAGGAGAGGTGCTTCGGCCCTTCCTGCTGAGCAGGAGTTGTGGGCTTTTCTGTGCAGTGAGTGTGCAGATCCCTGGAGCTGGAATGTGCCCTTGGCAGGGACTGAGGAACCTCTCTCTGTGCTGGAGAAGGGAATGGGGCAGGGTAGCGTTTTAGCTTGTTGCTGCTGGTGTTCAGTGTGAAAACAGGGCTTCAGCCTTTTGTTCCGTGTTTTCGGTGAGATATACATTCGGTGAAATGTATTTATGTTGTTCAATCCCATCGGTTTCATTTCCCACCCCGCTGTGTTCCGGGAGAAAGAGCTCCAAGGTTCTCCCCCTGCGCTGTGAAGGAGGTGACCGGAAAACCTGCTGCCCCGATCCTGCTGCTGCTTGGGCCCCCAGAGGTTCCTCCAGAGGTGCTGATGGGAGAATAAGAGGTGACGGTGAGTTTGGGCTGGAGGGGGACAAAGAGCTGTGGTCATTTTGAGTGCCCCCGAAAGGGCGGCAGGCGGGATGGTTGTGGCTGTGCCGGGAACAGGGCAGGTGGAAGTCCTGCATCGAGGAAAGGATGCTCACGGGTAGCGTGGGGCAATGCCAGGGCAGAGAGAGATGGGGATGTATCCCTGTGTGTGTGTGCATTGCCTTCCCAGGGAATTCCTTCCTTCCCCACTGCCTCAGACAGTGCAGCTTTGGCCCGGGACAGGGAGTTCCATGGGAGGTGTGTCAGGTTGTTTGTGCCTCCTTGGGGTGGGGTGGGAGGCTCCCTTTGGATGCCGAGATCCTCCCGGATGGCTTGAATGTGCCATTGGACTGTGCACGTTGGACTGGCCCAGGGCGGGATCCTTCCAGCCTGGAAACCAGAGGGGAGAAGGGAATTGCGGAGATGTCAGGGTGTGCTCACCCGTGTGCCTGCGTGAGTGCGGGTGATCAGTATCTTCACTGATGATTTGGGTGAGGAGATTCGAGTGCACCCTTAGTGAGTTTGCAGATGACACAAAGCTGGGTGGAATTGTTGATCTGCTGGAGGACAGGAAGGCTCTGCAGAGGGATCTGGGCAGGCTGGATCCATGGGTAGAAGGGTAGGAAGGCTCTGCAGAGGGATCTGGGCAGGCTGGATCCATGGGCTGGAGGTCAGGAAGGCTCTGCAGAGGGATCTGGGCACGCTGGATCCATGGGCTGGAGGTCAGGAAGGCTCTGCAGAGGGATCTGGGCACGCTGGATCCATGGGCTGGAGGTCAGGAAGGCTCTGCAGAGGGATCTGGGCACGCTGGATCCATGGGCTGGAGGTCAGGAAGGCTCTGCAGAGGTATCTGGGCAGGCTGGATCCATGGTTTGGAGGTCAGGAAGGCTCTGCAGAGGGATCTGGGCGGCTGGATCCATGGTTTGGAGGTCATGAAGGCTCTGCAGAGGGATCTGGGCGGCTGGATCCATGGGCTGGAGGTCAGGAAGGCTCTGCAGAGGGATCTCTCCAGGCTGCAGTGATGGCCCAGGGCAAGTGCATCAGGTTTACCAAGGCCAAGTACCAGGTCCTGCACTTGGGTCACAACAAGCTCAGGCAACGCTCTAGGCTTAGGGAAGAGCATCTGGAAAGCTGCCGAGCAGAAGAGACCCTGGGGGTGCTGTGGCCCGGGTGGCCAAGGAGACCACCAGCATCCTGGCTTGGATCAGCAATGGTGTGGCCAGGAGTAGGGACGAGATCATCCCCCTGGGCTTAGCCCTGTTGAAGCTGCGCCCCAAATCCTGGGTTCAGTTTTGGGCCCCTCACTCCAAGAAGGACAGTGAGGGGCTGGAGCACGTCCAGAGAAGGGAACGGAGCTGGGGAAGTGTCTCGAGCCCAGGGGTTGGTTCTGGGAGCAGCTGAGGAGTCTGAGGCTGTTTAGTGTGAAGAAGTTGGTGACGGGAGACCTTATCCCTGTCCACACCTCCTGGAATGGAGGTTGTGCTGAGGTGGGTGTTGGTCTCTTCTCCCAAGTAACAAGCGATGGGACAACAGGAAACGGCCTCCAGATGCATCAGGGGAGGTTTAGGTGGGGTATTGGGGAAGATTTCTTCCCTGACAAAGTGGTGCTGGAGTCCCCATCCCTGGAGGAGTTTAAGAGAGGGGCAGATGAGTAGGGATCTGGTTTAGTAGTGGACAGGTAGGGATGGACTTGATGATCTCAAAGGTCTTTTCCAACCAGGCGATTCCATGCCTCTACGATTCAGGGGTCCCAGGTGTGATGGTGTTGGGAGTTTGGATCAGCCTCACGGGGGTGAGAGGGACAGCAGGAAACACTGCCACAACTCTTCTGTCTTCCTTGCAGGCCCTACAAGACACGGACACCGTGGTGGAGAAGTTGGTGCCCATCATTCCTGCCCCCAGAGCCAGCGAGGAGCTGCAGAATATCTTGCAGGTCTGCGTGTGCAACGAGTTGTGTTGTGAGGGGCGGCTCCTCAGCCTGACTTGAGCAGCTCCGAGAGAGCAGCTGTGCAGGAGAGGGCCCTGGGGAGGCCAGGGATGCTGAGCCGTCTGCTGGGCAACAGTCGCACAGGGCAGGTGAGGAGCCAGGCACCCTCCAGGCAGGCCATGTCCCTCCCTGCACACCAGAGCCTGCAGCTCTCCCTGCTCTCGGGGAGCCGCAGCCGGCATCGCCCTGCAGAGCCCTGGCCACTGCATGTTTTGGCAGGTGTACCACGACAGTGAGGAAGGACAGCGATACATACAGCTCTGTCAAGGAGCAGACTTCCCCTACATCTCCATCCTGGATCCCAGGAGAGGCCAGAAACTCGTGGAGTGGTGTGGACCAAGTGACTGGGTTCCCGCGTGAGCATGGCGAGCTGGATGGCCGTTCCAGCAGCCCTGCCCACAAACGATCTCGCTCCGAGAGCCTCAGGGGTGCCAGTGAGGACAGCCAGCTGGAAGCTGCTATCAAGGCCTCATTGCAGGAGACACATCTTGATGCCTGACAGCCCAAACAGGAGAGTCGCTCGGATGAGGAGTCAGAGTCGGAGCCTTTTTCTGAAAGCGAGGAGTTTATTTCGGTTTGTGGATCTGAGCAGGAGGAGGAATCACAGCCTCCGTCCAAGATAAGGAAGTCTCCACACAAGGACTTTGGGCATAAAAAAGAGGAGAGCCGGAGGCCCCAGCCTGAGCCTCCTGCACGGGCTGAGCCTGGGACATGGAATTGCAGAGCCCTGCCCCGCGTTAGTGCGGGGACACCGGAGGAGTCGGTTCCAGGTGCCCTCCAGGTGCCAAGGTCATGAAGTGCATCCACAAAAACCTGGAATTCATCAACATGGAGTCAGAGCGTGGAGTCACTGCTGCTCCCGATGGCCGGGCAGTGCCCCACCGAGGTGGTCACGATGCTCTTGAAGATGGCTCCACCAGAAGAAAGGTCCTGGCCCCTGACAGCCTGGAGGGTTGTTCCCTGTGGGGAGAGGGACCCAGGGACTCCCTGGCTGCCAGGGCCAAGGAATAGTGCAGGACAGCCCTTCCCGCCACGCTTTCCAGCCCCACAAAAACCCTGCAGCAGCCCCACAGGACTTATGAGCAGTGTGTTGGCCAGGCCTTCTCCAAGTCAGCACCCAGCAGCACCCACTGGATCTGTCTCGTCCCAACCAGCTGACGCTTTACAAACCTGTGTCAGTGAATCCTGACTGAGAGTCTGGCAGAGGCTTTGCCTTGACAAGGTGGGTGGGCACTTGCAGCTGCCCCAAATGCAGGCCAAGTCCTATGCAGGGCATTGGGGTTCTCTTTAGGGTTCGTAGCTCAAGGGGAGGAACAGTGCTCAGAGAGTTGATGTTTACCCCACTGTGTGCAGGGGAGGACTCTGACTGAGCCACCATGGAAGCCACACAGTGGATTGCAGGGCAGTGAAGGTTCCAGGTGGCCGAAGACTAATTGCAAGGGAAGAGGCCAATGAATTCTCTCATTCTCCAAGCTGGCTGCACACAAAGAGCTCCCACGACCGTGCCAGCTCCAGAATGCCCAGAAGTCCTTGGAAATGCTCTGCTTGGCACAAGCCAACGTTGTGCCGGGGAACATCTCAGAACAGGGAACCACCTTCCCTTGCCTGGGCGCTGTTTAATGGAACAGCATGAAAGTTGCCAAATCCTACTGGCAGGGACTGGGCAAATACTCTGGATCCACGTGCTATGAAACACTTGTCCGGATACACTGGAGTGAAGGAATGGCAACCTGATGGATTGGAAGGTGTCACTGCCTATGACAGGAGGGTTGGACCTGAGGGATCTCTGTGGTCCCTTCCAACCCAAACCATGCTGCGGTTCTGTCATTCTACGTGTTAAACACTGCAATCCCTACAGGGTGAAGGCAGCTGCAAGATCTTATTAGCAGTTGTCATTTTAAAGTTTCAAATGGTTTTGAAGCTCTGGATTCAATTTTTTAATGATGTCAGTAAAATAATGGAAGGGAGACAGTTTACATCTGCTAATTTAAGCCGTATTTGGATCATGACTGGTGCTAAACTTAGGCTGAGATGTTTGTAAGAGTTTCTATGAGCTGAGCACAAAGCTCCCTCTGCAAGGGAGCTGCATCTGCCTGGGCCCCGGGCTGGGAGCTGCTGCCAGATTGTAGCTGGGGTGGAGAAGGCACCAGGGACTTGGGCATCAGCCATCCCTGGGCAGAACTTCATCCAAAGCGCAGGCAGGAACCTGGGGTGCTGCACCCTGGCTCCTGTCTGACATCAGGGGGGCAAGGACCCATCCCCAGGGGCAGGAGGGGCTGTCCTGGGGTACAAGCCCATGGGTTTTGGGGTGCTGCCCCTGCTGGGGTGGGTTGTTTGTCCCCCGTGACCCACACGTGGCTCCTGCCCCCCCTAGGAGGGCCCCCATGGTGCCCCGACCAGCCCAGGTCTGTGTCTCAAGGGCGCTGGAGCTGCCTGTGATGAGTTGTGTCTGCTCTCAGCCCGATCTTGGGCTTGGGGGGGCGTCAAGTGCCTCCTGTGAAAAGAGTCACCGAAATGAAGCCCTGCAGGTGGGACAGCCCAGCTCCAGCCGCCTGGTGTCCCCTGGGTGCAGGGACCGGCCACGGCCACAGCCAGCTCTGTGGGGCCGTGGGGAAAGAGCAGATCCAGCAGGGCTGGGAGGGCAGGGGTCTCCTGCAGCAGCCAGAGGGGAGCTGGGAGGGCTGGATCCCAGCAAGGAGCACCCCCAGAGCCCACGCTGGCACATGGGGTGCTGCGGTGCTGAACGCTGAGCACCCCGGGCCCCATCCCACGGGGAGCAGGGGGCCAGGTCCAGCCCGAGCCGCCCAGCACCGCCCGGCCTCCAGCCGCCCTCGCCCCCGCCCGGGCCGCCGATGCCGCACGGTGGCTCCGCGCAGGGCCGGGGCCGTGTTGGAAGGGCCTGAGGGGCCGGGGCCAGGCTGGAAGGCGACAGCAGCGCGGGGAGCGGCCGGGCTGGGCGGGGGCAGCGCGGGGGTCCCGGGAGCGGGGGGGATGTGGGGGGAGCACGGGAGGCCCGGGAGCAGATGTGGGGGGTGCACGGGGGTCCCGGGAGCGGGGGGGATGTGGGGGGAGCACGGGAGGCCCGGGAGCAGATGTGGGGGGAGCACGGGGGTCCCGGGAGCGGGGGGATGTGGGGGGTGCACGGGGGTCCCAAGAGCGGGGGGGATGTGGGGGGAGCACGGGGGTCCCAGGAGCGGCGGGGGCAGCGTGGCTACGGGGCACTGCGGAGGAGCAGGCGGAGGTCCGGGAGGTCTTTAACTTTCAAGCCTTCAGAGGAATAAACATCCCGTTTGTTTATTTAGTTGTCCACACACTGTGAAATGCCCACTCAGGAGAGTTCTCACAGTAGTTTTTAACCACTGCAAACAGAGTGGAGAGCTGCAATGTGCCTGGATCGTAGTTCAGTTTCTGGCTCAAGCATTCCACAAACACATCGGTCTCTGCATTTCCTTGGAAATGACTCAAAACCTGACGCAGATCAGGGCTGACTTGCCAAACAAAAATAATCACCCCCTTCCAATGATTACCATTCTGTTTCCCAAAAAAATGCGGCCATTTACTGGAAAGCACTGAGATGAGAAAGAACTGAACGTTTTATTTGATTGGAGATGCCCATAAACTCACGTTTCTGTTTTGCTGTGCAGACCGGTGTCACTCAGGGACAGTGACCAATGGAACTGCAAGGGCCCAGCAACTCCTTTTTTTACCATTCTAAGTCTCTAAACCTTTTAAAAATCCCACTCTTTCTACAGAAGTATTTTGCATCTAATTTGCACAAACAAATTAAATTACACAGTGTTGCCAGTACTAATTTGCTGTTTTTACAGACAGCCATGTGTGACAATAGTGGGTCCCTTCACACAGTTGTTTTCCAGTTTTTCAGTCTTGCATCTACGCCTTGGGCTGACCCTTTCCTGAGGTATCACAGCAGAGATCCTACCTGTGCTCAAAAGCTGTCGTGAGCATCAGTGGGATCTGCTGTGGTAAGAATAATCCAGGAGCATGAGGGACAAGGGGTTTGGATTCGTGTACAAAATGACAAAATCAAAACTCTTGTAGAAATCTCTGCTCACAAAATGCATTCTACCACATTATCAAACGTGAATCCTGAAGTTTGATGCAACATAGAGAAAAGACCTAAATAAATTAATGTACTTGAAAATCCATTGCTATTGCAACATAAAATTAACACAGCAGATAAACACATTTCTGTAATAAAGTTTTTATTTCCCTATTGAATTCAATGTACAGAAAAAAATAATATAATTAATTCTTACAATTAAAACCAACCTTCTCAGTTTGTGCTAAATTAGATTGCAGATGAGTTCCCTCTTGTAAGAGTTTCCTTCTTTCTGATGCACAAAACCTCATCAGATGGTGGTACTTATGCTGGATCAACACTTTGATTCAGCAAAGATAAGAGAGTTTTAGCACGGCTTCCAATAGTCACTCACACCCAGAGTATCATCTGATGCTGGGTGTTTTAATACCACTGCATCCGTGCTCTGGCTCTTCTTCTTCAGGCAATAATTTTATTCTCCTTGGTTAGAATCATTAAGGTTGGAAAGGACCTCTGAGATCATCCAGCCCAACCATCAGCCCAGCTCCACCGTGCCTACCAAACCATGTCACGAAGCACCACCTCTCCATGGTTTGTGAACACCTCTCGGGATGGAGGCTCCAGCACCTCCCTGGGCAGCCTGTTCCAATGCTTCATCACTCTCTTGAAAAACAAATTTTTCCCTATATCCAATCTAAACCTCCTCTGGTGCCACTTGAGGCCATTTCCTCTCATCCCATCCCTTGCTACTTGGGAGAAAACCTATTACGCTTCCCTCTATTTCTGAAGAAGGTGAAACTCCCTTTCAGAAGGGTGTGTAGCAAAAAAGGCTCCAGAAAAGCAATACAACTGTAGTTCTGACAACTGTAATCTTCTTTCTGGAGGACTGTAAAACTCCCGGTGAGAACAGATGAAAGCTTCAAAACCATGAAGTTCCCCACAAAAATGAAAAATGCCTTCATACACATCATGGATTTGCTTACATTCACACGGTGGTGTCTCTTTCTGAAACTACAGGAGAGGATTAGCATTTGTAACTTGGCACTCCCTACATGAGCTCACCAAAACTGCCAAATGGACGAATGCTTTGCAATTCCTAAAACCTGGGAACAACAGAAACTCTGAGAACGCTTCTGTGGTTCCTCAAAATTTCTCTTGGCTCTGCGATAGCAGACAGAGGAAAACTGCTTTGGGTTTTGCTCTCACTTGTCCTTTCTGCCCACACCAGAACCCATCTCGTGGGTCCTGCCCATGCATCCCGGCACTGCTGACAACTGCTGAATTTATGGAAGTTCAAATATTATCCAGGAGTTTCTAAAGGGCGTGGCCAAAGGCAGCTCCTGGTTTTCGGCATCTAAGGAAGCAGCACAGCTTTCAAAAGCACCAGGCAACTGGCAATACTCACTGACAGGAAAGTCAGAGCCACGTGTCAGGTACCTGGCCCTCTCTTGAGAAAGGGCTCAGTTCCTTCAAGGCAAACCCTTTGTCCTTGTCGAGCAGGAGAGGCTGGCACCACGTGCACTGCAAAGGAGCCACGGCACGGTTAAACATATAACAAAACAACCCAGCTAAACATACCTGTAGGAATCAGTACTGCTTCCATTCTTCCTGTTAAGAAATTGTTCCTGACTGATTGTGCCAGAGGTTCGATTCAATGTTAAAACTGGAAATCCATTTTGGCACATCCAGGAATCCATGATTTGTTTCACTCCCACTGGCAACTGAATTTCACCGCGTGCATCTACGAGCTGCAGGAGAAACAGGAGTTGGAAACATTCCCGATAGTCAGGTACTGACCGACACTGCTCCAGCAACCCTCCAGGGGCAGCTCCAACATCTTAGACAAAACATCACTGCTCAGCCCAAGGAAAAGGCTCCCCAGTCAGAGCCACAAGCACCCAGCGTGTTCTATCCAGGGGACAGCAGGGGGGACAGTGCGGGGGCTGAGCCTGGCTGGCCTCCAGGTGCCCACCAACCTGCTCTATTACTGCCCCTCCTCAGCTGGACAGGAGAGAGACAAACAGAACAAAAGACCACTGGGTCAAGATAAAGGCAGCGAGAGATCACCCACCAACTACTGCCACGGGCAAAACAGGCTTGACATGAGGAAACCGAACTGATTTCATTACCAATCAAATGAGAAGAGGGCAATGAGAAATAAAACTGAATCTTAGAACACCTTCCCCCCACGCTTCTCTGCTTCTCAGGCTCAACTTCACTCCCAGTTTCCCTCCCTCCTCCCCACCAAGCGGCACAGGGGGACAGGGAATGGAACTTGAGAGCTTCCACCTATATTGCACAAATACAAATAGTAGAAAGTCATCTGCTCAAAGCTCTCTTGAAAGCACAAAACCAGATTTTTGAGAAAGTCACCATCTTCATCTCTGTTCTACACACAGGGAAACCAAGGCACGGCACCAAACAGCCCCAGGGGGATGGGCAATGCCACCAGCCCAGGCCCTCTGCCACTGATGTCTCTTTCAACAGGCCATTACCTAATTTGTCCTGAATGCCAAAATGCTGTCAGAAATAAAGGCCTGGAGGATCCCAGCAAGCGGCACCCACTGGCAGGGGAAGCTGAATTGCCATCAACACCTGCAGACGGCTGCTGGCTTCTTGCTGAGAGGAACAGTGCAGTGAGGTTCCCTCAAACTGAAGGCCAAGTCCAAAGAAAATGAAATCACACACACACAAGGCACCGCTCATCAGTGGTGCTGCCGGAGACACACAGACAGAATTCAGGATTTGATGAGCAATGGGGAATATACAAAGAAGCAGTTCTCTTTTGCACTTTGGTGTGGCACCACTTTACCCGCTTTCCCTTTTCACCTGAAAGGAGGGGCTATGGTCAGAGAATTTCAAGCTGACTTTGACCAAGACGGTCACCTACAAGCGAATGGTACTTCCCTGAAGGGACTCAGAAAAACCTTTCCTCTGTCTTTCTCAGGGACTCACTCTGAGGGTGGGGAGGCCCCGGCCCAGGTTGCCCAGAGAAGCGGTGGCTGCCCCATCCCTGGAGGGGTTCAAGGCCAGGCTGGAGGAGCCTTTCAGAACCCTGATCCGGTGGGAAGTGTCCCTGCCCACGGCACCGGGGCTGGAACTGGGTGGGCTTTGAAGCCCCTTCATTCCATGATTCTACAGTATCATTCTATGATTTCGTAAATAACAAGATTTGCCGGGCTAAATCGCCCCCTTGGGATTTGTGGTTTGCATTATGGTTTTATGCTTTGCTCCTGATGGTTTTGGCAAAGCCAACACCACAAGAAAAATCAAGCTTAACTACCTTGCATTAAGGTAAAAGAAGGAATGGAGCAGAAGAGGAATTTGCAAAGGACAGGCAGGGCACCTCCAAGATTTCCCTCCCAATCAATCTCCAGAGCCTTTGGGATTTGCTGTCAGTGCAGGAGCAGCTGGCGGGGACACAGGGCACCCGTGACAGCAACACGGGCTGAGCTGTGCAAACACAACTGGGGCTGCTCCGCAGGAGAACCGTGTGGGCATTTCCTCCTCTGCCCATCCTCACCTGACCACACACACAGGTTATGCACGTTAGGGACGCAGCCACGGGCAAACCACACTTGGAAAACTCAAAGTGAAGGATGGCAGAGAGTCAGATATATCTGTTATTGTCAATTTAGAGATGAGAGGCAATAAGAAATCTGAACTGGAACTTCAGACCAGTGGAGTTCAGACTGGGTGAAACACAAGCAAAATATTTTAATGCTTTTTACCCATCTATACAGCAATTAAATGCCAGTTACCCTACCTGGGCATCAAACGTGCCTCCAGAAAGACACAGGGGATTGAGATCACAGACAATAAATCCTGGAAGGATCTCTTCCTCTTCAATTCCCTCCAGTCTGATCTTTAGATTTTCACCTGGGGCTACTGAATCAGCTTCCATATCATCAGAAAGGATTCCAAGAACATCCACACTGGGCTTAAAGAAAGCAAAAATGCCCTTTGCTATTGTCAGTATTTCAGTGTGGTACAAAATCATTATAATACAACAGGATTTCAATAAACAAGTCCATTACAGTTAAAACTAATTACATTCAGTTCTGCAAGCTTCACAACATTTAAAATATTGGAATGAAATACTAATATTTCAAAGAGCATATTTAATCAAATATATTTCAGTATAATTCTGTAGTATACTTTCAATGGAAAGCAAATTTCAAAAATACCCAGTATTTCTCAAAGTGAAATGAGTTTAAAACTTAGAAAGAGGTGAGCCATAGAATTGATGCATATTATGTCAGAAGAATGCAAAAGCCACATTGTTGTACTGACTCTACATTAAAAGTACAACAGCCTGAATATCAACGCAATCCAGAAAATGCTAGAATCCCCAAATTCTCCAAGTTATCCCTGAGAAGAAGATATTTTTATATAAACATATCAAATGAGTATTAATGAATGCTCTCCAAGCACACACCGAGATGTATTTCCTGATTTTCCATTATACTGTGACCCCTCTCCTGATTTTTCTACCTTTACACAGCACTGGGCAACAAAAGAAAAAAAAACTGAAAAGGCAGGGAAATTAAAAAATGAGCAGTTTCAGTAAGAGGTCTGTTTTTCTGAGTTCCTGAAATTTCTGTTCAATCTTCATTAGCTGCCAAAGCAATAAAAAACCCCAGTGTGTCATCACCAGCACTGGCTGTTTCACTGAATACAAATTCTGTGACGGCTTAGTAAAGCCATTTACAAATGATCACTTTATCATAGTTTTATATGGAGTTCTATAAAAGGCCACTGTCTGTAAAATTACCTTAAAGACTGAAAAGCATAAGCTCAAACTGTCTAAATGTAGTTGGAGCTTTCAACGGTTCTCCAGGAAGTCCATCTCATTTACCAGGTTTGGAATAGGCAATGCCAACTTCCAATGAGCTGCACATTTGTTGCACATTTGGGTATTGAGGCATTTTCCAGCCAACTGCCTCAGCCTCCAGAACTGGAAAAAGGGTGTCAGCTGACGTCCAGGTGACATGGACAGACGGGAACATTTCCAAACCCTTTCTGTAAGAAACCAGTGGCAACAAACACCCCCAGTGGTTATTATACTATTGGCATCCTCTGCCTCTCCCCAACTATGTTTTCGTAGCCTTCATTTCTATCATTTCAGATTCTTCAGGGCAGCACAATGATTCCAAAGAGCGATCTTACCTGATGGAACAGCCACCTACCTGCACAAAAAACCTCTCCTTAGCCACAGCAAGCTTTAGGTCTCTCAGTGCAACACACTCTCTACTGTTTGTCTCCAATTTTCTTTTTCTATTTCCCTCTGGAGAACAGAAAAGAAAAGAAAAAAGGGGGAATGTTTTGAGTAAGACTGACCCACAGCAGGAAAAAGGAGAAAGGTTTTGTGGGGCAACTGTACAAATGCAAAATAAAACACAACTCAAATAAACTATGATGATTCGTAGTCCAGCAGCCAAGTTTGCCAAGGAGAGACCACCTGAGTTCTGAATGCTAAGGAAGTAAACTATGCACAACCAGGCTCTTTTTTAGGGCAGGAACATTTTTTTAGTATCTAAACCTTACCATACCTTGTTTGGCATCATCACAAGCTGCTGTCCTTTGCAAACAGAGCCCGACTCCAGCTTCCCAAGGGCCACAGTGCCCACACCCTTCACAAAAAGTTGGGGAGCAACTGGTTGTACTGGGAGCACTGGGGAGCAACTGGTTGTACTGGGAGCACTGGGGAACTGGTTATACTGGGAGCACTGGAGAGCAACTGGTTTTACTGGGAGTTCTGGGGAAGTGCTTATACCGGCAGCACTGGGGAGCAACTGATTGTACTGGGAGTGCTAGGGAACTGGTTATACTGGGAGCACTTGGGCGTAAGTGGTTATAATGGGAGTGCTGGGAAACTGGTCACAGCGGGAGCACTGGGGAGCACCTGGTAATACTGGAAGTGATGGGAAACGGGTTACAGGTGCAGTACTGAGGAGCAACTGGTTATACTGGGAGTTCCGGGGAACTGGTTATACTGGGAGCACTGGGAGCGATCTTTGATTATACTGGGAGCACTGGGGATCAAAGAATCATCCCCCCCCTGCCACGGGCAGGGACACCTCCCACTGGATCGGGGGGCTCAAAGCCCCATCCAACCTGGCCTTGAACACCTCCGGGGATGGGGCAGCCACCGCTTCTCTGGGCAGTGTTCCAGTGCCCCCCCCCCCCCCCCCATCAGGAAGAGTTTCTTCCCAATGCATAATTGAGGGATGCACCATCCTGGAGGTGTTCAAGACCAGCTTGGATGGGGCTTTCAGAACCTGATCCAGTGGAAGGTGTCCCTGCCCAGCACAGGGGGTTGCACTGTATGGACCTTTTAGGTCCCTTCCACTCCAAAGCCTGTTATAGTTCTGTGACTCTACACGTCAGACACCGCAGTCGCTACTGGGTGAAGTCAGCTATGAGAATTCATTAGCAGTTGTCATTCTAAATTTGAAAATGGTTCTTCAAGCCCCAGGTCCAGTTTTTCAATGTCATCGGTGCAATAACTGAAGGGAGACAGTTTGCATCTGCTAATTTTAGCAGTATTTGTCTCATTTGCTTCTGAAACGAGCTCGGAATATTATCTATCAATACAGTCATCTTCTAATTTAGAGGAAATGACCGAGAATCTCATCATGACCAGTGCTAAACTGAGGCCGAGGTGTTCGTAAAATCTTCTTTCAGCTGAGCACTTAAAAGCATTGTAAGTATGAACTCACGTCAAACTGGCACAGAGATCCAAGAACTGAACAGCAAGTCCCTCAAAAAAATGTAAAAGAAGGCAACCAAGAAAGAAACAAACAAAAAAAAGAGAGAGAGAGAAAACCCCATTTCATGTTACTGTGACTGCCCAGCTCGCCTGCACCTGCCAGAATTTAGGAGCATTAAAGTGGAACATTTTCACATCAAAATTTTTATTGTGTTTCTTCACGGATGACTGCAAAGCTATTGAAAAGTATTTTAAAATAAGCATCACAAAACACAACCCAGCCCCTGATCAGACAATGGCAGTGAGTTCTACAGAGGTTCTCCTTTGCTCTCACAGTTATTTCGAGGTTTGGACGAGATGCAAACCAGGACGGATGTTGTCAGCATTGTTCCCAGAGTCGCCGAAGGGATTTACGTGAAGATGATGTGCAAGGCAGCTCAGCATCCTTTGCTGGGAACGTTGAGCTCTGATACAACAAAAGGGAGCTGAGGTTCACAAGAAAACTACAGGAAAACCACTCAAGCCCCCGGTGACCCTGTGCTGGTTTCACACTGTCAGGCACCAAACAGAGAGGGTTTGCACTCAGCAGGTGTTTTAGAATGAACATTCTGAGAGCAGCCCCCCGAAAACTCTGCAGAACCGGGAACGCGCTGCAATGTCCAGGGGGCGGGAGCAGTGTTTCGGCCGTCATTTCAATCATCGTTAGTGGTACCCAGAGCTCTGTCAGCTGATGCTGTGTGGAACAAACGCCCCATTCCACACAGATCACAAGCAGACCCCCTGCTCTGTCCCACAGCCCTGCAGACAGTGCTCTGCATCCCGGCCCAGCACCTGAGTTCACTGATGAGCTCCTGTGGCTGCACACTAAAGCAGCTCCCACTTAGGAAAGATGCTCGGAATCGCTCAGTATCAGCCACTGAGCATCATCAGGCTGTGAAAGGCCAAGTAGGTGCCAAACTACTTTTGAGACTGGAATGTAATTCTATAGCAGCAGTCAGACTGATGGAGCCCAGCAATCCTGGCCATCTGCATGGCCTTTGTGACAGAACATTGGCCTTTTCTCCTTTGACATTTCCTGCTGAATGTGCCTCTGCCAAGATCAACAACTGCACCCACGCTAATCTGCAGAAGGACGATGGGCAGGAGGTGACTGGCGCCTGGGCCTCCAGCAGGGGCAGGGCAGGAGCGACTCGTAAGCACGGCCAGTTTCTCACATCAGACACTGCCAGGAGCCCGTGCCACTCACTTTTCCATGTGTCACCCCACAGATGAGCCTATTCTTAGTTCTCCAGGCTCTGTCCCACCCACCTTCTACCCAGCGCCCCTCCCAGTACACAGAAGGCTTTTCCTGGTACGGACTCACGTGAGGAATCGGCGCTCGGCACAAGGCAGCAGTGCTCTTCGCAGTAGCACTTAGCTCAGAGGGTTGTCAACTTCCTCTGGTCACTGGTCACCCCAGAGGGCAGCGAGCATTCAGGGAGCAGGAAGGAATCTCTTGGAAAAGCTGCCCAGCTGGCAAACTCTGCCCAGGGCCCGGTCTATTTCACAACTGCCCTCAGCTGACACGCCAGCCACTCCTTGCCATTCCCTTTCCCTGTCTCCTGGGATGTTGTTGCCTGACTCTAGAAAATATTTTAGAAGAATCAGGGCATTTTGTGATCCTTGAGGTCTGTATGCACAACCCTGCCTATGTGCCAAACGATAGGGATACAGTGACCTTGGCATGTTATGAGAAAATGGGATGTGAGCTGATAGATAAGAAAGAGAATGTGAAACAGGAGGTTTTAGCTGCAAAAGAAGGGGGGCTGCAGGGTATCAGGTAACAGCGCATGGACAGAAACTTATAACCAAATCAGACAGAGAATATACCAAATGAACAATATGTAGTAGACAATTATATGTACACTTGTAGCGTGTGAACACAGATTGTGAGTATAAAGTAACGTATGGAAGCACAATAAAGCCAGCACTGACTCTACCTCTTGTGAGGATACGTCTGTGACTCGAGAGGCTCTCTGACACCTGGCACCTTTGACTGCCTGCTGAATCTACTGATCTCGTGATTCAGCTTGGTGAACTTGTACAGACATGAAAGACAAATCACCTTTGCAATCACAAAAGAGAAAGGGTTGATTTCTGTGTTTCTACATCCTAACAGACAAAAAGCAATGCTCCAAGTCCCATTTCATACGCCTGTTTGTTCTGCAACCTTTTTTAACCAATATCAAGGGCTGTGTTCACCAAACCATGATCAGACTCACAAAGAAATCATTCCAAACTCTTTGTTTGTCCCACTCAGGACACATGATTGTGTGCTGTTGTGAAATTCCTGAAGATCGATGTTAACCAAACTGATCATCAAATCAAGTCCTGATTTTATTACCCAATGCCAAACGCAGACAGGATCAGGATCACAACCTTGACTGGATCAAGACAGCTTTAACATGGTTCAGACCATCTCTCACTTGATCCTAGTGGTTTGTTGGGAAGTTGAAAAATGGCTCCCGTAGCAGCCACTGGATTTTCACAACAACTGCTTCGGCTGCTGCGCTGATGAAAGGCACCGAATGTCATTCTAGAACCCAGCAAGGTAGAAGAAAGCAGGGGTTTAATGCCTTTTTCAAACCTATTTGCCACTGACAAAGGCCAAGCGGCAACCCAGGAGCATCAATAGTTTGTCAGAGCAACACAGTGTCTTCTCAGGCCCCTAAAACACTGGGTTCTCTGTTCTAAGCTCACACTTCCAGGTCTTGAAGACATTTGGTTTTCACAAGCTACTGCTGCCAGTTTGCAGGACGGCTGCAGGGCACTGAATTGAAGCCTGCTTTGTGCTTACAAACTGCCTACAAGGGCCAGCAGACTTGTTACAAACAAAGTAACGGTGCCACGATCCTACAAACAGCTGTGATTTGTCCAAGCACGTGGCCAATCTGGCACCCAAAGGCCAGGTTTGAGCACTGCCTTGTCATAGCCCAGAGGTTCACCAGACAAGCACCTGAACACTCCTCACAAGGAATGATGCTGATCTCTCTCTCCACTGTCACCAACAGCAAGAGACAGAATGCAATTATTTCCAAAACAAAAGAAGTGCCACAGCTCTGTCGGGAAGGGGAAAAAGGAAGAACCAAGCACACCGAGGCCTGCTTAGATTAATGGTGTGGTTGCCAGATCGCAGGCCGACACACCTGGACAAACCTGACTGGGTGAACTCCTGCTCTCTTATAACCCAGCTCAGCGACTCCGATTGCAACAGGGCTTTTCAGCAAGACAAGAAGTTCAGCAGAAGCCACGCAGACAGGCAGCTGTGCGCACCCCTACGCCTTTGCTCTCAGTCGATGAGGGCACAACGGATTTAGTGACTGCACCCGAGCCCCCTGAGCCTGACGGGAGCCCCCAGGCACGGCAGCACGGTAGAAGCCCTCAGGTCAATTCCAAGGAGGTGCTTAAAGAATGAGAAGCCTTCTGGGGGCTCCACCAGCAGGAGCTGGGAGTCCAGCTGCACTCTCTCATCTAATGGACCAATGGTGACATAACGATGTAACCGTCACCAGGCTGCCAAGAGCAGGGACTGGAGGAGTGGTCACCACGGGGACAGAGGCTTTGTTACATCATCAGCCCCTACTCTGAGCAGCAGCCATGGCAGGTACAGCAGCAGCTCCCCGCTCCTCGTGGTTCTCCGGCCCTCTGGGTAAAGCGCCAGCCCTCTTTGCCTGCCGAGATCTCACTCCATTTAACCTCTTCCATTCTCCCAACAGACAGGTTCCCTCTTCGGCTGCCAATGGCCACACAAATGCCCAGCAGGAGCATCACCGCCCCGGCCTGGCCGTCACCAGTCACTGTCTGGGTGCTGCCCTCTGTCCCTCAGCAGGTGCCAGTATCCCAACAGTGGGCCCAGCTCCACTATGGCTCCCACCAGCTGCACCCGGCCAGTGTTGGGCAGGGGCAGCCAGGGCTCCTGGGGACTCCGTGGCAGCTGAGGCAGCTCTCGGCCGTAGGCCAGGCCCCCCATGCGGCACAGCTCCCAGCCACAGCTGCTCCCAGTAATCCTGCCTATGCCTGGGGGCAGCAGGAGGTGAGGGGGAGGCCGGTGCCCCACCAGCCAATGGGGCTGGGGCCATGGGTCGCGCTCCAGGGGCAGCCCCTCTGTCCCAGGGGATCCTGCCTGTGGCAAGTCCCTGCCCGCTCCGAGCCCCCGGCACTCCTCTCCACCGCTGCTCAGCAGAGGGTGCAGAGACCCCCTCTGCCCCACACCCTGCCCGGAGGAACCCATGGGACATCGGCGACCTCCAACCAGGACAGAGTGACTACAGGGGACAGCGGCCCCGCTCTCAGCCCCAACCAGCGTGCCCTGACTCCATCCAGAGGCATAGACACAACAAAATCTGAAGGTGAGATCGAGGGGTGGCAGAGACCCCCGGGCAGGTGGCGCTGAGGAAAGCCTGAATCACCCCGGGCTTTCGTTGCCTTTGGTTGCTTTTTCTCCAGCAGTGACCCCAGAGGAGAGCACAGCCCTGCCCAGGCAGGGGCCAGGCGCACTTCCTGAGGCCGTTATCAAGCTCTCCAACATCTCCAAGTACGTGATGATGAGCAGCTGCCCCAAAGAGGGCGTGTTGGTGGTGGGACTGGCGGACAGCGAGGACACCAGCTCCGGTGTCCCCAAAGTCCCCAGCTCGAACACCTCTCTCACCAAGTTCCTTTTGCTCATGAGCACAGGGCCAAGGCTGGCTGCACCACGGCGCGAGTGGACACAGCGACACTGGGAGATGCCGACCCCTCCTGGAGTGCTGTGGCCACGTCCCCCCTGCTGGACACCGAGGAGCAGCTGGGAAGAGTGGCAGCAGTGCCCCAAACGTTGCTGCCAGGAAGGACCACGGAGCTTCCTCAGGAGAGCACAACGGATCCTCCAAAGGAAAACCTTGCCGAGACTCCCCAAGAGGATGTCCTGGAGGCTGCCCTGCAGTGGCCCCAGCTGAGCCCTCTGTGCATCCCGCTGCTGAGCCCCCTGCACAGCCCCCCGGCTGCCCCCCAGCATGTCCCACCAAGCACCGACCCACGGGGGGCACAGGCGCTGCTGCCGGCCCTCACCTCCTGCCGGGGGTTGCCCAGAGCGGGCGGGGGAGGCGGCAAGCGGGCCAAGCGCCCCGCGCCGGCCAGGACCACCAGGGCACCAGAGACCTCCTTGAAGGATAACATCCCACCCAAGAAGACGCAGGAGGTGGTGTGCAGGGGGGCAGGACACTCGCAGGCCCTCTGCAAGGGGCAGCCAGACAGGGACCATGCAGTGGCGAGCGGCAGCGGGCAGCAGGCACGCAGCAGTGGGCAACACACGGGGGGCAGCAAGCGCAGGGCATCCAACACCACCAACGTGCCCAACGTGGTGCTCAAACGTCCCAGAAGCTCTGTGGACAACGGCGGGCAGAGCACCCCGCGTCAGCCGTCCACCTGCCCGCCTCACCCGCTCCTGAGCAACAACTCACGGAGCGTGGAAACCTCGCGGCCCCAGGACCAGCTGCTGCACAAGAAAGACCGGGCCAAAGCGCAGCAGGGGTCGACGCTGCCCCCCAGCCAGCTGAAGGCGCACTTGCTCAGCTCCATCAGCACCTTCCACACGCTGGGGCAAAGAGAGAAGGTGGTGGGGCCGGTGCGCCCACCGCCCCCTCCCCACACCCAGCCCGGCCCCACACAGCCCCCCAGGCTGCCACGGCCCCTGCCGGCTGCCCCCAGACCCAGCACGGGGCCATCTGCCTCCAAGCCCCCGGCCAATGGCCGCAAGGAGACGGCTCCTGCAGGCACACCAAGCAGCAACGCGCACACCGAGGCTGCCGAGCGAGCCAAGCAGCCGAGCTGGCCGTGCCAGTCACCAAGGCTGCCCCTGCCGGCACCCATCGAACCCTGGCTGCCTCACGTTCTCCCTGACTCCCTGCGACACCCCAAGCCCCTCTGGACACTGGCCAAGCCCACCCCGCTGGAGGAGCAAGAGGAGTCGATGCCCATCACGGCCGAGCAGCGGCCCGAGCGGGAGCGCATGAAGCGCCTGGCCCAGGAGCAGCGGCGGCAGGCGGCCCTCATCACTGGCCCCGACCTCTCTGAGGATGAAGTGCGCGACCGACTGCAAAGGCTGCTCGAGAGAGAAGCATAGAGACAGCCAGCGCGCACGGCCAGCTGTGACCCAGCGGGCCGGCACCAGCCCCTCGGGGTCGGGACAGCCCTCTGCCTCACAGGCAGGGTCACCTTGCAGACAGCAGAGAGCTGCTGTCTTTGTAGAAAGTTTCCGTTTTTAAGTATTTCATAGTTACTATTAAACTTAATAAATCTTTACAGAAAAAATGACTACAATGATTCCCAGACCAAAGCTCAAGAAAATATTGCCTCCACTTGGAGGTGTTTCCAATTGCACAGAATCCAAACCTTGAGAAAATCAGCTGAAGTCCTTTGCAGAAAACATTTTATAATGTCGAGTAATACAAATGACAACCTTATGAGTCACATCCCTCAACGTAAACAAGGAAGTGGCACTAGATTAAATGCAGACACTATGGGAAAAGATCATGTAATACCCACGCATTCCGCAATTACACACACGGCCAGCTCTGCCTTGCGGACAAACAAAATCACATCATTTCTCTTCATTCAGTGCGAACGCCGCACCAGCACAGCATTCCAAACTCTCAAGAATTCCTTTAATTGAAAGGTTTCTTTGAATTCAAAAGCTTTAAACGTATTCCCTCTCTCAGTCTGTGCCGACTGAGCAGCCTGAGCAAAGACTTAAAGCACCCTGGCTTGGGAGGACACCTGGGTTTTACTGTCAGGTCTGCTAAGGATTTCTCAAGTCCCTCTCAAGCCACAAACCCCGAAAAGCGGCTGCGCGAGCCCCGCACGGCCGGCGGGAAGGCTCAAGTGGAAAGTTTAACACATGCTTACGTTTTCACATAAGCAAAGGCTCAACTGCTCTGCTCTTCCTTTACTGACATTATCTCCACCTCACAGCGATATCCTCAGTAAAGAGAGACAGACTTCATATGAAACTGGTTTACATCAAAGTGAAACCCCCACGTTTCTAGTAATTAACGTCAAGCGGTAAGAAATGACAGGTCCAAGCACCGTCGCCGTTAACAGCATTACTTACACACAGAAGGAAAGCACTGCCTAAGAGAACTAGGATAGACCAATGAAGGACTACAATTTTGTCAAGGTCAGAAACAAGAAAAGACCCCAACTGTTCTGCTAACTTCTATTATAGCAATTTTCTGTGCACTCTTTGTCAGAGCAGATAAAATCTGCAGGCAGAAACGTGAAATGAGTACAGAAATGCTAAAGAACAATCAGCAGCTAAAGAGCAGCAAAGGCATGAAGCATCACACGTGGACAGTCCATGATGCAGACAGGCAGCTTTTATAGAAGATGCCATTTTCTGCTCTTCCTCTTTCAGAAATAATAAAAAGAGTGCTTTTTTTATTCCTGGAAACTGAAAATGCAGCAAAGCAGACCGTGACCCGCCAGGATACACTGGGAAGTTTCCTTCATGTTGTTTTGTGACGTCTTTCCATTTCAATAAATTCATTTCTTTTTTAAACCAAAGCTGTTGAGGACAGCAGCTGAACCAGCTTATGACTTCGAAAGAACTCTTGTAGAAGAATTAGATAATATCGTTCTCCATCTGATCAAAGCATTACGCCTTTACGCCCAGGAAGAGCAGACCAGCACCTCACTCTTCCCCATCCCTGGAACCCACCAGACATCCTGCTTTTCAGAAGTCTGTCCAAAGGGCTTTGAAACATAATGAAAACAGGCCTAGGAGGACCCCTCCATATGCTTCCCACTAGATAGTTTATTTTCTTCTTCATTTGTCTGCTTCTACATGAGACGTGAATTAAAAAAACAGTTAAAAACTTGTGGGGAAAATGGCACATCAAACCCCATGCAGGCACATAAACCCTGTCACGCTTTCCACGTCCACACCTTGAAGCTACTCCATGTGCACCTGATGGCTATCATACTTTTATTTTAGTAATCTGCTGCTAACCCCTTACCAAGTGCATCGTTTCTTTGGACACCGCTATCAGCAGAAGAACCACAACTAAATGGTTTCTATGGTTTCCACCCCCAACTGCCATTATCTGGTGGTTCCCCCGCAGCTGCGCGAGGCCATCGCTTCTCAGGCAGCCTCCAGGCAACACCAACAGCACCAGAAACGGGTCCTCGTTTGTACCTGCGCCCTGTTCAGATGGGTGTGCAGCAACAACTGGCAGAAACAGAGCATAAAAACCAAGGTTTTGACAAGATACATCCATTAAAGGCTTTTCCTTGCTGGAAACCCCATACCAAGCTCTGGGCAGACTGACGTGTGACAGGGTGAAAAAGAGCAGCATTTAGTTCGGCTGGGAGACAAAGAGGAATCCGTGTATGCTTAAAATTTGCACAGCGAAGGGACGAACCAGCTCTAAGAGAGGCAGCAACACCGTGCAGCAACTGCTCACCTCTTGCAGGAGAAAAAAAATCCCTCCTATCGGCTTTGGGTGGGACTCTACACCAAGAGCATTTCTTCACATT
Organism: Dromococcyx pavoninus; assembly: GCA_033558185.1. NCBI lineage: Eukaryota > Metazoa > Chordata > Aves > Cuculiformes > Neomorphidae > Dromococcyx > Dromococcyx pavoninus. The sequence goes on from JAUMJL010001029.1 coordinate 283,728, forward strand.
TCACAGTTGTGAAATAGCATTTTCTTACAGAACTGTGAGAAGCACAATTGGTGTTCAAGCTGCTCAAGGCATCAGCTATCTTTGTGCAATTTGCACACGTAAACCATAGCACTTGTAAATTTTCCTTATTTCTGCCTGAAGGTAAACAAGATTATACAACATCAACCTCCCTAAATTCAATAATATTAGTCGGAAAACTATGTTGTTGAAATATCGCAAATAATTTCCTGTGTTATTCTTGTAACACCCTTGCTGCAAAAAGAAATGTGAGTAGAAATGTTTCAGTTTTAACAAAACTGGCAAACTATGAGGCTTCCAGCAGCACCTCCTTTAAATGACAAATATATTTTTTTTTTTTAAATAGAAAAATAAGGTGTTGCAGCAGGGCTGCATTTGACAGAACTGAACCAGCCTATTGCCCTGGCTGTGTTCAAGTGTTCAGAAAATAATTAGAGCTATTTGAAAACAGAGAATTAAGCCCCTCAAAAAAAACATTAAACCTCCAGACTTTCATCAATTTTGACATGCACAAATGATCTTTTGAAAATGTAACATGACATTTAAATGGACAACTGAAGACAGCTCCACTGCAATCTTCTAGGGTTTGGGTTTTTTTACTACTTTTTGATGCCTCGATGTTTCAATGATAAACTCTTTATTCGAAGTTGATTAAGGATAACGTGTTCCATTTGGGGATCTAGAGTTCAATATCCTAATACCAATTAAACCAATTCATCCCCTACTTTAAGGTTGAAAACTAACATGCAGCCAAAAGAATTTTATGCCTCCTACCTGTCACATCACAAGAGCATCCAGTACAGGAGGATAAGTTGCCAGAAAACCCTAAGATTTCCAAAAAGATATTATTTCCTATATGTGGCTTAGCTCCAAAGCTGAACAGGAAATGACATCCAAGCTTAGGATATTAAGCCTTTTGCCAAGGAATTTCTTGTAAAGTCAACCATTATAACTCATTCTGATCCTTTGTGCCACCACATTAGCAGTTATTTTTCAGCAATCCCAGAGCAGCAACAAATAATGCCATGGAAGAGGACTGCTGTGATCACAGGGTGAAGAAGATTGTCCAGCACCCTTACACCCAAAACTGCCCTCTTCGTACCCCATATGTTGCTAATAAAACTGTTTGAAGCATACAGACGAGACACTTTTACTGACATTGCATCAGGTCCCAAGGTTCTTTGTCTGAGATACGATGTCACCAGCACTATAACTATGCAACTTTTGTGATGCAGGATCCCACAAGACACAGTATTACACACGTAATTTACAGTATGAAACGGCATTAACAACAATACTGGTGTTACATAAAAGGAACCCCTGCGCTCATTGAACAGCTCACTGCACCACAGGGAAACCAAAGTTAAAAAGCAATAAACAGTCACTGACGTGCTTGGAGTAGAGGTGGCAACACCGGCATTTTTCCCCTAAACAATGTAAACTTTGCTTTACAGAGACATCCAGCACCAACAATAAACAAATGGAACTCCCTGCCCCCTTGATATTAATTCAGGACTTCAAACAGGAACCTTCTGAGCCCAGTTTTTAGAAACAATTACGTGATTTTCAGTAAGGATCTGAACCGTATTCACAGGCAAGCGTGAGTCTCAGTTCCTACTACTAACAAAAGATTAAATGATAACGAGAAAGATTAAGAACTGCAGCAGGAAAAACACAACAGCGTGTGGATGTCACCACACATCACGCTGAAGCCCCTCAGAAGTATCATCTTCTGGTCAGAAAACACCTGCACTGATTCTGCACCTGACCCCAAGTATCTGTACGACCTCAGGCAAACGATGCTGCTTTCCAGCTCGCACCACGTGTATCGGGTCTCATTGCTTCCTGCGTAACAACGTGGTCAGTGCTTTACACCTGCAAAAAGGCACAGCTGGAAGACATTAAAATTCAACATTGCAAGAAGAGTAAGCAGTGGGGCAACCACAAATCTGGCAGCACCAGAAGCTTGATACACATTCCTCTTTCCTATCTTTCCAGTGATTTCTTCTCTCCACTATTAGTTTATGGGTGTGCTGCAGGTGGGGAATACCTGGGCTTGTGAGAAGCAGTCTATTTTTAAAGGAAACCTGAAAAAAAACCAAAACTAACAGCGGTCTGGTCAAGAGCCAGACCTAGGAGATAAAAGATCACTATTTCACCAAGGTGCCATGAGAAGTAAAAACCAGATTATCTTGTACAGTAAATTGTACAGTAAATCTATACAGTGAATTGCTTAATATGTAGAGGAAAAAAACACAGCCCTCAGTGTTCCCTGGAAATACTAACACTGACCACAGACAGAAAATATGAGTGACTGACACGCACCTGGCTAAGGACCCTCCCACTGAGAAGCACTGACTGCAACTAAATGATGCGAGGTTGTACTCGATGGAAGCAAAACGCATTTGTAATCTGGCACTCACTAAAAAAGATGACAAATGGACTGTTCCCTACAAATAGAGGTCATCTGCTTCCACCACAGGGGTCACTTAAGCAGGAACTTTTCCTGATGTTTTCCTTGACACCACCCTCTGCGCAATATGAAAACCATAATAGTTTTATTCTCTACTTAAAACTAAATATAAAGCAGCTTAGGTGACACCTCATGAGGCAGAAAGTTCACACTCTACCCCGTGAACATCCTGCCCTCTGGTATTGCTGCTATGTTTTACCGGCACGTCATCCAGAGAGAATTCTATACCTATTTTCAAAGTCTGAAAAAAATAACCCCGTCCTCCCCAGATTCGGCCCAAAGCTGTTATGAAGCAACTTACTTTTAGACAAAAGCGCTTATACAGATACTTAACTCTAAAATAGTCTCATGGACTCCAACGTTTGCACAGCGAGACAACTCCACGCTTCAATTTAAGCCTGCACAAGAGTACTTTGCTGATTCATGGCCAAAAGCACCGCAGGAACATCATTACAGAAAACGTTCCCAAAATTTAAAGAAAAAAATCACCCTCAAATTCAAACAGAGCATTAGGAACCCTGCAAAGCTCTTAGCTCGAGCACTACTTACAGGTTGCTCAATATCTAAAGGCAAGGGCTAACACAGAATTATAGAATCACTGAGGTTGGTAAAGACTTCTAAGATCATTAATCCAACTGCCAGCCCAGCACCACCGAGCCTGCTAAATCATGTCCTGAAGTGCCACATCTACATGGTGTTTCATCCCTCCGGGGATGGTGACTGCACCACTGCCCTGGGCAGCCGCCACCAGGGCTTCTCCACTCTTTCAGTAAATACGGTTTTCCTAATATCCAATCAAACCTCCCCTGACACAACTTGAGGCCATTTCCTCTGATCCTATCCCTTGTTACTCAGGAGAAGAGACCAGCACCCACCTCCCTACAACCTCCTTTAGGTTCCATACGTTTGATGAAAGGATTTCAGAGCGGGCAGAAGAACTCTGGGGAAACACCTTAACTAAGTTATCAGTGGAGGGAGAATTTTGTACTGTATTTGGAAAGCACCAACACCTTGAGCTGGACAGGGAGCTTGCTTCCTGGGTTTTACCACTCCTCTTGACCTGCTAATAATTCCACTGGCAAACTGTTCAGAAAGTTTGTCGAGAATGAGATATTGCACTACGGAGAATGACCCTCAGCTTTCTATACGACGTAGGCACATCAAACAAACAAACAAACAGCACTGTATTCAAAAATCCAAACTTTAATTGGATTATGTGAAACAGATTCACAGCATTTAAACTGATGTTAGGAAATGTTATTCCAATGTATCCTACTACACCTGCATTTCCAAAGGAAAAAAAAAAAAGATGAAGCAAAAAGAATAGAAGAATACATTCTACATTAGGTCTCAAAAGCTCCAATTAAAATTTCATATTGTACTTTGCATGGGGTGACCCTTTACGTGGAAACCCTGCCATAGTTAAGATTTAAGGTTAACCATGTAAACAGAGTCCAATCTAATAGCTCTATTTAATTATGCCAAACCATTGTTATAAGCCACACTAAAATCCACTACTCATCTCTACCTGACTGTTGGGCTAAACTCCCAATCAAGGTAATTCACACCCACTTCTCATCAACCAGAAAATCCTACAGCAAGGGAAGCTTCCAACTCTTTCCCCTGCTTCTCAAAACAAGCGCATGTGTTTGTAGCTCCCATGGTTTCTTCTCCCACTGCTACTCCAACCATCACAGAACCCTGCGTGAAAAGAACTACGGCCACGTCTCATTCATCCCAGCCACACTTTCCTGAAGTTGGGATCCACTTGCAAAGCGCATTCCAGCAGCTCCTCTGCTATCAAGCGTTGTCACATGGTATTTCTGCCTTAAAGGACCAAAACCAAAATCCTAAAATCTAAACATTTTGAAAAATTGAAGGGGTCTCTGAGTTTTTCCCCCCTTTTTCTAAACAGCGGGACACTGTGTCACCAAAAAGGTGACACAACTATTCGCACAGAACTGTTTATATGAATCCACACTTTAATTGCGCTGTAGTGACACTGGGAACGAAACTGGGTTCAAATTTTTGCAGCTCGCTACCAACTGCTGACCAAAAGCGGTGCATTTGAGCTGAAAAATAAACGCAGAGCGTGTCGTAAACACACACACTGGGCTGGGGCCGGGGGAACCCCAATGCTCAGGGGCCGGGGCTCCCAATGCTCAGGGCGCCCCCCCGCCGGGCCGGACCGGGCTCCCCATGGCCGCACGACCCCCGCCCCGCTCCCCGCAGCCCGGGGTGCCCGCTGGCCCCGCTTCCCGTGGCGCGGCCCCGGCCCCCCTTAGCGCGGGGGATGCGCGGTGACGGCCCTCCCGCAGCGCCGCTCCCCCCGCGCCTTCCCTGCCCGCCACGCCGAGAGGCGCCGCTCCCCCTCCTCCTGCTCCGCGCTGAGCACTACCCGCGCCGCTCCGCACCGCTCCCCGGGGGAGCTGAGCTCACCTCCTCCGCCTTCTCCTCCTCCTCCCCTCCTCGCTCCACCCGCAGATCCGGCCCGGCCCCTCCCCTCCCCTCCCCGCTGCCGCTGCATCCGAGTGGCCTGGGCTGAGGGGGAGCCGCGAGGGTCATCGAACGCAGCTCCTGTCCGTGCACAGGACACCCCAATGCTCACACCGTGGCGCTGAGGGCATCGGCCAAACGCTGCAGCAATACTGGCAGGCTGTGCCTGCTTCCCTGGGCAACTGTGCCAGCGCTCCACCACCCCCTGCGGGAAGAACGTTGCCCTGATGGCATCGAATCAAAGAATCATCCCACCCCCCTGCCACGGGCAGGGACACCTCCCACTGGATCGGGGGGCTCAAAGCCCCATCCAACCTGGGGGAAGAGTTTCTTCCCAATGCATAATCGAGGGATGCACCATCCTGGAGGTGTTCAAGGCCAGCTTGGATGGGGCTTTCAGAACCTGATCCAGTGGAAGGTGTCCCTGCCCAGCACAGGGGGTTGCACTGTATGGACCTTTTAGGTCCCTTCCACTCCAAAGCCTGTTACAGATCTACCACTCTACACGTCAGACACCGCAGTCGCGGTTCGTAAAATCTTCTTTCAGCTGAGCACTTAAAAGCATTGTAAGTATGAACTCACGTCAAACTGGCACAGAGATCCAAGAACTGAGCAGCAAGTCCCTCAAAAAATGTAAAAGAAGGCAACCAAGAAACAAACAAACAAAAAAAAGAGAGAGAGAGAAAAGCCCATTTCATGTTACTGTGACTGCCCAGCTCGCCTGCACCTGCCAGAATTTAGGAGCATTAAAGTGGAACATTTTCACATCAAAATTTTTATTGTGTTTCTACAACGATGACTGCAAATCTATTCAAAAGTATTTTAAAATAAGGATCACAAAACACAACCCAGCCCCTGATCAGACAATGGCAGTGAGTTCTACAGAGGTTCTCCTTTGCTCTCACAGTTATTTCGAGGTTTGGACGAGATGCAAACCAGGACGGATGTTGTCAGCATTGTTCCCAGAGTCGCCGAAGGGATTTACGTGAAGATGATGTGCAAGGCAGCTCAGCATCCTTTGCTGGGAACGTTGAGCTCTGATACAACAAAAGGGAGCTGAGGTTCACAAGAAAACTACAGGAAAACCTGTAGCATCCCTATGAGAACAAAGAGGCCACTTAGACATTATAGGCTGAGGTCAAATTGAAATTTAATGATTTCTTATCACAGTCACACAGAGTTCCAGCTACAAAGGGTGGGGTTGGGTGCTTTTCTGGCTTATTAAATTGCCACTGAATCAGGGCTCTGAACAGGACCTGCACAGCCAGAGCTGCAAAATATGAGCTCACATGCCATTTTCCGAGTCCCTCAGCTGTGCCCATGCCAGGGCCTGGTCTGACAATCCTTAACACGGCCGGTGTCTTCGATGAGAGCAAACAGAGTGCAAGTTTAATATATTAAGGAAACAAATATCAGTCATTTGTTTTTTATGAAAAAAACATCTTTGGCATAAACCTCGGTGAAAAACAGATTCCAAAAATGTTGCAAATCAGAATTCAGCTTTCAGTGCGCTGAAAAGTGTGTGTGAAAACTTATACTGAAGAGCCAGCTCTGTGTAAACTAAACCATTTGGAAGGAGACAATGGGTGTAATGCGTGCATAGGCACAAGGAGTGACTCAGAACGATGGACAAGTGTTACTGCATCTTCTCCAAAAGAAATACCTGAAAGTCAGGAAATGAGGCTCCACAGTTCAGTAGATTTGTCTGAGGACAGACGTTCCAGTTTTGACACCCTGTTTTTTCTCCAGTGTGCCATAAAGATGTCTCATGCAAACAGATAAAGTCTGGGTCAGTGGGTAACTCTGGGACTGTTGCACCAACTAGACTTTCATTTGGTATTTCTGGGAGAAGACTTTCAGGAAAATACACGCCTGCCAGCAGCTTAAGAACTGAACAGTGGATTGATGTCTGTAACTCCTGGAGCACCCACACACATTAATCCAGGTGTAAGTCCAGGAATTTCCTCAAGTAGTCCCAACACTTAATTGCCTATGAATATTCATGTGAATGAATTTTGTTCAGAAGGAGGGCGGTAACCTCAAATATTTTTACCAATCTATATTCAAGCAGAGAAATCATCTGACATCTCTGGCTTCCTGTTTATAAGAGTCTGAGCTGCCCAGACAAAACACAGCAGCAAGAACAATAACACAGGGCTTGGACAACTCTTACAGGACCTCCAAGGCCAGGTTGTCTGAGCTAAAGGTAACTTCACTCCAGCTTACACAGTGTCAGAGCTGGCGACTTCAAAATGATCTGAGAAGGACTTGTAAAGTCGATGCTCAAATGTATAATGAAATGGCACCATAGAACCACAGAATCACAGAATAGATAGGGTTGGAAGGGACCTTTAAAGGGCACCCAGTCCAACCCCTTGCAATGAGCAGGGACATCTTTAACAAGGTCAGGTTGCTCAGAGCCCCTTCAGGCCCCAGGGATGGGGCCTCCACTGCCCGCCTGGGCAACCTGTGCCAGGGCCTCATCACCCTCATCAAAAACAATTTCTTCCTTGTATCTAGTCTGAATCTGCCCTCTTTTAGTTTAAAACCATTATCCCTTGTCCTGTTGCTACAGGACTTGCTAACATGTTTGTCCCCATCCTTCTTATAAGCACCCTTTAAGTACTGAAGGGCCACATCTTCACCCACCCCATTGGCACACTCGGTTTTACTGCTAGTGTGGAAATTGAAAACACAACCTCGGAGGAGCTGCTCTTAGGGTATCTGTCCTCGAGGTGGCCTTCCCAGGTAGTTTGCCCTTTGGAAGTCTTTCAGAAGGGATGAACGTGTTTTCCCAAAGACACCGTTGGATCCTTGTGTTCATTTGCTGGAAGGAACTCTGGCTCGGTCAGGTGTAGTGATTGAGGTTCCCTGGAAAACTCTGATGAGGATGTTTGTGATGAGGAGGTTTCTGATGGGAAGGCAGAAAAATTATGGAGGCCCCTGCCAGAACAGCAGATCAGATACAGCTCTCTGGTCACCGTGGTGAAGAGGGAACCCAGCTCAAACAGAGCAGCACAGGGTCTCCTGCTAATGAGACCCTGATGCTCCAGCTCATCCTGCTGAGGGGCACCTGTGGGGCAGCGCTGAGCACCCCTTATGTGCTGGGACATAGTAGGTCACAGTGTTGGCCAATGGTTTCCATTTTTTTCTGAAGTGCCGCTCATATCTGAGTCTCCCCCGTTCTTCCCTCCTGCTACCCCAACATAAACAGTGCGAGGGCGTAGAGGAACCACTCTCCCTCTCTCCAAAATGGTATTGTTGGGGATCTGAGGATGACGAATCTCCCCTGTTTACAGTCTGTATGCTGTTTGAATCCTAACAGAACTTAGATGAGAGGGTTCAGGAGACTGGAGAATTACATATTGCCACGTTACTAAGGAAAATAAGAAAGAGTTTCCATGAGGTGTTTGGTAATTTCCCTTGCTGCCTGTGCCGTCACAGACCACACTTCTGCTACCTCTGTGCTGACAAGCAATGCCTCACGCATCTGAGACCCTGATGGATTTCCAGGAAGCCCCTGAGAAGACAAAGAGGAGAAAGGAAGCACAGTTAGTCCTTGAATCATGCTCTGCACTGACTGGACTTGAAACAATTGTGTTGGCACGGGAGACTTCCTTCACAAATTACCACTTGGGCATCTGGTCTCTTCTCCATACCTATATAAACCCTCGTATATGTGTGCACACACACATATATAAACCCCTCAGCTGTGTGCTCACTGCCATAGAACTGTCCAGTGAGCACTCAGATGTCTTTTGGAAAATCCCTTTGCCCTTATATACCACTTGTTTCAGCCCACATCAGAGTCCATTAAATGAATCAGAGAAGATACACCATTCCAAAAGTCCTTTTAATCACAAGATTGATCCAGGCAGAAAACGGTCATCTGTCTGCAGACTGAAGCTGAAAAATGTATATCAGAGATGAGGTGTAAATTTTTAACATTGCACATAATTTATCTGTTAGAACAATTTAACATTTGGATACTACACAATGCATGTGGGATAATTTTTGTCACTTGAAGTCTTTGAAATGGGAAAACTTCCCAAGAGATATGTTGTAGCTCGACTACAAATGACTGAGTTGCAGACTCACTAACTCAACATTGAGGCAGACTGTGTAAATGTCTATCTGCCTCACTCAGGGTGGGGGGGGGGCTGGAGAACCACGGTGGCCTCGAAATCTCTGGAAACAGTGTATTTCTGCCCAGTATTTCAAAGGGAGCTCTCATGGCACAATCAATTAAGATAAGATGAAATAGGTGCGGCAAAGGAAACGGCACCCAATTAAAGACTGAAGGTGGAAGATGTGCCTAACCTACAGAAGAGGAGGTGAACTGTGGCAATTAAATACAATGGTCCTGAAAAATTCAATAACAAATCAAATTTCAAATTTCATAAAATTCATAATTTAGATACAACAGGTAAAGAAAAAGAAGGATTCAAATAGCTGTGGAAGAACATAAACACCCTCTTTGAAAATATGTTCAGCCAAAAAACTGTCGTAGTAACCTTAGCAAATAAAAGCATTTAAGAGGATCTTTACTGGAGAATACAACACTAATACAACATAATTTAAGGTGAAAGAGAGGAGATTTAGATGAGATATTAGGAAGGATGACTTGGGTGTGCTGATCAATGAGAAGCTCAACGTGAGCCAGCAATGTGTGCTCACAGCCCAGAAGGCCAAATGTGTCCTGGGCTGCAGCAAAAGCAGCACAGCCAGCAGGGGAGGGAGGGGGTTCTGCCTCTCTGCTTCTCTCTTGTGAGACCCCACCTGGAGTATTGTGTCCGGTTCTGAAATCCCCAACATAAGAAGGATATGGAAGTGTTGGAACCGGTCCAGAGGAGGCCACAGAGATGATCCGAGGACAGGAGCACCTCTGCTGTGAGGACAGGCTGAGAGAGTTGGGGCTGTTCAGCCTGGAGAAGATTCCAGGCAGACCTTATAAAGGCCTTCCAGTACCTGAAGGGGCTACAGGAAATCTGGGGAGAAAGGGACATTTGCAAGGACAAGTAGTGCTAGGATGAGGGGGAATGGCTTTGATTTGGAAGGGGGAAGATTTAGATTAGACATTAGGAAGAAATTCTTCACAATGAGGATGGGGAGGCCCCGGCACAGGTTGCCCAGGGAAGTCATGGATGTCCCATCCCTGGACGTGTTCAAGGTCAGGCTGGATGACGCCTTGAGCAGCCTGATCCAATGGGAGGTGTACCTGCCCATGGCAGGGGCTTGGAACTGGAGGTGCTTTAAGGTGCCTTCCAACTCAAACCATTCTATGATGCTATGATACGATTCCAAAGGGTATGTTTTTTCATCAATCTGGCACTATTACTCATGTTAAACTGGAAAGATTTGATAAGAATGGAAAAATTCAGCTGTGCAAGCCTAGCAGGTGTGAAGGAAGAAAGGTTTCAAAGAAAAGCCCAAGGTGGTTTCCAAGATTGTGCCCTTTTGGAGCTTCTTCCTATGAAGGCAACTACTTGGTACCAGGCAGTGGATGAGCAGGTGATCTTTTGAGTCGTTCCTGGAAAAAATTACATGTGGCTGGCTGGGGAGTTGGTAGTGGAACAAGATCTTTCCTAGATTATGCCTGTCTTTTGATTATTTATTAATAATGATAAACTAGTGAGTGTTTTGTAAATGATTACATTATTAGCACAGAATATGTTACGAAGCAATGTGGAAGCGTGGTCACATCAATTTGCAGAATATGTAGAAGGGATATGGTCAGTTTAAGTTGAAAAGGAGCTTTAGCTGCCCTGTCATGCTTAAAAGCTTGTCTCCATCTGTGCATGGGAATGAGAGGGCAGAAAAATCTGCCTGTCTCTGGTCAACCTGCCCAGCTGCTGCCCAATGGTATTGTTGTTAGTAAACGGGAAACTTGTTGCAGTAGGAATCAGCAAGATGCTGAATGCAATGGTTGGGATTGTTCTCACACAACTGCTCTGAGAGATGCTGTTGGAAGCAGAGGTGGGCAGACTTTGATAACAAGAGATGCTTCGGAAATTAACAAACATCAGTTAATCTAAATATACCCAAAGCTGAGACAAGGCAACCCTTTTAACTTCTGTGGCAATAAGGAAATTTTGCAATAAGAGAATTTACATGTGAAACAAGGAATATTACTAAGAGGGAAGGAAAATAATGCTTATTATGGCAAATACCACGATAAGACATTTACACAAACAGGAAAGAAATACCTACATTCACAGCATTGCGTGTTGGTTACATCCCATGGAGAAGTATCCTCTCTGTACACTGCTCCTGCCCTCCCCATCCCTTTTGGAACTGTGCTCTGCCTTGTTGCTTGTTGTCAAAATTACTGAAGCTTCAGGGATGTTTTCATGCAGGTCCATCTCCTGTTGCCAAGAGAAAATCCTGATAAGTTTGGTAAGATGTCCACCAATTACTTCTGTGCTATGTTTTGCCCCATCTCTGGTCTTAATACTGATATTGCATCTTTACTTTTAACTGCAATGTGAAATCTAGGCCTTGAGTTGATTGCAAGGCTGGAGCTTCCCGAGTTCCTGGCCTCTCATCCTGAACTGCTCAGCCTCATTCTTACCAGAGTTAATTTTGCCCTATTTTATGCCGTAGGACAGAGATTTTATACACCACAGAAACCTCCTGAGCAATGGCATTTACTTTGGCATAAGGTACCGTCCCATATTCTCTTCTTTATACTCTGTCAGAAGAGGCAAACATTGATGGTTGCAACTTCTCCCAGTGATTTTTTTTCTCTCCAGTTTTATTACACTTTGGTCAGTTGATAAAAGAAAGGCACGTCAATGCTTCTGGAACCTGAACTGCAGAAAATCTTAGTGCTAACCATCATCACACTGGGATATTAACTAATTGGTTTTCAAGTATAGCTGGACTCATTCTCACTCTGATGATCTCCACTAAACCATGGCAGAGAAATCCTTTCCTGATCTTCAGTCCCGGTTTATGGAAGTCTTCTCTTCCTTGTGCTTAAAATCATGTTTATTCCAGTACATGTAAGTTAACATTTGTGATTTTAAAAGGTTTTCCTGCTTTAAACTTACTTTTTCTAGAACCCTAACCTCATATTTAGTTTATCATTGGCTGCAAGAAAAGCAGCCAGGTTGGAAGGAAATTAGTGTAGAAGTTAGAAGTAATTAAAGCTCAGAGCTGGCTGGACGCTTCTGGAAAGTGCAGCTGAAGACCAGTGTCCCCACATGCAGTGCCTTTGCCTGAGTTACCAGCCTGTGAAAAGCAAGGAACAGAAGAAAAGAAGAGATGCTGCCTGCTGTAATATAGGAATACGCTCTTGTTCTTTTGCAGCAGCCTTGTCAGCTCCTTTTATCCTACCTCTTGTGACCTGGATTTCAGACTCTGACCTCGCATTTCCTCTGGTATCCTATAACAAACAAACAAATAAATGAGTAGGTGATCATGTGAGACTCCAAGTTATTCACAGAAGAAGATGACACTGGAGAAGATGCTGCCCAGAGATGTTGCATAGTTGGCTATTTAAAATTCTCTACTTCTCTCTGATTTTAATTAATAGGTTTGTATTTAAGATGAAATGTATTCAATTTGTGCGCAGAGGAAGTCATAGCACAAGATTGGTTGTACACACAGCAATACAATTATCATTCTCTGCTGACAAATGTACTGTGATATTGATAAAAAAGCAATAACTTCAATGCACTTGTCAAAATCAGCCCCAGTAGCTTATTACAGATTGTTAAATGAACATAAATATCTAATGTTCAGCCCATAATGGCAGATGAAGGTACAGGTCGAAGAATTAATTTAAACCACAATACCAAGTCTCTAATGTTCACGGAGTCTAAGCCATATCCCTCTGCAAGCATTCATGAAAGTACAGGGAACAAGTTCCCCACCCCAGGACCAAGCTGCAGAAGGAGGACTACTGAAACCTCTTTAAGTGTCACTGAGAACTTCTGACTCTGGCCACAGCCCACCAGCTCCTCCACCACCCCCTGCTCCGGTTCCCAAGTAGAGAGTGGGGCTCTGCAGGCTCCTGGGTTGCTGCTGCCCCTTCCCAGCTCCCTCCTGCACCGAGCCAAGGCGAGGGCAGAGCGATGGCCCAGGCCTTCCCAGCAGCAAAACAGAGTGTGGGCCGGTCACTCTGGCTCTGTTATGGAAAAGTCTCCATCACATCAACGCATTTGCTGATTTTTATGTTATTTTTCTTAAAGGGTAGGGAAATGGGGGGCACAGCCTCAGACAGAAACTATTTCCTCCTTCATTCATCAGCTTTCCTATGTACATTTAGAAACCTAATGAAGCAAAGTTACAAATACTCTGTTTTGGGGAAGTCCTAATTTAAAATAAACCCATTTCTACCATTGTGGAGCTGACGCGAATGTTAAAAGGCGCAGGGCTGAAGCACTGGCCCCGGGTGATGCCCCAAGCAGTGGCACAGCCCTCCCCACGCACTGCTCCAAAGGCTCAGACACCCTCCTGGGCATTGGCCACACAGCACCCCGCGAGCTCCGAGGAGCCCAGGCAGAGCCAATCGCTTCTCCTCTTCTTTCCCACGAGGACACGGTCACAACGGCCCCTGCGTGAGGGCCTGTGCAGCACAAGGGGGGTTCCCACCCACAGCAGCAGAAGAGAGCCTGACGGTTTTGGTTGACTCCCAAGTGGCCTGAACTCTGCTTTGGGGAGAGGAATTGAAAGGCACATTCAATGATGGCAGCACTGGCCTTGACTGTGGTGCTGAGGTCTTTTTTTAAGGTCATCAGCTGCACAATCTCTTCACACAGCGCTTTCGACTGATTGCTACCTTTTAATGTTTTCCTATTTGTCCTTTTTTTCTTTACATTCTTTGCCCTTTCTGCTACATTTTTCCAATATGAAACGCATCCACTGAAAAGAGTTTGCTCACTTGTTGTTAATGGAGGCCCAATAAAATCAGTACTGACATCAGCTTCCTTAGAAGGACAAGGATGAATTTCATCCACGTTGCTCCAGACGGAAAGTTTCCCCCTTTTAACCAAAATGTGAGAGCTAAGAGATAAATATTTCATCGTCAATAACCACTTGTGGATGTGTTATGGTTTGAGTTAATCGGGGAGCTTCTGACTGTGGCTCGGCCTTGATCTAAAGTAACTGCATTTTCTGAAAAAATTAACTGCATGTTTTTCAGATGGTTTCTAGCAGTGATAACACAGAACACTGGTGTACAGAGGGGCCAATATTTATGCTTACTCCTCTGGTAACCAAGGCCATCCTCCAGCTGGCAAAAAGTGGCTGCATCTGCAGAGAGGGGCGGACAGGACAGGTGACCCCAAACTGACCAACGGAGGATTCCATTCCATATACATCGTACTCGGTATAAAACTGAAAGATCGTGAAAGTCTCGCTCTCTTCTGCGATGGTCCAGTGAGGACCTCGTTTGTCTGATTGTTCCTGACCCTGGATCAGTGCGTTCCGAATCCAGTTCCTGAGTTCAGCTCCCTCCTGGCTGTGGAAAGGAAAATAAAGTTAACTCAATCCCCTTGTAACAAATCCAATAATGGTTGTAGTTTAGAAGATGTCAGGTCTCAATAGGGCCAAACTCAGTTAAGTACTCCAGCTAATTGGGAGTTTTAACTCACTGAGAGTTTTAACTCACTGGAGAGTTTTAACTTGTATTTGCAATTGAACTGGCTGTGGCATTACTCTGCAGTTTAACACTTTCATACCCAAATATAACCCACAGTGTTGGTCCTGTACCTTTTCTGGAGCAATCACCAGCCCCTGACGCTGTGATGATTTTTGTGCTTCTGTTTCCATTTCTGCTAGCATCGTTTGTGATGGTGCTGCAAGCAGAATGTCATCCATATAATGATAACTGTATCCTGTGGGAAATTGTTCCCTAACTGGGCTAAGAGCTCTTGCTACAAACCATCAAGGTGCCCTCCCTGCTCCCCTCCTTTATTAGATCGCAGTATCACAGTATCACGTTATCACAAGGTTGGAAAAGACCTCTGAGATCATCTAGTCCAACCTATGACCCAACACCAACACCTACTTGTCCTTTAAACCATGGCCACTAGATGCCACTAAGGACACCGAGCAGCTGGGAGAGAGAGGGCAAGGCCTCCTGGCACCTGCACCCTGTGAGGGCAGTGCCTGGGCAGGGCCAGGGTCTGGTGGCACCTGGTGCCGGTGGCTGCCAGGTCCCATCCTGATCGTGCTCTGCTGGAAGAGGAGCCCAGGAACCAACTGAACATAATTGTGTGGCAGAGCCATGTTTGCCATCACCAAACTGAGATCCCTGCCCATCCCTAAAGGGGACATACAGGAGGCCTCGAGGCATTGCTCCCAGCACCAGTGCCCGACTGGCCCCTCTCTTCCTTTTCAGCTCAGGGCAGATGGTGCTGGTGGGCAGAGAGAAAAGCAAGCCTGCATCACGAGGGTCTGGTGTCTTCCTTCAAGGGAGGATGTGCAGGGCCTGGATGTTCACTTCTACTCCAGGGTAAGTGCTGGGTGAACTACAAGAGCCACTCTTAACCTGAACCCAGACCTTCACCCAGGACCCAGACCTGTTGAGAAATTTTTACAAGACAAAGGACATCTGTATGAGATGTACGTGAGCAATCCTGCATTTGAAATGAAGTAAATCAAGGCTACAGGTAAAGGGAAGAAGAATATCATAACAACACCTGAAGGAAGAACAAGAAGACTGTGGTAGATGGAGAAACAAGAAGCATAGTTCAGCAGAGACAGCAGGTCGCTACGTGAACAAGCTTGCTTTCAGCACCAGAATAGAGACACGTGATAAGTAATAATGTATCAATTAAAAGAATTTTACTTGTGCATGAACAGTACAGCTTTAGAATGATTACTAATTCCAATTAACCAATGTAATCATGACATATAGCTATTCGAGTATATAAGATTGTATAGCACACTCAATAAACGGCTCACTTAGATCATAATGATCATATTGTGAGACCCATTAGTAGGTCCCTTGTGACAAGTGTCCAGATTAAAAATAGCTATTAAGAACTCTGGGTAGGTGACACAGCAGCATGAAACAGCAGCACACCTGTCTCTGTGTTGCAGCTTCCAAAGTGTAAGCAGGAGGCAAAATTTCCCTCCGCATTAAATAAAGGCACCGATAGATTGCACATCACTTGGCACCTCCAGAGTGATGCAGCCAAGACTTGCCATCTGCTACCAACTGCAAAAACACAGCCTGAGAAAGTGGGACATCAAGGTGCAGCTTGATTTTCTTCAGTCTGTTTTCTGTCTGTCCTGGCCTCAGGCGTGGCTGGTGGAGGCACAGCACAACAGAAAGGGAACAGGACTGTGAGGGCAGTTGTGGGCACAGGGAAATTTCAATTCACCACTCCCAAGACAGATACATTCTAAGTAACTGGAAGATACCACTTGTGAGTGCAGCAGGAATCACAGCTGAGCGTTTCCCTGTCCTGCTGGTGCTCTTGGCAATGACTCACAGAGACATGATTCTTTTTGCATTTTCTTCACCTGGTTTCAGGGCTTTTACAGAGTTTAAAAGTGCATAGTCTGAGTTGGAGCTCAGCCTGTTCTGAGAGCTGGAGTTGTTGCTGAAGGTGGGAGACTGAACCCTGAGACTATGATGTCCATAAATCCCAGATGTCCCACTTGCTGGACAAGCAGGGCACAGAGGGAGCCACAGAAGTAAGCAAGCACCCAAGCCTGCCTTTCTGCACATCACTAGATTCAGACCTGGGTTTCAGGCTCTCAAACAGCCTGAGAAATCAAAGGGAGTTAAAAAAAGAGATGACTTTCCAGCTGTATTTGCTATGGCATTTTGTGAGCATCCTTCTTCAGCATTCTGAGGTCTGTGAGTCTCAGTCAGGTCCCTGAGAGCTGGAGACAGGAATACAGAACATTCCCATCTGCTCACAGACAGTTTCGGTCTTTCAGACACCCAGCAGTCCCGCTGCAGACACTGCTCTGCTCAGGGTGCCAAACAGACAATTGGATAAAATCTGGGGGCAGAAAAAGTGGCTCCATTTAGACTAAACAAGGTCATCCTAGTTCAGCAGCGCAATTCCCAACTCACAAGCCAGGGATACAGCAGGTCTGGCAACATCAGCCACCTCCACACAGCTCCAGGCAGTGCTACTGCCTCCCTCCTGAGGGCACCCATTTTCCTTCACACAGTTGTTCAAATAAAAGACCTCTGGCACAACATTCACACCTCTCCACTTTCACACACACATCTACTTGGAAAAACCACCTCACTGATGTACCAGGGGTTACTTCACAGCTATGTTACACAACAATCACCTGGACTCTTCAGAAACTAAGGAGAATCCCAGTCCTTTCCATTTCAAAATCCTGCAAACAAAATAAGCCCCCACAGTTTACAGCATCCCAGTCCTCAAAGTCTGATGCACCACTGATGAGTGCATTGCCTGTAAAACACACCTTGCTATCCAAAGAGAGACTCTCAGTATGGTCTTCGCAGAAGAAACCTCTCCATTCTGTCCCCAGCGCAGCCTCCACAGACCTTTTGAACTCTCCCATCAGCACCCACGGTGCCTCTCCATGCTCTGATGGGCACAGCATCACACAGAGGTGGACACTTCCCAGAACGCTGCCCACGTCGAGACCTTCTCCTGCTGCAATCGCCACACCTGGTTTCTGCAGGTCTCAGCTGGGTTTTCTGAATTTTTCCCATGCACAGATGCAGAAAAATCACTCTTTTCTCCTCCCTGGTTTTCTCCAGGCCTCAGACAGAGGCTGCTGTAGAGACCACCTGGGTTAAATTGCCCAATTAAACAGTGTTCAGCAGCTCCAGGAAAGCCAATGCTGCTTTCTGCATTGCTGAAGTCTCTGTACGTGGCTGCCAAATGATTGTCCAGGAGCAGGAGGGTGACATCCGTGTGCTGTCACTGTGGGTAAAGCTCTGCTTCCTCATCTAAAACAAACGCCCATTAATGTGATCCCCTTTTCACCATACACATCTTTTAATTAAAGAACAAGCATGCAGGAGAGCTTTTCACCTTGCCTCCAGGATGCGGGGTTGATCTCCAGCAGCTGAATCCAGGCAAATTCTGCTGATGGCTCTGCAAGGATGGTAGGATCAGGGTCATCATGTGGTGGCTAAAGGCTTGCTGGTGCTGGTCAATGCTACCTAATTAGATGAAAAGTAGCTTTTTAGTACTGACATCCTTTCTCTGTAAATAGAAGCATGTGAGGAGGGTAAGTGCAGGTAACACCAGAGGGAAACTACACGGCAGGGCTGAACTCCTCCCCCATCCTCAGGTCTCAAGGGCACGTGGGCCATGGAAGATGGGAAGCTACTGAATTGGTCCTTTTGGGCCTTCCTCTCTTATCTTTGAGGGTGAATAAATGAATCATGAAACACAGCACTTACACGCAGCAGTAGCCAATATTCCAGGTTTTCAACTCAGGGAGAAGATGGAAGTTCTCAGTAGAGCTCCCCTTCCAGCATCTGCAAACTCAGAGGAGCCGGAGAGTGCAAGAAAACATGTAAGCATCATTACCAGAAAAAAAGAAGTGTGCTTTTTCCATTTTACTAACCCAGCATCCATAGGGTTTCCAAGCTCTATTTTCAAACTTCCTTTGCTCTGCCCCTCAAATCTATCCTTCGCTACAGTGCATGCAGAAGACCGGATGATGATTTGGTCATCCCTATCATATTGACCCATTTGTCTCCTTATCTTCTTCTGTCATTTGTTCTGGTTTTATCTAGTGTTCAGCTCTATCACAGTATCTTAATGTGTATCTGAGGGTTTTGGAAGCTGTACAAGTTATGCTGTTATGGAAGGAGCAAAACATGAAAATAAGAATCACCGGATGTGTCGTGATGATGAAAGCTGGGTCTGGCTCTTTACGGATCTTTTTTCTGCTGTCTTCAGTGGAAGCAAGACTGAAGCACTATTTTCCTCCCTGCTGTAAATTAAGGTAGCACCACTTGTGGCATCTGCTTGTCAAAGGCTCCACTCTTGCCAGATCAATGGCAAATTTCAGGGCTCACCTTCTCAAGCCCATTGACATATCCTGGTTAGTGAGAAGAACAAAGATGGTCTCCATGCACACTCAAAATAACTTTGAAAATATTCTCAGTAGGTGCTTCCACTGCTTGAGGAGACAGAGAAACTATTTGCCATTCCTTATACAGCATGTAATTTAAATATTTTAAAACTTGAAATAAATCACTGATAATAAAATTCAACACTATAATACTTCTTTGACTATTGTACATCACTCTCCCCTGGCATTGACCCACGCTACCCGTGAGCATCATCTCCTCGATGCAGGAATTCCACCCGCCGTGTTCCCGGCGCAGCCACAATAATCCTAAGCAATCCCACCTCCTGCCCTTTTGGGGCCAAGTTCTTTGTCCCCCTCCAGGCAGCAGCCGTCAGTGACATTTGCCACCTCCTGCAACTGGAATCCAAGGGCTGGGGGCTACGGCCGGTACCCCACAGCTCTAAACCCAGCGCTCGACACAGCGTTTCCCATCCCAAGCAAGCGCGCAGCAGCACCCTGGCCGCGTTCCGTACAGCGTCCGATCGAGGGAGCAGGGGGGAAACACAGCCCCAGGCTCCTGGCAGCTCAAGGAGGGACAAGGGACTCCCTTCCCAGGCCTCAGAGGATTTCCGGAGCAGAACTGCTCCCCTTCAGCCTTCTGCTCACATAAAACATGCCAAGAGCCATCAGAGAGCAGGGCACGAAGCAACAGCTCCGTCGGCACAGCAGCGGGACTGCGGGGCAAGAGAGGAGCTGCTGGGAGCAAGCGTCCACCTCCAGCTGAGCCAGGGAGCGAGGCCTGGGACCCTTCCCCAGCGCCCAGCTGGGCTTTCCATAGCCCAAACTCACCGTCATCTCTTCTTCGCCCATCAGCACCTCTGGAGGAACCTCTGGGGGCTCACGCAGCAGCAGGATCGGGGCAGCAGGTTTTCCGGTCACCTCTTTCACAGCACAGGGGGAGAACCTTGGAGCTCTTTCTCCTGGAACACAGCGGGGTGGGAAATGAAACCGATGGGACTGAACAACAAAATTTCACCGAATGTATATCTCACCGAAAACACGGAACAAAAGGCTGAAGCCCTGTTTTCACACTGAACACCAGCAGCAACAAGCTAAAACGCTGCCCTGCCCCATTCCCTTCTCCAGCACAGGGAGAGGCTCCTCAGCCCCTGCCAAGGGCACGTTCCAGCTCCAGAGATCTGCACGCTCACTGCACAGAAAAGCCCACAACTCATGCTCGGCAGGAAGGGCCAAAGCACCTCTCCTGAGGTGACCTGTGCACAGCAATGACATTTTAAAACACTTGGCCAAGGGCAGGGCCGTGGGCTCTCAAAAACCCTGGGGCTCAGCTCCAAGGCCGCCTGAGGCGGTCACGGCCCTGCGGGGCCCGGGCAGAATCAGAAACCAGTGCTGGTTTGACAGCAGGACAGACAGAGGGACAAGGGGGCTTTGGCCCCTTCCCACCTGGGAGATGAACCAAACCAGGCTTCCCACAGCCAAATGCCTGCGGGCACAGCCCCACCACCAGCCCCCTCCCGACCGGACACAGAGCAGCTCACACCCACAGCCACCAGAGAGCCATGGAATCAGGAAGGCTGGAAAAGACCTCTCAGCTCCCACAGCCACCAGAGAGCCATGGAATCAGGAAGGCTGGAAAAGACCTCTCAGCTCATCCAGTCCAACCATCAGCCCAAACCCCTGTGACCACTTGGGGACATGGTTCAATGTCCCAAAGTGCCACATCTCTACGCGTTTTGAACTCCACCACTGCCCTGGGCAGCCTCAGTCAGGCTTCTCCACTCTGTCAGGGAAGAAAGTGTTCCCAACATCCAAACTAAACCACACCTGGCACGAACTGAAGCCATTTCCTCTCATCCCATCATTTGTTACTTGGGAGAAAAGACCAAGTTCCTGCAGAGCTGGCTGCGCTGACCGTGGACTGGATGAGCTGAGAGGTCTTTTCCAGCTTTAAGGAATCCACGATTCCCTGATTCCCCTGCTCAGCCCCTGCCTCTCTCTCAGAGGAGCTGGGGGGGAGAGGCGGGCTCGGGCCCCATGCTGAGGGGGGGAAACCCCGGCTGGGGCAGAGGGAAAGGGGCAGCGGAAAGCAGAGGGGACCGGGCCGGGCCGGGGGGCACCGGGTCCCCACGGCTACCTCCCCCGTCCCTCCCGCGGGGCTCTCCCCCCCCGCAATCGCCGACCCCTCCCTGGGGAGTCTCTCGCCGCGGGCGAACCTTCTCTGCTCGGGGCTGCGGGAGCCGTGCACAGATCCCCCCGCAGCCACAGCCGCTGGTCCCGCTGCCCCTCAGTCACAAAACCTTCCCGGCGGGGCCGCCACAGCCTGAGCCCCCCGAGCTCCCCAACTCTCGAGGCGGTGCGCACTCCGCCTGCTCCTCCGCAGCGCCCCGCAGCCGGGCTGCCCCCGCCCGTACCCAGGACCCCCGCGGGACCCCTGTGCTGCGCCCCCACATCCCCCCCACTCCCGGGATCCCCACGCTACTCCCACCCGCCGGCTCCCGGAACCCCCGTGCTGCTCCGCCCCCCCTCGCTCCTGGTCCCCCCGTGCTGCTCCCCCCTCGCTCCCGCTCCCGTTCCCGCTCGCCTCCGCTCTGTGGTCGCCTCACGAGCCTCTGCAGCCTCCAAGCGTCCCCCAGCGTCCGGGGCAAGAGGGAACCCGGCTGCAGCACCGACTCCGCACTCGCTCCGACCATTCCCCGCGGAGCTCCACAGCCCCGACCCGAGCGCCGTGCGCCCGCCCGGAGCTCCCGCGCACCCTCCCCGCTGCCGCCATTTTGGTAGTTTTGAGCTGCCCGGGGCCGCCTCCCGCAGCACGGCCGGGCGGGGCGGAGGAACTACGATACCCGTGATGCCTTGCCCTGCTCGGGGACCTGCCCTTTGATGAGACCCTGAGGTGCCTGGGTGGCTCCCTGGACACAGTGGGGGTCACCAGCACCACCACTGTCAGCCTGAGTTCCCCTCCTTTGTGCTGCCCAAGGGGCCCTAAGTGAAGCAAGGATGGAGCTGGCAGTGTCCCAGCCAGCTGGGGCAGAGAAGAGGGGGCAGAGGAGGAGGAGGTGGAGCCCTCGCCAGTGTCATCGAGCGAGTGCAGGGCTCTGGGGAAGCAGCACAGAGGTGGCCTGGTGGGATTAGAGCCATCACAAGGATGGGATGGAGATGGGAGAATGGGGGAATGGGGGTGGCGTGTTTTGGGGGAGGTTTGAGGGGAAGTGTTTTTTGAGGTGAAGGGGTGGTCGAGTAGCTTTGCGGGTTCGAGTATCTTTGATGTTTCCTTTTCTCTTGGTTTTCCCATTAAAAGCTGTTTCTCCACTATTGTTCCAGGCCTGTTTATGAGGGGGAGGTAGCACAGAGCCCCGGGGACAAGGACAGAGCTGGGGACTGGGGGGGGCATGGACACACAGGACAGGAAGGGCTGCAAAGCCTTGGTCTTGGCCATGAGCAGCGTCCCCTGCAGCAGGGACAGTGCTGGGGGCAAAGCCCTGCAGAGCCTCAAGACAATCCCGCCCTTCCTCGGCTCCCACCCCACTCAGCTCTGAGCCTGACTGGGACTCTTCCTGCTGTCTGGCTGCACCTTGTGCAGCTGCAGGAACAGGAAGATGAAAAAATAGGGATAATAATGAAAAAAAAGTCACTGTGCAGGCCAAAAAATGCCTGGAAACTCCCTCTCTTTTGCCCATCTCCCATCCCAGCACCACACCCCGGGGCCGATGCAGCCAGTGGTGCTTTGGGGATCGGTGTCCCCTTGGCGGGTCCGGCCTGCAGAAGGTGCGGGTTGAGGTCGCCTTCAGGTCAGTGCCCAGTGTCGGGGGTCAGGGGGGCTGAGCCCCTTGCTGAGGGCAGTCCCAGTGACGCCGCTGGGGCGGTGGGAGCCGCTCCGGGCCCTGGGCAGGCACAGCCCTGATGGGACCAGCACGGCACGGCTCAGCTCCCAGTGCCACTGCTGCTGCTCAGCGTTTTGCCTCACATGCTGATCTATTGTGTGTTGCTTCTTGTTTGAAGTCATGTTTTAAATAAAATGTCTTAACAAAAAATATATACCTTAACACAAAACAGCTTAACACAAAAGAGCTTAACAATCAATAAAATATCTTAAGAATAAATAAAGTATCTTAACCATAATATTTTTATTAAATGTAAAAAAAAAAATGTAGGATCTTTGATGTCTCCCCTCTCTCTTCTGGAAGGGTTTTGATGGTGATTTCCAGCTGTTTTACAATTTCAGTGGCTCTGCCTACGAGCAGAAACCTCCCTACGACCCCGAGCTTGTGGCAGATTCTCTTGTCTCGTCCCAGGTGGTCAGAACTGTTATGAAGAAAAGTTGTCCCCGTTTGCTGGAGGGCGAGGCCGAGCACTGACAGCCCTTTCCCTTTCCCGTTCTCTCTATCTTTCCTTTCCAAACGGGGCTCTAAACTCGCCAGCTCTGCCACGCTGAGCTTTCATAGCGTGTGGTGGAACTTTTGGGTATGTGCTAGAAGAGCGCCTTTCTCCTTCCCCTCGAGGTCTTGTCCGTTGAGCGGGAGAGTGGCCTCTAAATATGGGAGACCTTGGCCGTGAACGGTCCCTTCTGTAGAGGGGTGACCTCGATCTTGGTCGGGGATGATGGTGTGACCTGGGCCTCGAGCCAGATCTGTGACTCTTCCCTTTGCGCCTTCCAGGATGCGGCGGGGATGGTGAGTAGGGACGAGAATGGGAATGCCTGGATGCTCTGGAGTGGGAGCGACTGCAGGAAGAGCCCGGCCTTGAGCTGGAGTAGGTGTGGGGCCGTGTAGAATGAGATGAAGTGCTGGAGGGAGACCTGGACCTTAAAAATGCACAACAGAAAAAACCCAAAGTTAATTCCAAACAGTCCCTTCTCCCCATTGTTTTCCTCCCTAATTTGGTTTGGTTATTTTTCCTCTCCACACGCCTCTGTCCCAGCTTCTCTCAGCTGCTGATGTAACACTGCGGCACACTGAAGAACTTGGCAGCATCCAAAGTCTCTTTTTATGAGACAGGATAGCGGAGAACCACATGAGGTAATAAGGACAATTTCTCTCACGTCTCCTCCAAAGTGGTTACAACCAGAGTAGAGAGACACAGGAAATGCAGCAGCTGCCCCGATTCCGGTTCCGCCTCCTGCCGGCTGTCAGGAGGCGACGGATGTTGTTACAGAGAAGCTTCAGGAAAAGAGACGCCTGTTCCTTAACCACGTTGTAACTCCCCATCATCCGTCATCTCGGCCTTTTTTGAGATGGCAGCCTCCGTAGGGAACGCCTGTCCCTGCCTGTCCCTTGGATCAGCCAGTCCTTCTCCCGATCGAGAGGCAGAGCGGGGCTTCTCCTGGTGTTTCCAGACAAATCAGGACACAAAGTACTTACCTCGAAATACAACGCCTCCGCGCCTCTGGAATCTTCTCATTTGCCGTCAGATCCTCAGCAACATCATTTGTTAACTCGTCAAGTTTTGACTTCTTGTTTTCCCTGTTAAAATAAGTTGGACCCTTATTACAAAAAGACACCACGAAACAAAACCTGGCCGATATGAGAAAGTGTATCCTGCCTGCAGGATTCAAAACGTTCCCAAAAGAACAGCGTTGAATTTTCCAGTCATTTGCTCAACCTCTATCAACCAAGTTGTCATAAAAAAGAATACTGGAGGGTGATTTCTAATGGGAAATGGATTTCTTCAGCCCTATCAAGCCAGTAATCAAAGGGTGGCTTCCCACCTGAGCCTTTAATTATAAATAATTACAAGTTTCCTCAAAAAGCCTTCATTTTTCAGAGTCCTCTTTTCAATCCTGTCCTGGAGGTTCATTTTGACTACTCTTACTGCAAGCACAGCTCCCTTTTGTTAAAGGCAATCCCCATTAAGCCAGTTAAAAACTAATTGCCTCTTGCATCCTCCACCACTCTCTGTGCACCCTTATTCCATTGCAAAGGAGCTGTTGTGGATGTTCTCTCCTACGGCCTCATGTCCCAGCCTACAAGCAGTGACAGACCGAGGGTCTGTAGGTACTTACGGTTCCCAGTCTGCTTCGTTGCCCGCTGAACCAATTCTCCTGCCTCGCTTGGGATGAGCTTTGGGAGTGGGGAGAGGAAAAAGGAAAAAAATCCCATTCAGTTGATCAGAAGGGAATGTTTTTACAGGAATCCTGCAGGGAGAGTTACTCACCAGGCGTGGGCGTGGATTGTCCTTGGGGGCCCTGAAGACTTGGTGATGCCGGTTGGCTTTGGACAGGAGAGCCCTTGGGAATAAATGCAAACAGTTGGAAAACAAACTCTGCTGAAATACAGGAATCCCTGCTTGGGTTGAAATAAAACTTCCTTTCTCATGCAACAGAGGTCGGACTGAGCGAGAGGAAGGTGTGGAAAGCCCAGGGCACTCACCGGAGCAGCAGGAGTTCTGACAGCCACAAGGGGAGTGGGAGGTGGTGGCAGTGACGGCTGCTCCTCTGCAACGGGGTCTGCGGAGGAGGAGGAGGAGGAGGGCTCTGCTGGGAACAAGGGAGGCTTTTTCTTCTTCTCCCTGGCATAGGCTTCCCTGGAGGAGGTGGGGAGGGGAAAGAGAAATGTTTAAGATGGGTTAAGGGAAACCTCTGCAAGCTCTGGATTTTATCAAGGGAAGATAAGAGATGGAATCCTGCTCATTCCATACCAGCCTGCATGAACACAGCAGTCAGCTGGTACCCCTTTTGCAGAGCCACAGCATGAGAAGAGGGAGTGGGGAACAATTTTCCCTCTCCAGAACTCTCCCATTCAGGAGATGAACTGAGAAATTGGCTCAGGCTAGAAAGGCAATTTTCTGACAGCTGGAGATCAGGTGAAATGAATCCCACGTCTCCTTTGCCAGAGGAGAGATGGAAAAGGCAGGCTCAGGATAAAGCCAATCTCTGAGAAATTACATCTGTTAAATGTGTTGGAGCTTCTCTTAACAGAGACCCAGGGCACAAACCCACAAGTGCTACCAGGTGCATTTGAAAGCAGCCACCCTTGTCAGCACACAGGGGATCTTCTTAGTTCACAGCAACAGTTCAGCTGTTTCACAGGTGGGGTTTGACACAAGCTGCAGGCGGAGGAACTCTCAGTCCAGCAGCCGTTTGTTATGTTTTACAAACGCCTTTGAAGCACAAACCAGAAGCAAACGAGCTTTCAGAGAGAGCGACTGCGCTGTGAGCGCCACTGACGTGTCTTGCAGAAACACAGACTCTCAGCATCCCATGAATTCACCCAGCTTCCAGGGCAGAAACAGTAGCCCCACCCACCTGGAATATCAGCAGGTGTCCCAGGTTCCCAGGTCAAGGTTCAATGCCAGTGCCTCCTCCCCCAGGGGCCAACTCGGTTGTGTTGCCACTCAGACATTTTCCCAAGGTTTCTCTCCTTCACTCTTTGCTCAGTCCAATCAATTCAATGCAGACAGATCTCGTGTTCAGGCTCGCACTTCAAATGACATTTCATTGCTTATTGTCAGCAGCAAAAGCCTTTCTTCCTCTCCATTTACCCAGCGCAAGCATTGCTTGACTGAAATTCCTGTTTTCCTGAAAGAATAGAGCCAGGATGTTCACAAGGCCTGAGCAGTGTTTTGATCTGAGAGCTGGACGCCAGGCTGGGAGAGTTGGGCTTGTTCAGCCTGGAGAAGAGAAGCTTCTGGGAGACCTTGGAGCAGCCTCCTGGTACTGAGAGGGGCCCCAGGAAAGCTACGGAGGGGCTCTTCATCAGGAAGTGCAGGGTGAGGCAGCACCTTGAGTACTATGGAATTCAGGGAAATGTAGACAGAGATCAGATCTCCCCTCAGCCTCCTCCAGGCTGAACTGCCCCAGGTCCCTCAGCAACCTCTCATGAGACTTGTTCTTCTGCCCCTTCCCCACTGTCCTACAGCCCTGACAGGGACCCTGTTTCACTCATCCATCCCAGTGCAGATCGGCTCCCGGCTGGGTTTATCCGGCCCTGCGCACCCTGGCACAGCGTGGATATGGCAGAGATCAGCCTGGAACCCTGCAGAAACCCACACTGAGATCACGGGAACAGTTTGGGGCCGCTCAGGGCCATGGGACCTGATTGCTCTGAGCCTGGTGCTTGGGGTCCAAGTCTCCCTGGTGTCCCTGCACCCCCAGCCCAGTCAGAGTGACACCAAAAATGCCGGCAAATAAACCCTCTAAGACTCATTTCCCACTTACAGGCAAATGTATAAATGTTCTGAGAAATTCCATGCATATTCTATTACTTTCCAAGCACTAATTTTACTGTTGTTATGAACTTCACAAGAGCCAAATCTCTGCTGATTGGAGCTTTGGAGCCACCTCAGTCTGACTTTGTGCTTTAGACAGGGAAAGGCCGCAAACAGAGGCGATGAGAGAACAAAGCACGTCTGTTCAGCAAATATCAGTGAATCCTTTATGGTGGAAAAGACCTTTAAGATCAAGTCCAATCATAAACATGACCTGACACTGCCAAGTCCACCGCTAAACCACGTTTCCAGGTGCCACAACTGCCTGTCTTCAAAAAAACCTTTCAGGATGGTGTAATAAATTGAGACCACAACGGATCAAAATCCAATTAGAATTTATTAATTATAGCAAGTAGAATATGAGCAAAAGCAGCGCTGGACGACAGGGGAGTCTGCGCTCCGCCAACTGCCGTAAATAGGCACTTCACACAGTTCCTTTTATACGTTTTTTTTTTCCTTTGCAATTGTGGTATAGTGAAAGCACTCTGTGCATGCTTCGGCTGAAGTAAGCCGTCTTCCTTCCTTGTCTCTGTCGGTTCCTGGAACATGTTGCGGTTGGAACATCTTGCGGTCATCCTATCCTGCACAAGCGGTCTCTGGCAGTTGTTTTTGTCTGTGCAAGCGATTTCAGACCCCCCCCCACGGTTTGACACTTACATCTAACATAAATCTTAATAAACAATATTATATTCCATAGTTTCTCACAATGGGGACTCAACCCCCTCTCTGGGCAGCCTCTGCCAGTGGTTGACAACCCTTTTGGAAAAGAAATGTTTCCTAATATCCAACCTAAACCTCCCCTGGAGCAACTTGAGGCCGTTTCCTCTCGTCATAACACAAGGCTTTATCATTTCTCTCTAAACAGGGCCTGGGAAAACACGTTTGAAGAAGAAAACCCCAGGCTCTAAAGCCCCTGCTGTCAGAGGGCCGTTCTGTCTGACGTTCAAAGCAGAGCTGCTGAGATGGAACTGAGCTCTGCTGTAGCTTAAACCAAAATATTCCCCTTTTGTGTGATGGTAACGAGTCCTCATCCCAACAGAGCCCCCCGACCCCTCGCAGCCACTGCAGCCCCGTTTCCCCTCCTCAGCCCAGCTAGAGCTCTCTGATTGGCTCTCTGAGGTGTCCATCCCCCAGTGCCCGCCCCTCCCTGAGGGGTTGTGGCCTCTGATTGGCTGCTGGCCCAGCCTCTCCAATGTGATTGGCTTTCCCGGGCCCTCCAGAACAGGCCCCCCCCCCGCCCCAGCTCTGTTGCTGAGCAACAGCTCCATTTGCACCATTGGGCTGGGCGCGATCTGCAGGGCCTGAGGGAAGGGGGGGTCAGAGCCAGGGGCCAGGATGGGGGCTCTGGCCAATAATGGGTGTTCTGACTTAAAAATGGGGGTTCTACCATAAAATTGGGGATTCTGTCCCTAAATATGGCTCTGTGGGCTTTTCCAACCTTGTGATCCTGTGTGATACTGGGCGTGAGGTGGGAGGCACCTGGAGGGACTCAGCTCGGTGCGACTCATCCATGCGCTGGCACCAGGGGCTCGGGGGGGGGGGGGGGGGGACGTGGGCTCAGGGTGGGCAGAGGAGCCCCGGCGACGCCTCGTGGCTGCATTCCTGCAGGAAGGAAGATGAGACCCTTCCTCGTGGCCCTTCCCCGTGAAGGGGGTTCTGGGAGTCAGTTCCCAAACAATCTTGCTTAAACAAAATTACAAGAAGAAACACAGGAAAAAGAGATTTATTGATTTAAACACAATAAAACCAGAAAATCACATTTCAAGTTGAGCTCTCACTGCCCATCCTGCCCGGCTGCTGGGGTGCTGGGTACATCCTCCAGAGGCCTTAGAGCCCTGAGGGGCCAGAGAGACTGAGGTAGCCGCATTGGCCGGAAGAGGTGTCCCTTGGAGGAGGCTGTTGAGGCAGCAGAGGGTGGGTGCGAGGGGCACGGGTGACCCCCTGCAGACCTCAGGGCAACTCTGCCAGCCCAGGATGGGGCAGGCAGCAGGGGCCCCTGCCCAGCAGCAGACACCCATTTCTATGGGGTCCAGCCCCCACCCAGTAAACCCCTGGGAGCCCTTCCCACCCACAGGATCCCCCTGCTAACCTGCCCTGGCCGTACCTTCCTTGCCCACCAGCACAGGCTGCTGCCCATCGGACCGACTGGTGTGGCCATCCTGGCCCAACAGCTTTGTCTGCTTGTCCTGGGAAGGAGAGTGGGCTGGCTGGAAGCCAGGGCCGAATCCCGTGCTCCCACAAACCCCTCCCATTGCCATCTCTCTTTGGGGAAACAGAGGCACGGGCTCAGCACCCCAAAACCCACGGGCCTGTACCCCAGGACAGCCCCTCCTGCCTGCAGGGAGGGTTCCCGCTCCCCCTGCTGTCAGACAGGGCTGTGGAGGGGGCTTGGCAGGCTCAGAACCCCCAGATGACACTCAAACCTCCATGTCGCACACACCTGGGGGCTCCCCCATCCCAACCCTGGTGCCAGGTGCTCCTCATGGCCAGGCACTACCCCGGCCTGCAGTTTTCCTCCCCGGACTCCCCCTCCTCATCCTCCTCCTCGCACAGAGAGCGCGTGACCCCAAGGCAGGCAGTGACCCACAGTGTGTGAGGGACCCACAGACACCTGAGTGTCCCACAGACACTGAGTGACACCTGGACATTGAGTGCCACACAGGCCATGTCACAATGGTGAGGGCAGACAGGCATCACCGTGACATCTTCTGTTTCCAGGTGACGCCAGCACAGACCCTCTGCCCACCTCGGGGAACGCTTATGGAGCCCCCTATAGAGCCCCTATGGTGCCCCATATGTCTCCGCTGTGGAGCCCACTAGAGAGCCCTGTGTATCCCATATGGAGGCCATTATGGAGCCCCTACTGTGCCCTGTGTCGCCCCTATGGAACCCCCCTATACAGCCTATATTAGGCACCGTATCTCCCTCATATGGGCCCTCTCTAGAGCCCCTGTCTCACACTTTGTCTCCTCTCTGGAGCTCTCTATAAAGCCCCAACAATGCTCCCTATATCCTTCCTAAGGAGTCCCTTATACAGCCCCTGTAGCGCCCTGTATAGCGCTTATGGAGCCCCCTATAGAGACCCTGTCGCGCCCCGTAAGTCCCCAACATGGAGCCCTCCATAGAGCTCACGAGCTCTCGTCCTCCTGGGGGCATCAACCGCCCTGACATCTGCTGGAAGAGCAGACGGCAAGCTCCTTCCTGGCGCTCCCTGCAAACAAACTCCTGCAGGAACCCCACCCTTCACATCTCCCCAGGGGCCGACACAGACCCTCTGCCCACCTTGGACCCCCACCCAGGCCCCAGTCCCCAGCTGGTCCAGCATGAGTTTTGCTGGTGAAGGCACAGGCACAGCCCAAGCACACCAGGTGTGGGCGAGGTGCAGACACTCACAGAGCCTCTCACGCACCTCACTCCTGCCGGTGCCCCCAGCAGGTGGCTGTCAGGACACACAGACCCCCACTCACCCCAGGAGCTGCACTGGGACCCACGCCTGTGCCTGGCACCCCGAGCCAGGGGCACCCACACGCTCTGCTTGACTCCGGCAGCTGCACCCAGCCCACCCACGCCAGCCCCCCAGTAGCTGGCTCAGAGTCCTTCCAGTTCACACAGCACAGAGTGAGGTTACGCAGAGAGAACATCAAGGAAAGGTTTAATAAGAAGATAAAGGGAAACAGGACAGGGATAATCTGTGCCCTGCTCCCGGTCGATGGTCTCCACAGGGCCTACAAAGTCATCAACGGAAACTTCTAGTACCAGATTGGAGGGAACGAATCCTCTTGTGCCATCGCTCAGCTCTCCAACCTATGAACTGTCTTCAGTCTCAGCTCAAAAGCTGTTTACTCCTTAGTACCTGTTCTCTCATGTCTATCAGGTCTCTCTGTTCCAGGCAGGTGTCTGCATTTTTGAGCTCCATGAGCTGCACCTGCAGTGCCTCACACCTCGGGCAGTGGGTGCTCACATCATAGGAGCCCTCTTCATCTTCAGACCCTGGAGCTCCTCAGCTACCTCCTTGAGTGAAGTCGTTCTGCTCGTCCTGTGCTGTTCCAGTTGTTTCTGCTCCTGCAAGCTAAGGGTGAATATTCTCTGAGTTCTCAAGGCCAAGGCTCACCCCGCATCGTTCATGCAGAGGGATGGTGTCAGAAGGGCCAGGAGAAGCGATCTCCTCTGCCAGGGGGGTGCCAGCACCCAGCAGTGCTGTGGCGTGTGCCAAAGGAACCCTTCCCCAGCAAAAGGTGAAAGCAAACATTGTTCTTGATATGATTTTCCTCCTACCGGCTGTCTCAGGATGTAACTGAGCCAGAACGTTCAAAGGGAAGATCAGAACAACAGCCCAGCAACACCTCAGCCAGCCCTCTATTAACAGCTCTGCAGTGTCAGGAAGATCCCTGCCTCGAAACAGGACCTTTTTCTGCTCATCTCCAGGCCTCGCATTTGTTTCCCCACTCGGCCTCTCCCACAGCATCCAAGCCCCTGGCATGGCTGCGTCTGCTCGGCGCTGCAGCAGCTTCGCTCTCTGCTCTCGGGGAGCCAGCCCTGCTCTCAGGATTTGCTTCCCAGAGCTCCCTGATGAGCTCTGCAATGGGTCCAGTCAGGCACACAAAAGCATTTCCACAATCCAACAGCTCTGAACCAGGTTTTGTGCAGCTCTGAGCCAATTCCATACGGAATGAGCGAGGTACAAACAAACCAACCATCAATGACAGGCCTGAGGATCCCACTCAGCCCACGCTTTGCCAAGGGACACTTGCTCTCCTCACCCAGAGTGCACAGGGGTGGGGATACAAAGCCCTGCTTCTGGAGAAATGCACCGGGCAGGGGCTGTGTGGGGGCTGTTCTTTCTGGCTGTGGACAACACCCTTCTCTTTGGCAGATCTCGAGAGTGCTTTTGGAGATGGCTGTCAGTGTACAAACAGCTGTGCCCTGCCATCATCAGCCTCGCAAGTGGCTTTTGTGACAGCTGGAGGTGCCGGTAACCCACAAGGATCCGGCTGTTTCTGAGAAGAACATCTCATCTGCCCGACCTGTGTCCAGAGCTTAGACCCGACTGGGTGAAGGGCAGCATCAAAGGTAACATCGACCTCCTGGCATTGCCCGAGGCATCTCCTTTCAAGCCAGCCCCCTCTGCTCTGCTGTCTGCCAGCACATGGCACAGAGAAGCCGGCAGAGCTCAGAGTGCTGAGACACCTTTCTGCCCGCCCTGGGCACTGGCAATGCCTCAGCACCTCTGGAGGTGCCTCAAAATCAGCCCCAAACATCCCACGCAAGGAAAGAGTCAAGAGGAGCAGTCCCTGCCTGTCTGGGGCCGGGCTGGCGTCAGTCGATCACTGCTGGCGTGCAGCTGGCCCAGGAGTGCCCAGGAGTTCCCTGAGGGCACAGCTTCCCCAGCAGCCCAGCCCCTGGCAGCATTTACCTGTGCCTTCTCTTTCTCCAGCTGCTCCTGATCCTTATGGAGGGTGTCCAGGTTTAGCTACGACTGCACCTTCTCCTTCTTCAGATGCTCCTGGGCCGTACGAATGTTCTCCATGCCCTGCTGGAATTGAACTTTCTCTCTTTCCAGCTCCTTCTGGGCCATATGAAGGGTGCTCAGGGCGAGTTGGTACAGTGCCCTCTCCCTCTCCAGCTGCTCCTGGGCCTTATGAAGTTTCTCCACACTGAGGTGGAACAGCGCCTTCTCCCTCTCCAGTTGGGCTTGGGTATTGCGAACATTCTCAATATCCTGCTGGAGCTGAACCTTCTCCCTTTCCCCCTGCTCCTGATCCTTATGGAGAGTGTCCAGGTTTAGCTGGAACGGCACTTTCTCCTTCTTCAGATGCTCCTGGGCCGTACGAACGTTCTCCATGCCCTGCTGGAATTGCAAATTCTGTCTTTCCAGCTGTTTCTGGGCCTTATGAAGGGTGCTCAGGGCGAGCTGGCACAGCGCCCTCTCCCTCTGCAGCTGCTCCTGGGCCTTATGAAATTTCTCCTTGTCTTCCTCAAACTTTGCTTTATCCCTCTTCAGCTGGTCCTGGGCACTATGGATGTTCTCCGTGTCCCGCTGCAACCGTGACTTTTCCCCTTCCAGCTGCTCCTGGACCTTATGAAGGGTCTCCAGCTTGAGCTGAAACTGCCTCTTCAGCTTCACATGAGCCATACGAACCTTCGCCGTGCCCTGCTGGAATTGCGGCTTCTCTATTTCCAACTGCTTCTGGGACTTAAGAAGGGTCTTCAGCTTGAGCTGGAACTGCAGCATCTCCCTCTTCAGGCGTTTCCGAGCACTACAGAAGTTGTCCAGGCCTTGATGGAACTGCACCTTTTCCTTTTCCAGCTGCTCCTGGGCACTATGGAAGTTCTCCACGTCCCGCTGCAACCGTGACTTTTTCCCTTCCAGCTGCTCCTGGGCCTTATGAAGGCTCTCCAGGTCGAGCTGGAAGGAGGCTTCCTTCAGCTGCAGCTCCTCTTGCTGCTGTTTGAGATCCTGCCACCCCCCCTGCAGCAGCTCCTCCTGCTGGGCCAGCTGGGCCTCCTTCTCTGACAGCTCCTTCTCCCATACTTCTGTCTCCTTCTCTGTCCTCCTCTCTTGGGGTGTTTCTGGCACCTCTGACACTTCTTCCCGTTGCTCTTTTTTACAAAGGGCTGCACTTTTATCACCACTGCTTGCTTTCTTCTTCCTGAGAGCCCACATTTGCAAGCAGCGAAGAAGTCCAACTGCTGCAACTGCAGCACAGGTGAAAATGTCATGAGGGCAGAAAAAGCTTTGACACATTCTCAGTCAATCCCTAGAAGGAGAAAGAGAAACCACGGTCAGACGGTCACAGGGAAGGTAACAGGAAGGCCAAAGTTCCATAAATGCCTTCAGGTATTTCTGGTGGCACCAACAGGCTGGTTTTCCAGTCACTCTGCAAATTGCCATCTCTGATCCAACCAGCAGAGCACTCCACAAGGACCTCACCTGAGACCAGGGATCCCTGGACACTGCTCACCAGGGGACTCAGCACTCTCGCCTTCGTGCTCAGAACAACTCCACCTTCTTGTGGTGAGTGCTCCCCCGATGCCGGCTCATGTTGCTGGGATAGGTGCAGAACCACCCCAAGAGCTGTTTCAGAGCCACACCACAAACTCACAGACCAGACAAACAAACAGCCAAGGACAGGCAGCTCAATCTCCTTGTTCCTGTCAGGGTGTTCGAGCAGTTTGAAGCCACCTTGTGCCTCTGGCCAAGACAAAGAACCCCCGGTGGACACATCCTTCTAAGGTCAGGCACGTTCACTGCACGAGGTTCCCAGTGCAGCCAGAGAATTCCTTCCCAGTGCCCGAGAGGAGCCGTCTCCAAGCACTCGCTCCAGATGTTCGGGCTTTCCTACACCCAGGAAGGTCCTTTCCGGGCACCGGATGCTTCAGAGCTCAACCAGAAGAGAGACCAGGTCAACCCCCAAGTGACCGACCCCCAGGCTCTGCAGGGACAGACCTGACCCTGTGCTCGGTCCCTGCCTCGTCCGCCTCCCGCACCGATTGCTTACGCTGCCAAACCCCAAAAGCAGTGGAAATCAACCCTGGAACTAAAACCCACCCTGACAGACCACAGAGGAAAGGATCAGGAAGCTAAACTGGAATGGAACTTCAGCAGCCAGGCCAGGATGGCTTCCTCCAAGGCATGGAGTCAGCGATGCAGCCCTCGGCAAACAAATACTGGAGTGGGTTTTCCTTCCATTCAGACCTAAGAAAACTGCTCCTGGCCTGTTTGAACTTTAACTGGTCTGGATGGGGTGAGTTCAGTTCCACGGTTAAGTAACTGAAGGCAAGAGAATATAATGGAGCGGATAAAGGGCATTTCTGGAGTGACAGGAGGGTCTCAGGAGTTGTCAGTGGTAGAGGCCGACATAACCTTGACAGGAGACCAATGGGAATGTCCATGTGCCCCCTCGCCGAGCTTGCTGGAGGCACCAAGCTGAGCGGTGCAGTTGTCCCACCAGAAAGACACCAACCAGAGGGACCTGGTCAGGCTGGACAAGTGGGCTGTTGAAAACCTCACGAGGTTCAACAAGGCCAAGGGCAAGGTCCTGCACCTGGGTTGTGGCAACCCCCAGTGTCGACAGAGGCTGGGGATGAAGAGATTGAGAGCAGCCCTGTGGAGAAGGGCCTGGGGGTGCTGGTGGACGAGAAGCTGGACATGAGCCAGCAGTGTGTGCTTGCAGCCCAGAAACCAACCGTGTCCTGGGCTGCATCCAAAGCAGAGGGACCAGGAGGGCGAGGCAGGGGATTCTGCTGCTCTTCTCCACTCTGGGGAGACCCCAGCTGGAGCCCTGTGTCCAGTTCTGGAGTCCTGAGCACAGGAAGGACAGGGATCTGCTGGAGCGAGTCCAGAGGAGGAACCAGAGATGATCTGAGAGCTGGAGCACCTCCCGTACGAGGCCAGGCTGGGAGAGTTGGGGTTGTTCAGCCTGGAGAAGAGAAGCTTCTGGGAGACCTTGGAGCAGCCTCCTGGTACTGAGAGGGGCCCCAGGAAAGCTACAGAGGGGCTCTTCATCAGGAAGTGCAGGGTGAGGCAGCACCTTGAGTACTATGGAATTCAGGGAATTGTAGGCAGAGATGAGGTCTCCCCTCAACCTCCTCTTCTCCAAGCTAAACTGCCCCACGTCCCTCAGCAACCTCTCATGAGACTTGTTCTTCTGCCCCTTCCCCACTGTCCTACAGCCCTGACAGGGACCCTGTTTCACTCATCCATCCCAGTGCAGATCGGCTCCCGGCTGGGTTTATCCGGCCCTGCGCACCCTGGCACAGCGTGGATATGGCAGAGATCAGCCTGGAACCCTGCAGGAACCCACACTGAGATCACGGGAACAGTTTGGGGCCGCTCAGGGCCATGGGACCTGATTGCTCTGAGCCTGGTGCTTGGGGTCCAAGTCTCCCTGGTGTCCCTGCACCCCCAGCCCAGTCAGAGTGACACCAAAAATGCCGGCAAATAAACCCTCTAAGACTCATTTTGGCGTCTGAGAAAGGAGCTTCCTTTATTTCAGCAATGGATGCAGGAGGGAATTATTTCCACCACCATGTGGGGACAGAAGATATTTCCCACTTACAGGCAAATGTATAAATGTTCTGAGAAATTCCATGCATATTCTATTACTTTCCAAGCACTAATTTTACTGTTGTTATGAACTTCACAAGAGCCAAATCTCTGCTGATTGGAGCTTTGGAGCCACCTCAGTCTGACTTTGTGCTTTAGACAGGGAAAGGCCGCAAACAGAGGCGATGAGAGAACAAAGCACGTCTGTTCAGCAAATATCAGTGAATCCTTTATGGTGGAAAAGACCTTTAAGATCAAGTCCAATCATAAACATGACCTGACACTGCCAAGTCCACCGCTAAACCACGTTTCCAGGTGCCACAACTGCCTGTCTTCAAAAAAACCTTTCAGGATGGTGTAATAAATTGAGACCACAACGGATCAAAATCCAATTAGAATTTATTAATTATAGCAAGTAGAATATGAGCAAAAGCAGCGCTGGACGACAGGGGAGTCTGCGCTCCGCCAACTGCCGTAAATAGGCACTTCACACAGTTCCTTTTATACGTTTTTTTTTTCCTTTGCAATCGTGGTATAGTGAAAGCACTCTGTGCATGCTTCGGCTGAAGTAAGCCGTCTTCCTTCCTTGTCTCTGTCGGTTCCTGGAACATGTTGCGGTTGGAACATCTTGCGGTCATCCTATCCTGCACAAGCGGTCTCTGGCAGTTGTTTTTGTCTGTGCAAGCGATTTCAGACCCCCCCCCCACGGTTTGACACTTACATCTAACATAAATCTTAATAAACAATATTATATTCCATAGTTTCTCACAATGGGGACTCAACCCCCTCTCTGGGCAGCCTCTGCCAGTGGTTGACAACCCTTTTGGAAAAGAAATGTTTCCTAATATCCAACCTAAACCTCCCCTGGAGCAACTTGAGGCCGTTTCCTCTCGTCATAACACAAGGCTTTATCATTTCTCTCTAAACAGGGCCTGGGAAAACACGTTTGAAGAAGAAAACCCCAGGCTCTAAAGCCCCTGCTGTCAGAGGGCCGTTCTGTCTGACGTTCAAAGCAGAGCTGCTGAGATGGAACTGAGCTCTGCTGTAGCTTAAACCAAAATATTCCCCTTTTGTGTGATGGTAACGAGTCCTCATCCCAACAGAGCCCCCCGACCCCTCGCAGCCACTGCAGCCCCGTTTCCCCTCCTGAGCCCAGCTAGAGCTCTCTGATTGGCTCTCTGAGGTGTCCATCCCCCAGTGCCCGCCCCTCCCTGAGGGGTTGTGGCCTCTGATTGGCTGCTGGCCCAGCCTCTCCAATGTGATTGGCTTTCCCGGGTCCTCCAGAACAGGCCCCCCCCCCGCCCCAGCTCTGTTGCTGAGCAACAGCTCCATTTGCACCATTGGGCTGGGCGGGATCTGCAGGGCCTGAGGGAAGGGGGGGTCAGAGCCAGGGGCCAGGATGGGGGCTCTGGCCAATAATGGGTGTTCTGACTTAAAAATGGGGGTTCTACCATAAAATTGGGGATTCTGTCCCTAAATATGGCTCTGTGGGCTTTTCCAACCTTGTGATCCTGTGTGATACTGGGCGTGAGGTGGGAGGCACCTGGAGGGACTCAGCTCGGTGCGACTCATCCATGCGCTGGCACCAGGGGCTCGGGGGGGGGGGGGGGGGGGACGTGGGCTCAGGGTGGGCAGAGGAGCCCCGGCGACGCCTCGTGGCTGCATTCCTGCAGGAAGGAAGATGAGACCCTTCCTCGTGGCCCTTCCCCGTGAAGGGGGTTCTGGGAGTCAGTTCCCAAACAATCTTGCTTAAACAAAATTACAAGAAGAAACACAGGAAAAAGAGATTTATTGATTTAAACACAATAAAACCAGAAAATCACATTTCAAGTTGAGCTCTCACTGCCCATCCTGCCCGGCTGCTGGGGTGCTGGGTACATCCTCCAGAGGCCTTAGAGCCCTGAGGGGCCAGAGAGACTGAGGTAGCCGCATTGGCCGGAAGAGGTGTCCCTTGGAGGAGGCTGTTGAGGCAGCAGAGGGTGGGTGCGAGGGGCCACGGGTGACCCCCCTGCAGACCTCAGGGCAACTCTGCCAGCCCAGGATTGGGGCAGGCAGCAGGGGCCCCTGCCCAGCAGCGAGACACCCATTTCTATGGGGTCCAGCCCCCACCCAGTAAACCCCTGGGAGCCCTTCCCACCCACAGGATCCCCCTGCTAACCTGCCCTGGCCGTACCTTCCTTGCCCACCAGCACAGGCTGCTGCCCATCGGACCGACTGGTGTGGCCATCCTGGCCCAACAGCTTTTGTCTGCTTGTCCTGGGAAGGAGAGTGGGCTGGCTGGAAGCCAGGGCCCGAATCCCGTGCTCCCACAAACCCCTCCCATTGCCATCTCTCTTTGGGGAAACAGAGGCACGGGCTCAGCACCCCAAAACCCACGGGCCTGTACCCCAGGACAGCCCCTCCTGCCTGCAGGGAGGGTTCCCGCTCCCCCTGCTGTCAGAACAGGGCTGTGGAGGGGGCTTGGCAGGCTCAGAACCCCCAGATGACACTCAAACCTCCATGTCGCACACACCTGGGGGCTCCCCCATCCCAACCCTGGTGCCAGGTGCTCCTCATGGCCAGGCACTACCCCGGCCTGCAGTTTTCCTCCCCGGACTCCCCCTCCTCATCCTCCTCCTCGCACAGAGAGCGCGTGACCCCAAGGCAGGCAGTGACCCACAGTGTGTGAGGGACCCACAGACACCTGAGTGTCCCACAGACACTGAGTGACACCTGACATTGAGTGCCACACAGGCCATGTCACAATGGTGAGGGCAGACAGGCATCACCGTGACATCTTCTGTTTCCAGGTGACGCCAGCACAGACCCTCTGCCCACCTCGGGGAACGCTTATGGAGCACCCTATAGAGCCCCTATGGTGCCCCATATGTCTCCGCTGTGGAGCCCACTAGAGAGCCCTGTGTATCCCATATGGAGGCCATTATGGAGCCCCTACTGTGCCCTGTGTCGCCCCTATGGAACCCCCCCTATACAGCCTATATTAGGCACCGTATCTCCCTCATATGGGCCCTCTCTAGAGCCCCTGTCTCACACTTTGTCTCCTCTCTGGAGCTCTCTATAAAGCCCCAACAATGCTCCCTATATCCTTCCTAAGGAGTCCCTTATACAGCCCCTGTAGCGCCCTGTATAGCGCTTATGGAGCCCCCTATAGAGACCCTGTCGCGCCCCGTAAGTCCCCACATGGAGCCCTCCATAGAGCTCACGAGCCCTCGTCCTCCTGGGGGCATCAACCGCCCTGACATCTGCTGAAGAGCAGACGGCAAGCTCCTTCCTGGCGCTCCCTGCAAAACAAACTCCTGCAGGAACCCCACCCTTCACATCTCCCCAGGGGGCCGACACAGACCCTCTGCCCACCTCTGGACCCCCACCCAGGCCCCAGTCCCCCAGCTGGTCCAGCATGAGTTTTGCTGGTGAAGGCACAGGCACAGCCCAAGCACACCATGTGTGTGGCGAGGTGCAGACACTCACAGAGCCTCTCACGCACCTCACTCCTGCCGGTGCCCCCAGCAGGTGGCTGTCAGGACACACAGACCCCCACTCACCCCAGGAGCTGCACTGGGACCCACGCCTGTGCCTGGCACCCCGAGCCAGGGGCACCCACACGCTCTGCTTGACTCCGGCAGCTGCACCCAGCCCACCCACGCCAGCCCCCAGTAGCTGGCTCAGAGTCCTTCCAGTTCACACAGCACAGAGTGAGGTTACGCAGAGAGAACATCAAGGAAAGGTTTAATAAGAAGATAAAGGGAAACAGGACAGGGATAATCTGTGCCCTGCTCCCGGTCGATGGTCTCCACAGGGCCTACAAAGTCATCAACGGAAACTTCTAGTACCAGATTGAGGGAACGAATCCTCTTGTGCCAATCGCTCAGCTCTCCAACCTATGAACTGTCTTCAGTCTCAGCTCAAAAGCTGTTTACTCCTTAGTACCTGTTACTCTCATGTCTATCAGGTCTCTCTGTTCCAGGCAGGTGTCTGCATTTTGAGCTCCATGAGCTGCACCTGCAGTGCCTCACACCTCGGGCAGTGGGTGCTTACATCATAGGGAGCCCTCTTCATCTTCAGACCCTGGAGCTCCTCAGCTACCTCCTTGAGTGAAGTCGTTCTGCTCGTCCTGTGCTGTTCCAGTTGTTTCTGCTCCTGCAAGCTAAGGGTGAATATTCTCTGAGTTCTCAAGGCCAAGGCTCACCCCGCATCGTTCATGCAGAGGGATGGTGGCAGAAGGCCAGGAGAAGCGATCTCCTCTGCCAGGGGGGTGCCAGCACCCAGCAGTGCTGTGGCGTGTGCCAAAGGAACCCTTCCCCAGCAAAAGGTGAAAGCAAACATTGTTCTTGATATGATTTTCCTCCTACCGGCTGTCTCAGGATGTAACTGAGCCAGAACGTTCAAAGGGAAGATCAGAACAACAGCCCAGCAACGCCTCAGCCAGCCCTCTATTAACAGCTCTGCAGTGTCAGGAAGATCCCTGCCTCGAAACAGGACCTTTTTCTGCCTCATCTCCAGGCCTCGCATTTGTTTCCCCACTCGGCCTCTCCACAGCATCCAAGCCCCTGGCATGGCTGCGTCTGCTCGGCGCTGCAGCAGCTTCGCTCTCTGCTCTCGGGGAGCCAGCCCTGCTCTCAGGATTTGCTTCCCAGAGCTCCCTGATGAGCTCTGCAATGGGTCCAGTCAGGCACACAAAAGCATTTCACAATCCAACAGCTCTGAACCAGGTTTTTGTGCGCTCTGAGCCAATTCCATACGGAATGAGCGAGCTACAAACAACCACCATCAACGACAGGCCTGAGGATC
>JAUMJL010001030.1:0-40000 GCA_033558185.1 Dromococcyx pavoninus
CTGGGAAATAAAAAAATGGGCTGAGGGACCCAAAATGGACTGAGGAACCCAAAAATGGATTCAGAAACCCAAAAATGTGCTGAGAATCAAAAAAAATGAATTGAGGAACCCAAAGCTGGGTGAGAAAACCAAAAATGGTTTGACCAAACAAAAAAAGGACTGAGGGGATCCGAAAATGGTCTGAGGGACTCCAAAAAAGGCTGAGGGACCCTAAAATAGAAGGAGAGAGCCAAAAAATGGGCTGAGGGACTAAAAAATGGATTGAAGATATCAAAAATGGGCTGAGGAACCATAAAAAAAATGGATTGAGGAACCCAAAATGGGTTGAGGAACCCAAAAAATAGATTGAGGAACCATAGAAAATGAATTGAGGAAACAAAAATTGAGCCGAGAAAACAAAAAATTGACTGAAGAAACCCAAAAATTGATTGAGGAAACCAAAAATAGGCTGAGAAAACCAAAAATGGACTGGGGAACCTAAAAAATAGATTGAGGAACCCAAAAATGGGCTGAGGAATCCAAAAATGGATTGAGGAACCCAAAAATGCATTGAAAAACCTCAAAATGGGTTGAGAAACCCAGAAATGGCTTGAGGAACCCAAAAATGGACTGAGGAAACAAAAAAATAGATTGACAAAACCAAAAAATGATTTGTAAACCTTAAAATGGACTGAGAAACCAAAAATGTCCTGGGCAACCAAAAAATGGTCTGAGAAACCCAAAAATAGGCTGCGGGACCCAAAATGGACTGAAAAATCAACAAATCGGCTGAGGGACCCAAAAATGGGCGGAGAAACCCCCAAAAAGTCTTGGTAACCTAAAAAATGGGCTGGGAAACCGAAAATGTATTGAGGAAAAAAAAACGAACGGAGGAACCCAAAAATAAATTGAGGAAACTAAAAATGGGTTGAGAAACCCATAAATGGTTTGAGGAACCCAAAACTAGGCTGAGAAACCCAAAAATGGGCCTGAGTGACCAAGACATGGATTGAGGAACCCAAAAATGGACTGGGAAAACCAAAAATGGACTGAGGAAACAAAAAAATACATTGACGGACCCAAGAATGGATTGTGAAAACTAAAAATGGAATGAGAAAGCCAAAAATTGCCTGGGAAACCCAAAAATGGGCTGAGGAACCGAAAAATGGATTGAAAAACCTAAAAATGGTTTGAGAAACCCAGAAATGGCTTGAGGAAACCAAAAATGGACTGGGAAAACAAAAAATAGATTGACGAAAGCAAAAATGAATTGTAAACTTAAAACTGGACTGAGAAAGCCAAAAATGGTCTGAGGAAACCAAAAAATAAATTGAGGAACACCAAAAATGGACCGAGAAAGCCAAAAATTGTCTGAAAAACCAAAAAATAGACTGTGGAACCCAAAAAAAGATTCAGAAACCCAAAAATGTGCTGGAAAACAAAAAATAGACTGAGGGACCCCAAATGGACTGAGGAACCCCAAAAATGGAATGAGGGATGCAAAAATGGGCTTAGAGACCCTAAAATATGGCTCAGGGACCCCAAAAAGGACTGAGAAATCAAAAATGTCCTGGGCAAACCAAAAATGGATTGAGGAAACCAAAAATGGACTGGGAAACCCAAAAATACACTGAGGAAACCAAAAAAATGGACTGAGGAACACAAAAATAGGCTGCGGGACCCAAACTGCACTGAGGAATCAAAAAATGTATTGAGGAACCTAACAATGGGGTGGAAAACCAAAAAATGGATTGAAAAAACCCCGAAATGTGCAGAGGGACCGAAAAATGGGATGAGGGACCCAAAATGGACTGAGGAGCCCAAAAATGGATTCAGAAACCCAAAAATGTGCCTGAGAATCAAAAAAGATGGATTGAGGAACTCAAAAATTGGTGAGAAAACCAAAAATGGTTTGACCAACAAAAAAAGGTCCGCTGGACCCGAAAATGGTCTGAGAAACTCCAAAAAAGGCTGAGGGGACCCAAAAATGGAATGAGAGAGCAAAAAATGGGCTGAGCGGACTAAAAAAATGGATTGAGGTTATCAAAAATGGGCTGAGGAACCCAAAAAAAATGGACTGAGGAACCCAAAAATGAATTGAAGAACCCCAAATGGGTTGAGGAACCAAAGAATGGATTCAGGAACCATAAAAAAATGGATTGAGGAACCCAAAAATGAGCTGAGAAACCCAAAAATGGACTGAAGAACCCAAAAATGGATTGAGGAAACCAAAAATGGGTTGAGAAAACCAAAAATGGTTCAAAGAATCCAATAATAGGCTGAGAATCCCAAAAGTGGACTGAAGAACCTTAAAATAGATTGAGGAAAGCAAAAATGGGCTGAGGAACCCAAAAATGGACTGAGGAAATAAAAAATGGTTTGAAAAACCTAAAAAGAGATTGAGAAACCCAGAAATTGCTTGAGGAACACAAAAATGGGCTGGGAAACCCCATAATGGACTGAGGAAACCAAAAAATAGAATTGAGGAACCTAAAAATGGATCGAGAAAGCCGAAAATTGACCCGAAAACACCCAAAAAAGGGACTGAGAAACCCAAAAATGGATTCATAACCCAAAAATGGGCTGGGAAACCAACAAATGGGCTGAGGGACCCCAAAATGGACTGAGGAACCCAAAAATGGATTGAGGGACGCAAAAATGGGGTTAGAGTCCCTGAAATAGGGCTGAGGGATCCGAAAACGGACTGAGAAACCGAAAATGTCCTGGGCAACCGAAAAATGTATTGAGGAACCCAAAAAAGGGTGAGAAAACCAAAAATCGGCTAAGGGACCCAAAAAATGGATTGAGGACCAAAAAATGGATTGAGGAATACAAAAATGGACTGGGAAACCCAAAAATAGACTGAGGAAACAAAAAAATAGATTAGGGGAACATAAAATTGGGCTGGGAAGCAAAAAAATAAAGTGAGAAAA
Organism: Dromococcyx pavoninus; assembly: GCA_033558185.1. Lineage (NCBI taxonomy): Eukaryota > Metazoa > Chordata > Aves > Cuculiformes > Neomorphidae > Dromococcyx > Dromococcyx pavoninus. The sequence goes on from JAUMJL010001030.1 coordinate 2,913, forward strand.
GCAAAAAAAAAGATTGAGGAAACTAAAAATGGACTGAGAAAGCAAAAAATTGACTGGAAAACCCAAAAATGGATAAGAACACAAAAATGGGCTGTGGGACCCAAAATGGACTGAGGAACCCAAAAATGGACTGAGGAAACCAAAAAATAGATTGAGGAACCTGAAAATGGACCAAGAAAGCCAGAAATTGACTGGAAAACCCAAATATGGACTGAGGAACCCAAAAATGGATTCAGAAACTCAAAAATGGACTGAGAAACCAAAAATGTCCTGGGCAACCCAAAAATGTATTGAGGAACCCAAAAAAGGGTGAGAAAACCTAAAAAGGACTGAGGGACCCAAAAATGGTCTGAGGGACTCCAAAAAAGGCTGAGGGACCCAAAAAATGGGATTCAGGAACTCAAAAATAGACTGAGGGACCCCAAAATGTGCTGAGGAACCCAAAAATGGATTGAGGAACCCAAAAATGGCATGAGGAACCCAAAAATGGGCTGAGAAACCCCCAAAAAGACTTGGAAACCTGAAAATTGACTGGGAAACCCAAAAATGGGTTGAGGAACCCCAACAATGTCTGAGGAACCCAAAAATGGACTGCGGACCCAAAAATGTATTCAGGAACCCAAAAATGGGTTGAGGAAACCAAAAATGAGCTGAGGGACCAAAAACAGACTGAGAAACCAAAAATGTCACGGGGAAACCAAAAATGGATTGAGGAAACCCCAAAATGGACTGGGAAACCCAAAAATGGCAGTGAGGAATCCAAAAATAGATTGAGGAACCCAAAAATGGGCCGGAAAAAAAAATGTAATGAGGGACTCCAAAATGGTGTTTAAGATACCCAAAATGGGCTGAGGGACACAAAAAAGGATTGAGGAACTCAAAAAATGGGATGAGGGACTCAAAAATGTGCTGAGGGGCCCAAAAAAGGATTGAGGCATCTGAAAATGGATTGAGGAAACCCAAATAAGTGGGCTGAGAAAACCAGAAATGAGCTGAGTGAACAAGTCATGGATTGAGGAATCCAAAAATGGATTGAGGAAACCAAAAATGGACTGAAAGATGCAAAAATGGATTTAGGAACGCAAAAATGGGATGAGAAACCAAAAAATGCATTGAGAAAACCAAAAATGGATTGTGGAAAACCAAAAATGAGCTGAAGGACCTAAAAAATGGGCTGAGGAAAGCCAAATGGTCTTAGCAACCCTAAAATGGATTGAGGAACCCAAAAAATGGGCTGAGAGAACAAAAAATCAGTTGAGGGACCCAAAAAATAGATTGAGGAACCCAAAAATGGATTGAGAAACCTAAACATGGCCTGAGAAAATAAAAAATGAACTGGGAAAACCAAAAAATTAGCTGAGGAACCCAAAACCTGGTTGAGTTACCCAAAAATAGATTTAGAAACGCCAAAAAAGACTGGGAAATCCAAAAATGAACTGGGAAACCCAAAAATGGATTGAGGAACCAAAAAATGGACTGGGGAACCCGAAAAAAGGTTGAGAAACCCCATAATGGGCTGAGGAACCCAAAAATAAATTGAGGAACCATAAAAAATGTATTGAGGAACCCAAAAATGGGCAGAGAAACCCAAAAATTGACTGAAGAACCCAAAAATGGATTGAGGAACTAAAAAATGGGCTGGGAAACCCAAAAAATAGACTGAGGAAACAAAAAAAAAAAAGATTGAAGAAACCTAAAACTGGACTGAGAAAGTCAAAAATTGACTGGAAAACCCAAAAATGGGCTGAGGGACCCAAAAATAGGCTGCAGGACCCAAAAATATATTGAGGAACTCAATGATTGAGTGAGGAACCAAAAATGGCATAAGGAACCCAAAAATGGGCTGAGAATCAAAAAAAAAATGGATTGAGGAACCCAAAAATGGATGAGAAAACCCAAAAATGATTTGAGCAAACAAAAAAAACAACGGAGGGGACCCGAAAATGGTCTGAGAAACTCCAAAAAAGACTGAGGGACCCAAAAATGGAAAGAGAGAGCAAAAAATGGGCTGAGGAACTCAAAAAACAGTTGAGGTTATCAAAAATGGGCTGAGGAACCAAAAACTGGGTTGAGGAACCAAAAAAATGGATTGAGGAACCATAAAAAAAGGATTGAGGAACCCAAAAATGAGCTGAGAAACCCAAAAATTGACTGAAGAACCCAAAACTGAATTGAGGAACCCAAAAATGGGTTGAGAAAACCAAAAATGGTTCGAGGAACCTTAAAATAGGCTGAGAAACCCAAAAATGGGCCGAGTGAACAAGACATGGATTGAGGAACACAGAAATGGACTGGGAAACCAAAAAATGGACTGAGGAAACCAAAAAAAAATTGACGAACGCAAAAAACGGATTGAGAAACCTAAATATGGACTGAGAAAGCCAAAAATCGACTGGGCAACCCAAAAATGGACTGAGGAACCTAAAAATAGATTGAGGAACCCAAAAATGGGCTGACGAACCCAAAAAATGTACTGAGGAACCAAAAATGCTTTGAAAACCCTTAAAATGGGTTGAGAAACCCAGAAATGGCTTGATGAACCCATAAATGGACTGAGGAAACAAAAAAATAGATTGAGGAACCTAAAAATGGACCGAGAAAGCCAAAAATTGACTGGAAAACCACAAAATAAACTGAGGAACCCAAAATATGGGCTGAGAGAACAAAAAAATCGGCTGCAGGTCCCAAAAATAAGATTGAGGAACCCAAAAATGGACCTGAGGAACCCTAAAATGGGCTGCAAGACAAAACTGGGCTGAGAAATCCAAAAATGGGCTGAGTGACCAAGACATGGATTGAGGAACCCAAAACTGGATTGAGGAAACCAAAAATGAGCTGAGGGATCAAAAACAGACTGAGAAACCAAAAATGTCATGGGAAAACCAGAAATGGATTGAGGAACCCAAAAATGGGCTGAGAAACCCCAAAAATGAATTGAAGAACCCAAAAATGGATTGAAAAACCTAAAAATGGACTGAGAAATCAAAAAATGGACTGGTAAAATAAAAAATGGATTGAGGAACCCAAGAATGGACTGAAGAACCCTAAAATGGGCTGAGTGACCAAGACATGGTTTGAGGAACCCAAAAATGGATTGAGGAAACCAAAAATGGACTGGGAAACCCAAAAATGGAATGAGAAAACCAAAAAAGATATTGACAAAACCAGAAATGGATTGTAAACCTAAAAATGGACTGAGAAACCAAAAATGGACTGGGAAACCCAAAAATGGACTAAGGAACCGAACCCAAAAAATGATTGTGGAACCCAAAAATGGGTTGAGGGACCCAAAATGGACTGAGGAACCCAAAACTGGATTCAGAAACCCAAAAATGGGCTAGGAAACAAAAAAAAATGTAATGAGGGACTCCAAAAAGGTGTTTAAGATCCCCAAAATGGGCTCAGGGATACAAAAAAAGGATTGAGGAACTGAAAAAATGGGATGAGGGACTCAAAAATGGCCTGAGGAACCCAAAAATGGTCTGAGTGACCAAAGCATGGATTGAGGCACCCAAAAATGGATTGAAGTACCCCAAAATGGACTGGGAAATTCAAAAATGGACTGAGGAAACCAAAAAATAGATTGAGGAACTCCAAAAATGTATTTAGAAAACTGAAATGGACTGAGAAAGCCAAAAATTGACTGGGAAATCCAAAAATGGACTGAGGAAACCAAAAATGGATTCAGAAACCCAAAACTGGGCTGGGAAACCAAAAAATCGGCTGAGGGACCCAAAAAATGGCATGAGGAACCCAAAAAAAGACTGAAGAACGCAAAAATGTGCTGAGGAACTAAAAAATGGATTGAGGAAACCAAAAATGGACTGGGAAATCCTAAAACTGGACTGCAGAACACCAAAATTGGCTGCGGGACCCAAAATGGACTGAGGAACACAAAAATGGATTGAGGAACCCAAAAATGGGCTGGGAAAACAAAAAAAGAATTGAAAAACCCCCAAAATGGGCTGAGGGACCCAACAATGGGCTGCAGGACTCAAAGTGTATTGAGGAAACCAATGATGGACTGAGGAACCCAAAAATGGCATGAGGACCCCCGAAAATGGGCTGAGGGAAAGCAAAAAAAGGCTTGAAAACCTGAAAATGGGCTTGGAAAACCAAAAAAGGATTGAGGAACCTAAAAATGGGTTGAAAGACCCATAAGAGGTTTGAGGAACCCAAAAATAGGCTGAGAAACCCAAAAATGGTCTGAATGAACAAAACATTGATTGAGGAATCAAAAATGGATTGAGGTACCCCAAAATGGAATGGGAAACTCAAAAATGGACTGAGGAAACCAAAAAAGAGATTCAGGAACCCCAAAATGGATGAGAAAACTAAAAATGGACTGAGAAAGCCAAAACTTAACTGAGAAATCCAAAAATGGACTGAGGAACCCAAAAATGGATTCAGAAACCCAAAAATGGGCTGGGAAACAAAAAAATCGGATGAGGGACCCAAAAAATGGATTGAGGAACCCAAAAATAGACTGAGGAACCCAAAAATGGGCTACGGGACCCAAAATGGACTGAGGAACCAAAAAATGGATTGAGGAACCCAAAAATGGATTGAGGAACCCAAAAAATTGGCTGGGAAAACCAAAAATGGATTGAAAAACCCCAAAAATGGGCTGAGGGACCCAAAAATGGTCTGCAGGACCCAAAAAATGTATTGAGGAACCCAATGATGGACTGAGGAACCCATAAATGCCATGAGGAACCCAAAAATGGGCTGAGGAAACCAAAAATGGACTGAGGAACACAAAAATCATTTAAAAAACCTAAAAACGGGTTGATAAACCCAGAAATGTCTTGAGAAACCCAAAAATGGACTGAGGAAACCAAAAAATAGATTGAGGAACTTAAAAAAGGACTGAGAAAGCCAAAAAATTTCTGGAAAACCAAAAAATGGGCTTAGGGACCCAAAAATGGGATGCAGGACCCAAAAATGTATTAAGGAACCCAATGATGGACTGAGGAACCCAAAAATGGCATGAGGAACTCAAAAATGAGCTGAGAAACCCAAAAAAAGACTTGGAAACCTGAAAATGGGCTGGGAAACGCAAAAATGGTTTGAGTAACCCCAACAATGGGCTAAGGGTCCCAAAAATGGGCTCCGGGACTCAAAAATGTATTGAGGAACCCAAAAATGGGTTGAGGAAACCAAAAATGAGCTGAGGGACCAAAAATGGACTGGGAAATCCAAAAATATAATGAGGGACTCCAAAAAGGTGTTTAAGATCCCCAAAATTGAGGAACCGAAAAATGGGTTGAAAAACCCATAAATGGTTTGAGGAAACAAAAAATAGGCTGAGAAAACGAAAAATGGTTGGAGGAATCCAAAAATAATCTGAGAAACCCAAAAATGGGCTGAGTGACCAAGACATGGATTGAGGAAACCAAAAATGGACTGGGAAATCCAAAAATGGACTGAGGAAACCAAAAAATAGATTGACAAAACCAAAAATGATTTGTAAGCCTTAAAAAGGACTGAGAAAGGCAAAAACGGACTGGGAAACCCAAAAATGGTTTGAGGAACCCAAAAATAGGCTGAGGGACCCAAAAATGGGCTGAGGGACCCAAAAATAGACTGAAGAATTTAAAAATGGACTGAGAAACCCAAAAGAGGGATGGGAAACACAATAAATGGATTGAGGAACACCAACAATGTGCTGGGGAAACCAAAAACGGACTGAGGAACCCAGAAATTGGCAGAGGAACCTAAAAATGAGTTGAGAAAACCAAAAATGGTTTGAGGAATCTAAAAATAGGCTGAGAAACCCAAATATGGGCTGAGTGACCAAGACATGGATTGAGGAACACAAAAATGCATTGAGGAACCCAAAAATGCAATGTGGGACCTCAAAAATGGATTGAGGAAAACCAAAAATGAGCTGAAAGACAAAGACATGGGCTGAGGGACCAAAAATGGGCTGAGTAAGCCAAAAATGGACTGAGGAACCAAAAAAAATGGACTGAGAAAACCAAAAATGGGCTGAGAAACCAAAAACGGACTGAGAAACCAAAAATGTCCTGGGCAACCCAAAAATGGACTGAGGAACACATAAATGGGCTGAGGAACTAAAAAAATAGATTGAGGAACCCAAAAATGGATTGAGAAACCTAAAAATGGACTGAGGGACCCAAACTGGACTGAGGGACCCAAAAAAATGGGCTGAGGGTCCCAAAAATCAGCTTAGAAACCGAAAAATGAATTGAGGAACCCAGAAATGGGCTGAGGGACCCAAAAATGTAGAGGCGCCCAAAAATGTGCTTAAGAACCCCCAATTCGGCTGAGGTGACCAAAAAATTGATTGAAAAAAAAAAATTAATTGAGGAACCGAAAAATTGGCTGAGGGACACAAAAATTGATTAACGAACCCCCAAAATAGGATGAGGAACCCAAAAATAAACTGAAGAAACCCTAAAATGGATTGAGGAACACAAAAATAGACTCAGAAACTAAAAAATGGGCTGAGAATCCAAAAAAATGGATTGAGGAACCCAAAAATGTGTGAGAAAACCAAAAAATGGTTTGACGCACCCAAAAATGAACTGAGGGACCCGAAAATGTGCTGCGAAACTCAAAAATGGGTGATTAATCCTAAAATGGATTGAGGTACCCAAAGATGGGAGGAGGGATCCAAAAAGAAATTGAGGAATCCCAAAAATTAATTAAGGAACCCAAAAATGGGCTTGGAAAACAAAAAATGGATTGAAGAACCCCAAAAATTGATCGAAGAACCCAAAAATAGGCTGCGGAACCCAAAAATCGATTGAGAAAACCAAAAATGGGCTGAGAGACCCAAAAATGGAATGAGGGAGCAAAAAATGGGCTGAAGGACCCAAAATGGATTGAGGATATAAAAAATGGGCTGAGGAACCCAAAAATGGATTGAGAAACAAAAAAAAATGGACAGAGAAAACAAAAAATGGGCTTGGAAACGCAAAAAAGGGCTTGGAACCCCCAAAATGGACTGAGGGACAAGAAAATGGGCTCAGGGAACAAAAATTCAGCTTAGAAACCGAAAAATGAATTGAGGAACCCAAAATCGTATAGAGGGGCCCAGAATGGGCTTAAGAAACCCAAAATGGGCTGAGTGACACGAAAAAGGATTGAGGAAGCCCAAAAAAGGGATGAGGGACTCAAAAACGGGCTCAGGTGCCAAAAAAAGGATTGAGGATCCCCAAAATTGGCTGAGGGACCCAAGAATGGATTGGAAAATCCAGAAAAGGCTGAGGGAAAACAAAATGGGCTGAGATACCCAAAAATGGGCTGAGGGACACAAAAATGGGCCGAGGAATCAAAAAAGAGATTGAGAAACCCAAAAAAGTATTGAGGAAGCCAAAAATGGACTGAGAAACCAAACAATGGATTCAGGAACCCAAAAATGGATTGAGGAACCCAAAAATGGATTGAGGAACCCAAAAATGGACTGAAAAACCAAAAAAATGGATTGGGGAAAACTAAAATACATTGTGGAACCAAAAAATAGATTAACAAACCCAAAAATGGGCTGAGGGACCCAAAAATAGACTGAGGAATTCAGAAATGTATTGAGACAACAAAAAAAATGGACTGAGAAACACCCAAAATGGCTGGGAAACCCAAAAATGGATCGAGGAACACCAACAATGGGCTGAAGGAACCAAAAATGTGCTGCAGGACCCAAAAATGTATTGAGAAACCCAAAAATGGACTGATGAACCCAAAAATGGGTTGAGAAAACCAAAAATGGATTTATGAATCAAAAAAAAAGGCTGAGGAACCCCAAAATGGGCTGAGTGACCAAGACATGGATTGAGGAACCCAAAAAGGGATTGAGGAAAACCAAAAATGATCTGAAGGACCTAAACATGGGCTGAGGGACCAAAAATGGGCTGAGGAACCAAAAAATGGGTTGCGAAAACCAAAAAGGGACTGAAAGACGCAAAAATGGATTTAGGAACTCAAAAATGAGATGAGAAACCCAAAAATGTCCTGGGCAACGCCAAAAATGGATTGAGGAACACCAAAATGGGTTGAGGAGTCCAAAAATGGGATATGGGACCTCAAAAATGGATTGAGGAAAACCAAAAATGAGCTGAGGGACCCAAACATGGGCTGAGGAACCAAAAATGGGCTGAGCAAGCCAAAAATGGACTGCGGAACCCAAAAAATCGGCTGAGGAGCCAAAAGTGGCCTGAGAAATCAGAAAAAGGTCTCAGAAACTCAAAAATAGATTGAAGAACCCAAAAATGGGCTGAGGAAACAAAAAATGGATTGAGGAACACGAAAATAGGCTGAGAAAACAAGAAATTGATTGAGAAACCCAAAAATGGATTCAGGAACACAAAAATGGGCTGAGAGACCCAAAAATGGGCTGAGAGACCAAAAAATGGGCTCAGGGACCCAAAAATAGGCTTAGAAACAGAAAAATGAATTGAGGAACCCAGAAATGGGCTGAGGGGCCCAAAAATGGTTTAAGGAAGCCAAAAATGGGCTGAGGGACCCAAAAATGGATTGCGGATACCAAAAAAGGACTGAGGGACCAAAAAAAGGATTGAAAAAAACAAAAATGAATTGAGGAACCCAAAAATTGGCTGAGGGACCCAAAAATGTATTGGAAAAACCAAAAATGGCTGAGGGAAAACAAAATGTGCTGAGGGACAGAAAAATGGACTGAAGGAACCCAAAAATGGACTGAGGAATTCAAAATGGATTGAGAAACTCAAAAATGGATTGAGGAACCCAAAAATGGGTGAGAAAACCAAAAATGGTTTGACGGTCCCAAAAATGAACTCAAGGATGCGAAAATGTGCTGAGGTACTCCAAAATGGGCTGAGGGATCCTAAAATGGATTGAGGTACCCAAAAATGGATTGAGAAACCCCAAAAATGTGTTGACAAACCCAAAAATTGACCTAAGGACAAAAAAAATGAATCGAGGAAAACAAAAAATAGTCTGAGAAAGGCAAAAATGGGCTGGGAAACCCAAAAATTGGCTGGGAAAACCAAAAATGGGCTGTGAGACCCAAAAAAGTATTGAGGAACCCAAAAATGGACTGAGAAACCCAAAAATGGGCTGGGAAACCCAAAAATGGATTGAGGAACCCAAAAATGGGTGAGAAACCAAAAATGGTTTGACGGACCCAGAAATGAACTCAGAAACCCAAAAATGTGCTGAGGGACTCCAAAATGGGCTGAGGGATCCTAAAATGGATTGAAGTACCCAAAAATGGGATGAGGGATCCAAAAATAAATTGAGGAACCCCAAAAATGGATTGAGAAACCCAAAAATTGACTGAAGGACACAATAATGGATCAAGGAACCCAAAGATAGACTGAGAAACGCAAAAATGGGCTGGGAACCCAAAAAAAGACTGAAGAACCCGAAAATGGATTGAGGAAAACCAAAAATGATCTGAGGGACTCAAACATAGGCTGAGGGACCAAAAATCGGGCTGAGGAACCAAAATATGGATTGAGGAAACCAAAAAGGGATTGAAAGATGCAAAAATGGATTTAGGAACTCAAAAAGAGATGAGGAACCCAAAAATGGTCTGGGAAACCAAAAAATGGTTTGAGGAACACAAAAATAGACAGAGGAACCTGAAAATGGATTGAGAAAACCAAAAATGGTCTGAGGGAACCAAAAATGGTTTGAGGATATAAAAAATGGACTGAGGAAACCAAAAATGGTTTGAGAAACACAAAAATGCCCTGAGGAAACCAAAAATGGATTGAGAAACAAAAAAATGGATTGAGAAACCCAAAAACAGGCTTGCTAACGCAAAAAATGGGCTTGGAAACTCAAAAACAGACTGAGAAACAAAAAATGGCCTGGGAAAACCTAAAATGGATTGAGGAACCCAAAACTTGGCTGAGAAACCCAAGAACGGACTGAGGAATTCAAAAATGGATTGAGAAACCCCAAAATGGACTGAGAAACACAAAAATGGGCTGAGAAACCAAAAACGGACTGAGAAACCAAAAATGTCCTGGGCAACCCAAAAATGGACTGAGGAACACATAAATGGGCTGAGGAACTAAAAAAATAGATTGAGGAACCCAAAAATGGATTGAGAAACCTAAAAATGGACTGAGAAACCAAAAAATGGACTGAGGGACCCAAACTGGACTGAGGGACCCAAAAAAATGGGCTGAGGGTCCCAAAAATCAGCTTAGAAACCGAAAAATGAATTGAGGAACCCAGAAATGGGCTGAGGGACCCAAAAATGTAGAGGCGCCCAAAAATGTGCTTAAGAACCCCCAATTCGGCTGAGGTGACCAAAAAATTGATTGAAAAAAAAAAATTAATTGAGGAACCGAAAAATTGGCTGAGGGACACAAAAATTGATTAACGAACCCCCAAAATAGGATGAGGAACCCAAAAATAAACTGAAGAAACCCTAAAATGGATTGAGGAACACAAAAATAGACTCAGAAACTAAAAAATGGGCTGAGAATCCAAAAAAATGGATTGAGGAACCCAAAAATGTGTGAGAAAACCAAAAAATGGTTTGACGCACCCAAAAATGAACTGAGGGACCCGAAAATGTGCTGCGAAACTCAAAAATGGGTGATTAATCCTAAAATGGATTGAGGTACCCAAAGATGGGAGGAGGGATCCAAAAAGAAATTGAGGAATCCCAAAAATTAATTAAGGAACCCAAAAATGGGCTTGGAAAACAAAAAATGGATTGAAGAACCCCAAAAATTGATCGAAGAACCCAAAAATAGGCTGCGGAACCCAAAAATCGATTGAGAAAACCAAAAATGGGCTGAGAGACCCAAAAATGGAATGAGGGAGCAAAAAATGGGCTGAAGGACCCAAAATGGATTGAGGATATAAAAAATGGGCTGAGGAACCCAAAAATGGATTGAGAAACAAAAAAAAATGGACAGAGAAAACAAAAAATGGGCTTGGAAACGCAAAAAAGGGCTTGGAACCCCCAAAATGGACTGAGGGACAAGAAAATGGGCTCAGGGAACAAAAATTCAGCTTAGAAACCGAAAAATGAATTGAGGAACCCAAAATCGTATAGAGGGGCCCAGAATGGGCTTAAGAAACCCAAAATGGGCTGAGTGACACGAAAAAGGATTGAGGAAGCCCAAAAAAGGGATGAGGGACTCAAAAACGGGCTCAGGTGCCAAAAAAAGGATTGAGGATCCCCAAAATTGGCTGAGGGACCCAAGAATGGATTGGAAAATCCAGAAAAGGCTGAGGGAAAACAAAATGGGCTGAGATACCCAAAAATGGGCTGAGGGACACAAAAATGGGCCGAGGAATCAAAAAAGAGATTGAGAAACCCAAAAAAGTATTGAGGAAGCCAAAAATGGACTGAGAAACCAAACAATGGATTCAGGAACCCAAAAATGGATTGAGGAACCCAAAAATGGATTGAGGAACCCAAAAATGGACTGAAAAACCAAAAAAATGGATTGGGGAAAACTAAAATACATTGTGGAACCAAAAAATAGATTAACAAACCCAAAAATGGGCTGAGGGACCCAAAAATAGACTGAGGAATTCAGAAATGTATTGAGACAACAAAAAAAATGGACTGAGAAACACCCAAAATGGGCTGGGAAACCCAAAAATGGATCGAGGAACACCAACAATGGGCTGAAGGAACCAAAAATGTGCTGCAGGACCCAAAAATGTATTGAGAAACCCAAAAATGGACTGATGAACCCAAAAATGGGTTGAGAAAACCAAAAATGGATTTATGAATCAAAAAAAAAGGCTGAGGAACCCCAAAATGGGCTGAGTGACCAAGACATGGATTGAGGAACCCAAAAAGGGATTGAGGAAAACCAAAAATGATCTGAAGGACCTAAACATGGGCTGAGGGACCAAAAATGGGCTGAGGAACCAAAAAATGGGTTGCGAAAACCAAAAAGGGACTGAAAGACGCAAAAATGGATTTAGGAACTCAAAAATGAGATGAGAAACCCAAAAATGTCCTGGGCAACCCAAAAATGGATTGAGGAACACCAAAATGGGTTGAGGAGTCCAAAAATGGGATATGGGACCTCAAAAATGGATTGAGGAAAACCAAAAATGAGCTGAGGGACCCAAACATGGGCTGAGGAACCAAAAATGGGCTGAGCAAGCCAAAAATGGACTGCGGAACCCAAAAAATCGGCTGAGGAGCCAAAAGTGGCCTGAGAAATCAGAAAAAGGTCTCAGAAACTCAAAAATAGATTGAAGAACCCAAAAATGGGCTGAGGAAACAAAAAATGGATTGAGGAACACGAAAATAGGCTGAGAAAACAAGAAATTGATTGAGAAACCCAAAAATGGATTCAGGAACACAAAAATGGGCTGAGAGACCCAAAAATGGGCTGAGAGACCAAAAAATGGGCTCAGGGACCCAAAAATAGGCTTAGAAACAGAAAAATGAATTGAGGAACCCAGAAATGGGCTGAGGGGCCCAAAAATGGTTTAAGGAAGCCAAAAATGGGCTGAGGGACCCAAAAATGGATTGCGGATACCAAAAAAGGACTGAGGGACCAAAAAAAGGATTGAAAAAAACAAAAATGAATTGAGGAACCCAAAAATTGGCTGAGGGACCCAAAAATGTATTGGAAAAACCAAAAATGGCTGAGGGAAAACAAAATGTGCTGAGGGACAGAAAAATGGACTGAAGGAACCCAAAAATGGACTGAGGAATTCAAAAATGGATTGAGAAACTCAAAAATGGATTGAGGAACCCAAAAATGGGTGAGAAAACCAAAAATGGTTTGACGGTCCCAAAAATGAACTCAAGGATGCGAAAATGTGCTGAGGTACTCCAAAATGGGCTGAGGGATCCTAAAATGGATTGAGGTACCCAAAAATGGATTGAGAAACCCCAAAAATGTGTTGACAAACCCAAAAATTGACCTAAGGACAAAAAAAATGAATCGAGGAAAACAAAAAATAGTCTGAGAAAGGCAAAAATGGGCTGGGAAACCCAAAAATTGGCTGGGAAAACCAAAAATGGGCTGTGAGACCCAAAAAAGTATTGAGGAACCCAAAAATGGACTGAGAAACCCAAAAATGGGCTGGGAAACCCAAAAATGGATTGAGGAACCCAAAAATGGGTGAGAAACCAAAAATGGTTTGACGGACCCAGAAATGAACTCAGAAACCCAAAAATGTGCTGAGGGACTCCAAAATGGGCTGAGGGATCCTAAAATGGATTGAAGTACCCAAAAATGGGATGAGGGATCCAAAAATAAATTGAGGAACCCCAAAAATGGATTGAGAAACCCAAAAATTGACTGAAGGACACAATAATGGATCAAGGAACCCAAAGATAGACTGAGAAACGCAAAAATGGGCTGGGAACCCAAAAAAAGACTGAAGAACCCGAAAATGGATTGAGGAAAACCAAAAATGATCTGAGGGACTCAAACATAGGCTGAGGGACCAAAAATCGGGCTGAGGAACCAAAATATGGATTGAGGAAACCAAAAAGGGATTGAAAGATGCAAAAATGGATTTAGGAACTCAAAAAGAGATGAGGAACCCAAAAATGGTCTGGGAAACCAAAAAATGGTTTGAGGAACACAAAAATAGACAGAGGAACCTGAAAATGGATTGAGAAAACCAAAAATGGTCTGAGGGAACCAAAAATGGTTTGAGGATATAAAAAATGGACTGAGGAAACCAAAAATGGTTTGAGAAACACAAAAATGCCCTGAGGAAACCAAAAATGGATTGAGAAACAAAAAAATGGATTGAGAAACCCAAAAACAGGCTTGCTAACGCAAAAAATGGGCTTGGAAACTCAAAAACAGACTGAGAAACAAAAAATGGCCTGGGAAAACCTAAAATGGATTGAGGAACCCAAAACTTGGCTGAGAAACCCAAGAACGGACTGAGGAATTCAAAAATGGATTGAGAAACCCCAAAATGGACTGAGAAACACAAAAATGGGCTGGGAAACCCCAAAATGCATTGAGGAACACCAACAATGGGCTGAGGGACCAAAAATAGGCTGCGGGGCCCAAAAAATGTATTGAAGAACCCAAAAATGGACTGAGGAACCCAAAAATGGGTTGAGAAAACAAAAAATGGTTTGAGGAATCCAAAAATAGGCTGAGAAACCCAAAAATAGGCGGAGGGACCAAGACATGGATTGAGGAACCCAAAAATGCATTGAAGAACTCAAAAAAGGACTGAGAAACCAAAAAATGGATTGAGGAATCCCAAAATGGATTGAGGAAACGTAAAATGGGATGCAGACCCTCAAAAATGGATTGAGGAAAACAAAAAATGATCTGAGGGACCCAAACATAGGCTGAGGGACCAAAAATGGGCTGAGGAACCCAAAAATGGATTGAGGAAACCAAAAAGGGACTGAAAGACACAAAAATGCATTTAGGAACTCAAAAATGAGATGAGAAACCCAAAATTGGATGGAGAAATAAAAAAATGTATTGAGGAACCCCAAAATGGGCTGACAAACCCAAAAATTGATTGAGGAACCTCCAAAATTGGCTGAGGAACCCAAAAATGGACTGAGGAACCCAAAAATGGATTGAGGAACCCCAAAAATAGAGTCAAAAAGTCAAAAAAAGGGCTGAGAACCCCAAAAAATTGATTGAGGAACCCAAAAATGGGTGAGAATACCAAAAATGGTTTGACAGACCCAAAAATGAACTCAGAAACCCGAAAATGTGCTTAGGGATCCTAAAATGGATTGAGGTAACCAAAAATGGGATGAGGGATCCAAAAATAAACTGAGGAAACCCTAAAATGAATTGAAAAACCCAAAAATTGACTGAAAAACAAATGGGCTTGGAAACGAAAAAAATGGATTTAGGAGCACCAAAAATGGATTGAGAAACCCAAAAATTAACTGAATGACACACAAATGGATCGAGGAACCCAAAAATAGACTGAGAAAGGCAAAAATGGGCTGGGAAACCCAAAAATAGATTGAGGAACCCCAAAAAAGACTGAGGAACCAAAAAATGGATTAAGTAAACAAAAAATGGGCTGAGGGACCGAAAAATGGGCTTGGAAACCAAAAAATGGATTGAGGAACACAAAAAATTGATTGAGAAAGCCAAAATGTAACTGAATGACACACAAATGGATCGAGGAACCCAAAAATAGACTGAGAAAGGCAAAAATGGTCTGGGAAATCCCAAAATGGATTGAGGAAACCAAAAATGGTTTGAGGAACCCAAAAATCGGCTGAGAAACCCAAGAATGGACTGATGAATTCAAAAATGGATTGAGAAACCCCAAAATGGACTGAGAAACCCAAAAATGGGCTGGGAAACCCAAAAATGCATAGAGGAACACCAACAATAGTCTGAGGGACCCAAAAATAGGCTGCGAGAACCAAAAATATACTGAGGAAACCAAAAATGTATTGAGGAAACAAAAAATGGGTTAAGAAAATCAAACATGGTTTGAGGAATCCAAAAATAGGCTGAGAAACCCAAAAATGAGCTGAGTGACCAAGACATGGATTGAGGAACCCAAAAATGGACTGAGAAACCCAAAAATGGTGTGAGGAACCCAAAAATTGGGTGAGAAACCTAAAAATGGGATTGAAAACCCAAAATTGGTCTCGGAAACCAAAAAAATCGATTGAGGAAACCCAAAAATGGGCTGAGGGACCCAAAAATTGGCTGCAAGAACCAAAAATATATTGAGGAACCCCAAAAATGGACTGAAGAATCCGAAAATGGATTGAGACAAACAAAAATCGGCTGAGAAACCCAAAAATGGGCTCAGCGACCCAAAATGGACTGAGGAACCCAAAAATGGATTGAGAAATCCAAAAATGGGCTGGGAAACCAAAAAAATGGATTGATGACCCTTGAAAATGGGCTGAGGGACCCAAAAATGGGCTGCAGGACCCAAAAATGCATTGAGGAACCCAAAAAATGTATTGAGGAAACCAAAAATGGACTGCGAAACCGAAAAATAGACTGGGAAACCCAAAAATGGATTGAGGAAACCAAAAAAATGGATTGATGACCCTTGAAAATAGATCGAAGAACCCCAAAATGGACTGAGGGACCCAAAATGGACTGAGGAACCCAAAAATCAGCTGAGAAACCCAAAAATGGGCTGAGTGACCCAAAATGGACTGAGGAACCCAAAAATGGATTGAGAAACCCAAAAATGGGCTGGGAAACCAAAAAAATGGATTGACGACCCATGAAAATGGGCTGGAGGACCCAAAAATGTTTTGAGGAACCCAAAAATTCATTGGGGAACCCAAAAATAGACTGAGGAACCTGAAAATGGATTGAGAAAACCAAAAATGTCCTGAAGGAACCAAGAATGGAATGACGGATAAAAAAATGGGCTAAGGGAATCAAAAATGGATTGAAAAATTAAAAAATGGGCGAAGGAACCCCAAAATGGTCCGAGGAACCCAAAAATGGATTGAGAAACCCAAATATGCACTGAGAAACCCAAAAATGGATTGAGGAACCCCAAAAATGGATTTAGGAACCCCAAAAAAAGATGTGGGACCACAGGAATGGATTGAGGAAAACCAAAAATGAGCTGAGACACCCAAACATGGGCTGAGGGACCAAAAATGGGCTGAGGAACCTAAAAAATGGATTGAGGAACCCAAAATTAGGCTGAGAAACCCCAAAATGGGCTGAGTGACCAAGACATGGATTGAGGAACCCAAAAAATGGATTGAGGAAACCAAAAATGGACTGCGAAACCCAAAAATGGACTGGGAAACCCAAAAAAGGATTGAGGAAACCAAAAAAATGGATTGATGACCCTTGAAAATAGATCGAAGAACCCCAAAATGGACTGAGGGACCCAAAATGGACGGAGGAACCCAAAAATGGATTGAGAAAACCCAAAATGGGCTGGGAAACCAAAAAATGGACTGAGAAACCCCAAAATGGGCTGGGAAATGTAAAAATGGATTGAGGAAAACCAAAAACGGGCTGAGGGACCCAAAAATGGACTGAGGACCCAAAAACGGATTGAGAAACTAAAAAATGGGTTGGGAAACCAAAAAATGGATTGAGGAACCCCAAAAATGGGCTGAGGAACCCAAAAATCGATTGAGGGATGCAAAAATGGGCTTAGAGTCCCTAAAATAGAGCTGAGGGATCCCAAAACGAACTGAGGAAACTATAGCTGAGGTGAGGAACCCAAAAATGGGGGCGAAACCAAAAAAAGGATTGAGGGACACAAATATGGACTGATGAACCCAAAAATGGACTGAGGAACACAAAAATGGATTGAGGAACCTAAAAATAGTTTGAGAAACCCAGAAATGGTTTGAAGAACCCAGAAATAGGCTGAGAAACCCAAAAATGGGCTGAGTGACCAAGACATGGATTTAGGAACCCAAAAATGGATTGAGGAAACCAAAAATGAACTGTAAGACGCAAAAATGGATTTAGGAATTGAAAGATAGGATGAGAAACCCAAAAATGGATTGCGAAAGACCAATAATGAGCTGAGGGACACAAAAATGGGCTAAAGGACCTCAAAACATGGGCTGAGGAAACCCAAAATGGTCTAAGAAACCCTAAAATAGATTGAGGGACCCAAAAATGGGCTGCGGGACCCAAAAATGTATTGAGGAATCCAGAAACGGACTGAGGAACCCAAAAATGGATAGAGGAACCTAAAAATGGGTTGAGAAACCCAGAATGGTTTGAGGAACCCAAAAACAGGCTGAGAAAACCAAAAATGGGGTGAGTGACCAAGACATGGATTCAGGAACCCAAAAATGAATTGAGGAAACCAAAAATGGACTGAAAGATGCAAAAATGGATTTAGGAACTCAAAAAAGGGATGAGAAACGAAAAAATGGATTGAGAAATCCAAAAACGGATTGAGGAACACCAAAATGGACTGAGAAATCAAAAAAAGGGTTAGGGTTCCTCTATTAATTTTTTGGTTTCCTCAGCCCATTTTTAGGTTTCTAAGCCCATTTTTGGACCCTCAGCTTATTTTTGGTTATCCCCAATCCATTTCTGGGTTCTTCAATAAAATTTGTGATTCCTCAACCCGTTTTTTGATTTCTGAATCATTTTTAGATTTCTCATGCCATTTTAGGGTTCTTAAATCCCTAACCCCTAGACCTAATACTTACCCTAACATAAACACTAACCCTAACCACTAACCCTAACACTAACCCTAACCCTGTCCCTGTCCCTAACCCTAACCCTAACCCTAACCCTAACCTGAACCCTAAACCCTAACCCTAACACTAATCCTTAACCTAACCCTAACCCAGCCCTAAACCCTAAACCTAATCGTAAACCTAATCCCTAAAGATAACCCTAATCCTAAACACTAATCCTAACCCTAACCCTATCCCTAAATCTAACCCTAACAATAAACCTAAGCCTAATCCTTACCCTAACCCTAACCCAAAACCTAACCCTATCCCTAACAGTAACCCGAACCTTAAACCTAAACCTTAACCTAACGCTAACCCTAACACTAAACCCTAACCCAAACCCTAAACCTAATCCCTAACCCTAAAGCAAACCCTAACCTTAAACCTAACCGTAAACCCTAACCCGAAGACTAACCCTAAACCGCAACCCTAACACTATCGTTAACCCGAAACCTAAACATAACCCCTAACCCTAAAGCAAACCCTAACTCTAACCCTAACCGTAAACCCTAACCCGAACCCTAAACACAAAACGCTAACCCTAACCCTAAACCCTAACCCTAACCCGAACGCCAACCCCTAACCCTAATCCTAAGCCGAACCCTAACCCTAACTCAAACCCTAAACACTAACACTAAACCTAAACCCTAACCCTAACCCCTTAACCCTAACTCTAACCCTAACTCTAAACCTAACCCTAAAACTAAACCTAACCCGAACCTTAACCCATAACTGTAACCCTAAACCCTAACCCTAACCTTAACCCTAACCCTACCCCCTAACCCTAACTCTAACCCCTAAACCTAACATTAGACTTGACCCTGACCCTGACCGTTACCCTAAACCTAACCATAACACTAACCGTAACTGTAAACATAAACCTAACCCCTAACCCTAATGCTAACCCTAACCCTAAATCTAACCCTAAACCTAAACCTAACCCTAATCCCTCACCCCTAACTCTAAGAGTAACCCTAAGTCCTAACTCTAAACCTAAACTTGATCCCTAACCCCTAAAACCTAACCCTAACACTAACCAATAACCCTAACACTAACACCTCACACTAATCCATACCCTAACCCTAAACCTAACCCTAAGCCTAAACCTAACCCTATCCCTAACCCTAACCCTAACCCTAACCCTTACCCTAAACCATAACCCTAACTCTAAACTTAACGCCTAACCTTAACCCTAACCGTACCCCTTACCCTAACCCTAACGCTATCCCTAACCGTAACCCGTAACCCTAAGCCTAAGCCTATCCCTAACCCTAACCGCAAACCTAAACCTAACCTGAACACTAAACCCTAACCCTTAACGTAACCCTAACCCTTACCCTAAACCATAATCCCAACTCTAAACATAACCCCTAACCCCTAACCCTAACCCTAACCCTAAACCTAACCCTAACACTAAAACGTAACCCTAACGCTAACCCTAGCCTTAACCCTAACCATTTCCCTAACCCTGATCCCTAAACCCTAAACCTCACCCTAGCCCTAATCATAACGCTAACCGTAACGCCCTAACACTAACACTAATCCCTAACCCTGACTCTGACCCTAACCCTAACCCTAACCCTAACCCTAACCCTAACCCTTACCACAACCACTAACCCTCACCACAAACCCTAACCCTAACACAAACCCTTACCCTAACCCTAACCCTAACCCTAACCCTAACCCTAACCGTAAACCTAAACCTAACCCTAACCCTAATCCTAACCCTAATCCTAAACCTAACACTAACACCTAACCCTAACCCTAAATCTAACACCTAACATTAACCCTGTCCGTAACCCTAACCCCTAACCCTAAAACTAACGCTAAACCTAACCCTAACCCATAAACCCTAACCCTTATACTAAACACTAAACCTAAACCTAACCCTAACCCTAAACCTAACCCTATCCCTAAACCTAACCCTAACCTTATCCCTAATACTAACCCCTAACCCTAAGACTATCCCTAATCCTAAACCTAACCCAAACCCTTACCCTAAACCTAACCCTAACTCTAACCCTAACCATAACCCTATCCCTAACACTAACCCCTAACCCTAACCATATCCCTAACCGTAACCCGAACCCTAAAACAAAACCCAACACTAAACCCTAACCTTAACCCTAAACCTAACCCCTAACCCTTAAGCAAACACTAACCCTAAACCACAACCCTAACCCTAATGCTAACACTAACCCTAACCCTAAACCCTAACCCTAACTTTATCCCTAAACCTAACCCTTACCCTCACCCTAACCCTAACCCTAACCCATAACCCCAACCCCTAACCGTAACCCTATCCCTAACACTAACACCTAACCCTAACCCTAACCCTATCCCTATCCGTAACCTGAACCCTAACCCTAACCCTAAACCTAAACCCTAACCCTAAAGCAAACCCTAACCCTAAAAGTAAACCCTAACCCGAACCCTAAACCACAACCCTAACCCTAAAGCAAACCCTAACCCTAACCCTAACTCTAAACCCTAACCCTAACTTTATCCCTAAACCTAACCCTTACGCTCACCCTAACACTAACCCTAACCGTAAACCCTAAACTTAATCCTAACCCTAACCCTATCCCTAACCCTAAAACCTAAGCCTAACCTTAACCCTAACACGAACCCTAACACCTAACTCTAACCCTAACCCTAACCGTAACGCTAAACCGAACCCTAATCCTAAACCGTAACCCTAACCCTAACACTAACTCTAAACGTAACACCTAACTCTAACTCTAACCCTAACCGTAACCGTAACTCTAAAGTTAACCCCTAACCCTAACCCTACCCTAAAACCGAACCCTAACTCTAGCCTTAACCCTAACCCTTAACCAAACCCTAACCCCTAAAACAAACGCTAACGCTAACCCTAAAACTAACCCTAAACTTTTCCCTAACCCTAAACCTAACCCTAAACCTAAAACTAACTCGAGTCCTAATCCTAACCCTAACCCTAACCCTAACCCTAACCCTAACCCTAACACTAACCCTTAACCTAACACTAAACCCTAAAACTAACGCTAACGCTAACCCTAAAATCTAACCCTAACAGTTTCGCTAACCCTAACCCTAACCCTAAACCTAACCCTAGCCCTAATCCAAACCCTAACCCTAACCCTAACCCTAAACGAAACCCCGAACCCTAACCCTAACCCCTAAACCTAACCCTAATCCTTAACCCTAACCCTAACCCTCACCCTAGTCCCTAATCCTAACCATAACCCCTAATCATAACCCTAATGCTAACCCTAACCCAAAAACCTAACATTAACCCAAACCCTAAACTTAAAACCAACCCTAAACCTAACGCTAACACTAATCCTAAAACCTAACCCTAAACCCTAACCCCTAAACCCTAACACTAAATCTAACCCCATGCCTAACCGTAACCCTAAGCCTATACCTTACCCTAACCCCTAACACTAACCCTTACCCCATGCCTAACCCTAACCCTAAGCCTAACCCTAACCCTAACCCTAACACTAACCCTAACCCTTACCCGTACCCCTAACCCTAACCCTAACCCTAACCCTAACCCTTAAAACATAACCCTAACCCTAATCGTTAACCCTAACACTAACACCTAAGCCTAACCGTAACTCTAACCAGTAACACTAACCCTATCCCTAAAACCTAACCCTAACCCTTACCCGTACCCCTAACCCTAACCCTAACCCTTAAAACATAACCCTAACCCTAATCGTTAACCCTAACACTAACACCTAAGCCTAACCGTAACTCTAACCACTAACACTAACCCTATCCCTAAAACCTAACCCTAACCCTGAACCTAACCGTAACCCTATCCATAACCCTAATGCTAACGCTAACCATAAACCCTAACACTTACCCTAACCCTAACCCCAACACAAACCCTAACCCTAAACCTAACCCAAACCATAAACCTAACCCTAACCCTAACCCAAATCATAAACCTAACCCTAACCCTAACCCGAAACCGCAACCCAAACCCTAACACTAACCCTAAACCTAACCCATAACCCTAATCCTAACGCTAACCCTAAACCTAACACCTACTCCTAAAACTAATCCTGACCCTGACCCTGACCCTGACCATTACACTAAGCCTAAGCCTAACACTAACCCTAACACTAACTCTAACCCTAACCCTAACTCTGACACTTACCCTAACCCTAACCCATACTCTAACCCCTAACCCTAACACTATCCCTAATCCTAACCCTACACAAAACACAAACCCTTAAACCTAAACCTAACCCTAAACCAAACACTAACCCTAACCCTATCCCTAAAACATAACCCTAAAAAGTAACACTTACCCTAAGACTAACCCCAACCCCTAACACTAACCCCAATCCCTAACCCTAACCCTAATCGCAACCCTAAACCTTACCCTAACCCTAAACCGTAACCCTAACCCTAACGCTAACCCTAAACCTAACACCTAATCTTAAAACTAAACCTGACCCTGACCCTGACCCTGACCATTACCCTAAGCCTAAGCCTAACACTTACCCTTAATCTAACCCTAAACCTAACCCTAACCCTAACCCATACTCTAACCACTAACCCTAACCCTATCCCTAAACCTAACCCTAAACCAAACACAAACCCTAAACCCTAATCCTAACCCTAAACCTAACCCTAACCCTATTCCTAAATCCTAACCCTAAACCTAACACCTAAAATTAAACCAAACACTAACCCTAACCCTATCCCTAAAACCTAACCCTAAAAAGTAACACTTACCCTAAACCTAACCCCAACCCCTAACCCTAACCCCAATCCCTAACCCTAACCCTAACCCAAACCCCTAAACCCTAAACCTAACCCTAAAACTAATCCTAAATCCTAACCCTAAACCTAAACCTAACCCTATCATTAATACCTAAACCTAACCCTATCCCAAACACTAAACCCTAACATAACCCTAATGCTAACCCTAACAATAAACGCTAATCCTTACTCTAACCCTAACCCCAAACCCTAACCCTAACCCCAACCCCTAACCGTAACCCAAACCCTAACCCTAACTCTAAACCTAACCCGAATCCTAACCCTAACCCTAAACCTTTCCGTAACCCTAACCCTAATCCTAACCCTAACACTGACAACTAAACCTAACCCTGAATCTAACTCCTAACACTAAACCTATCCGTAACCCCAACCCCTAACCCTAACCCTAACCCTAACCCTAACCCTAACCCTAACCCTAAACCTTTCCGTAACCCTAACCCTAATCCTAACCCTAACACTGACAACTAAACCTAACCCTGAATCTAACTCCTAACACTAAACCTATCCGTAACCCCAACCCCTAACCCTAACCCTAACCCTAACCCTAACCCTAACCCTAAACCTTTCCGTAACCCTAACCCTAATCCTAACCCTAACACTGACACCTAAACCTAACCCTGAACCTAACCCCTAACACTAAACCTATCCGTAACCCCAAACCCTAACCCGAAGCCTAACCTAACCCGAACCCTAACACTAACCTAACCATAACCCTAACCCTAAACATAACACTAACCCTAACTCTAAACCTAAACCTAACACAAACCCTAAATCCTAACCCTAAACCTAACTCCTGAAACTAAACCTAACCCTAACCCTAACCCTATCCCTAAAACCTAACCCTAAAACCTAACCCTTACACTAACCCTAACCCCAACCCATAACCCTAACCCTAAACCCTAACCCTAACGCTAACCCAAACCCTTACCCTAATCCTAACCCGAACCCTAACCCTAACCCTGACCCTAACCCAAACACTAACACCTAACCGTAACCCTAAATCTAACACCTAACACTAACCCTATCCTTAACCCTAACCCCTAACCCTAAACCTAACTCAAAAACCTACTCCTGACCCAAACCCCTAAACCCTAACCCTAAACCTAACCTTAAATCCTAACTCTAAACCTAAACCTAACCGTATCCTTAATACCGAAACCTGACCCTAACCCTAACACTAACCCAAAACCTAAACCCTAAACATAACCCTAATGCTAACCCTAACCCTAAACACTAATCCTTACCCTAACCCGAACCCTAACCCTATCCCTATCCATAACCCCTAACCCTAACCCCAAACCTAAACCCTAACCCTAAAGCAAACCCTAACCCTAAACGTAAACCCTAACCCTAACCCTAAACCACAACCCTAACGCTAAAGCTAACCCTAACCCTAATCCTATGCCTAAACCGAAACCCTAACCCTAAGCCTATCATTTACCCTAACCCCTAACCATAACCCTAAACCCAATCCTAACCCTAAACCTAACCGCAAACCTAACACTAACCCTACCTCTAAATCATAACCCTAAACCTAACCCTAACCCTAAGCCTAACCCCTAACACTAACCCTAACCCTAATCCTAACCCGATCCTTAACCCTAACCCTACACCTAACCCTAACCCTAACCCTAACCCTAACCCTAACCCTAACCCATACTCTAACCCCTAACCCTAACCCTATCCCTAAACCTAAACCGAACCCTAAACCAAACACAAACCCTAAAGCCTAAACGTAACCCTAAACCTAACCCTAACCCTATCCCTAAAACCTAACCCTAACCCTAACCCCTAACACCTAACTCTAAGAGTAACCCTAAGTCCTAACCCTATCCCTAACCCTAACCATAACCCTAAACCTAACCCTAAAGCCTAAACGTAACCCTAAACCTAACCCTAACCCTAACCCTATCCCTAAAACCTAACCCTAACCCCTAACACCTAACACCTAACTCTAAGAGTAACCCTAAGTCCTAACCCTAACCCTAACCCTAACCCAAACACCTAAAACCTAACCCTAAACCTAACCCTAAATCCTAACCCTAAACCTAACACTAACCCTATCATTAATACCTAACCCTAATCCTAACCCAAACCCTAAACCCTAAACATAACCCTAATGCTAGCCCTAACCCTAACCCCAACACCTAACCCTAACCCCGAACCATAAACCTAACCGTAACCCAAACCCTAACCCTAATTCTAAACCTTACCCGAAACCTAACACTAACCCTAATCCCAACCCTAACCCTAAACCTAAACCTTCACGTAACCCTAACCTTAATCCTAACCCTAACACTGACACCTAAACCTAACCCTGAATCTAAACCCTAACACTAACCCTATCTGTAACCCTAACCCTAACCCTATATCTAAATCCTAACCCTAAATCTGACCCCTAAAATAAAACCTAACCCTAATGCTAACCCTATAACTAAAACATAACCTTAAAACCTAACCCTTACACTAACCCTAACCCCAACACCTAACCCTAAACCCAACCCTAACCCTAACCCTGACCCTGCTTCTGGCCCTGACCCTAAACCTTAACCTAGCCCTAAACTTAACCCCAAACCCTAAGAGCTACCCTAAGCCCTAACACTGACGCTTTCCTGTACCCCTAAACCTAACACTACCACCAAACCATAACCCTAATTCTAATCCCTAACCCTAACCCTAACCCTAACCCTAACCCTAACCCTAACCCTAACCCTAACCCTAACTCTAAAGACTTACACAAATCCTAAAGCCTAACCCTAACCATATCCCTAACCCCCTAACTGTAACCCTAACCCTAAACCCCTAACCCTAACCCTAAACCTAACCCTAACACTAAACATAATCCTAACCCGAATCTTAACCCCTAACCCTAACCCTAACCCTAACCCTGACCCTGACCCTGACCCCTAACCCTAACCCTAACTCTAACCCCATAACTTTAACACTAACCCTGACCCTGACTGTGACCCTGACCCTTACCCTAACCCTAACCCTAACACTGACCCTAACCCTAACCCTAACCCTAACCCTAACCCTAACCCTAAACGTAAACGTAAACCTAACCCTAACCCTAAACCTAACCCTAACCCTAAACCTAACACTAACCCTAAACGTAACCGTAAACCTAACCCTAAGTCCTAACCCTATCCCTAACCCTAACCCCTAAACCTAACCCTATCCCTAACCCTAACTCTAACCCTAACCCTAAAGACTTACACTAATCCGAAATCCTAACCCTAACCATATCCCTAACACCCTAACTGTAACCCTAACCCTAAACTCCTAACCCTAAACCTAACCCTAACCCTAAACCTAATCCTAACCCGAAACTTAACCCCTAACCCTAAACCTAACCCAAACCCTGACCCTGATCCTTACCCTGACCCTGACCCTGTCCACTAACCCTAACCCTAACCCTAACCCTAACCCTAACCCATAATCTAACCCCTTACCCTAACCCTATCCCTAAACATAACCCTAAACCAAACACAAACCCTTAACCCTAAACCTAACCCTAACCTAACACTAACCCTATTCCTAAATTCTAACCCTAAACCTAACCCTTAAACCTAAACCAAACACTAACCCTAACCCTATCCCTAAAACCTAACCCTAAAAAGTAACACTTTCCCTAACACTGACGACAACCACTAACCCTAGCCCCAATCCCTAACCCTAACCCTAACCGCAACCCTAAACCTAACCCTAACCCTAAACCGTAACCCTAACCCTAACACTAACCCTAAAACTAACCCCTAACCCTAATCCTAACGCTAACCCTAAACCTAACACCTAATCTTAAAACTAACCCTGACCCTGACCCTGAACCTTACCCTAAGCCTAAGCCTAACACCTACCCTTACCCTAACCCTAACCCTAACCCTAACCCTAACCCTAACCCTAACCCATACTCTAACCCCTAACCCTATCCCTAAAACAAACCCTAAACCAAAAACAAACACTAAACCCTAAACCTAACACTAACCCTATTCCTAAATCCTAACCCTAAACCTAACCCTTAAATCTAAACCAAACCCTAACCCTAACCCTATCCCTAAAACCTAACCCTAAAAAGTAACACTTACCCTAATCCTAACCCCAACCCCTAACCCTAACCCCGAACCATAAACCTAACCGTAACCCAAACCCTAATCCTAATTCTAAACCTTACCCGAAACCTAACACTAACCCTAAACACAACCCTAACCCTAAACCTAAACCTTCACGTAACCCTAACCATAATCCTAACCCTAACACTAACACCTAAACCTAACCCTGAATCTAAACCCTAACACTAACCCTATCTGTAACCCTAACCCTAACCCTAACCCTAACCCTATATCTAAATCCTAACCCTAAACCTGACCCCTAAAATAAAACCTAACCCTAATCCTAACCCTATCCCTAAAATCTAACCCTAAAACCTAACTCTTACACGAACCCTAACCCAAACACCTAACCCTAACCCTAACCCTAACTCTAACCCTGACCCTGCTTCTGGCCCTGACCCTAAACCTTAACCTAGCCCTAAACTTAACCCCAAACCCTAAGAGCTACCCTAAGCCCTAACACTGACCCTTTCCCTTACCCCTAAACCTAACACTAACACCAAAACATAACCCTAATTCTAATCCCCAACACTAACCCTATCCCTAAACCTAACCCCTAACCCTATCCCTAACTCTAAACCCTAACTCTAACCCTAACTCTAAAGACTTATACAAATCCTAAAGCCTAACCCTAAACATATCCCTAACCCCCTAACTGTAACCCTAACCCTAAACCCCTAACCCTAACCCTAAACCTAACCCTGACCCTGATCCTTACACTGACCCTGACCCTGACCCCTAACCCTAACCCTAACCCTAACTCTAACCCCATAAATTTAACACTAACCCTGACCCTGACCGTGACCCTGACCCTTACCCTAACCCTAACCCTAACCCTAACCCTAACCCTAACCCTAACCCTAACCCTAACCCTAACCCTAACCCTAACTCTAAAGACTTACACAAATCCTAAAGCCTAACCCTAACCATATCCCTAACCCCCTAACTGTAACCCTAACCCTAAACCCCTAACCCTAACCCTAAACCTAACCCTAACACTAAACATAATCCTAACCCGAATCTTAACCCCTAACCCTAACCCTAACACTAACCCTGACCCTGACCCTGACCCCTAACCCTAACCCTAACTCTAACCCCATAACTTTAACACTAACCCTGACCCTGACTGTGACCCGGACCCTTACCCTAACCCTAACCCTAACACTGACCCTAACCCTAACCCTAACCCTAACCCTAACCCTAACCCTAACACTAACCCTAACCCTAACCCTAAACGTAAACGTAAACCTAACCCTAACCCTAAACCTAACCCTAACCCTAAACCTAACACTAACCCTAAACGTAACCGTAAACCTAACCCTAAGTCCTAACCCTATCCCTAACCCTAACCCCTAAACCTAACCCTATCCCTAACCCTAACTCTAACCCTAACCCTAAAGACTTACACTAATCCGAAATCCTAACCCTAACCATATCCCTAACACCCTAACTGTAACCCTAACCCTAAACTCCTAACCCTAAACCTAACCCTAACCCTAAACCTAATCCTAACCCGAAACTTAACCCCTAACCCTAAACCTAACCCAAACCCTGACCCTGATCCTTACCCTGACCCTGACCCTGTCCACTAACCCTAACCCTAACCCTAACCCTAACCCATAATCTAACCCCTTACCCTAACCCTATCCCTAAACATAACCCTAAACCAAACACAAACCCTTAACCCTAAACCTAACCCTAACCTAACACTAACCCTATTCCTAAATTCTAACCCTAAACCTAACCCTTAAACCTAAACCAAACACTAACCCTAACCCTATCCCTAAAACCTAACCCTAAAAAGTAACACTTTCCCTAACACTGACGACAACCACTAACCCTAGCCCCAATCCCTAACCCTAACCCTAACCGCAACCCTAAACCTAACCCTAACCCTAAACCGTAACCCTAACCCTAACACTAACCCTAAAACTAACCCCTAACCCTAATCCTAACGCTAACCCTAAACCTAACACCTAATCTTAAAACTAACCCTGACCCTGACCCTGAACCTTACCCTAAGCCTAAGCCTAACACTTACCCTTACCCTAACCCTAACCCTAACCCTAACCCTAACCCTAACCCTAACCCTAACCCTAACCCTAACCCTAACCCATACTCTAACCCCTAACCCTATCCCTAAAACAAACCCTAAACCAAAAACAAACACTAAACCCTAAACCTAACACTAACCCTATTCCTAAATCCTAACCCTAAACCTAACCCTTAAATCTAAACCAAACCCTAACCCTAACCCTATCCCTAAAACCTAACCCTAAAAAGTAACACTTACCCTAATCCTAACCCCAACCCCTAACCCTAACCCCGAACCATAAACCTAACCGTAACCCAAACCCTAATCCTAATTCTAAACCTTACCCGAAACCTAACACTAACCCTAAACACAACCCTAACCCTAAACCTAAACCTTCACGTAACCCTAACCTTAATCCTAACCCTAACACTAACACCTAAACCTAACCCTGAATCTAAACCCTAACACTAACCCTATCTGTAACCCTAACCCTAATCCTAACCCTATATCTAAATCCTAACCCAAACCTGACCCCTAAAATAAAACCTAACCCTAATCCTAACCCTATCCCTAAAATCTAACCCTAAAACCTAACTCTTACACGAACCCTAACCCAAACACCTAACCCTAACCCTAACCCTAACTCTAACCCTGACCCTGCTTCTGGCCCTGACCCTAAACCTTAACCTAGCCCTAAACTTAACCCCAAACCCTAAGAGCTACCCTAAGCCCTAACACTGACCCTTTCCCTTACCCCTAAACCTAACACTAACACCAAAACATAACCCTAATTCTAATCCCCAACACTAACCCTATCCCTAAACCTAAACCCTAACCCTATCCCTAACTCTAAACCCTAACTCTAACCCTAACTCTAAAGACTTATACAAATCCTAAAGCCTAACCCTAACCATATCACTAACCCCCTAACTGTAACCCTAACCCTAAACCCCTAACCCTAACCCTAAACCTAACCCTAACCCTAAAACTAATCCTAACCCTAACCCAAACCCTAACCCTAACCCTAACCCTAACCCTAACCCTAACCCTAAACCCTAACCCTAACCCTAACCCTAACCCTAACCCTAACCCTAACCCTAACCCTAACCCTAAACCCTAACCCTAACCCTAACCCTAACCCTAACCCTAACCCTAACCCTAACCCTAACCCTAAACCCTAACCCTAACCCTAACCCTAACCCTAACCCTAACCCTAACCCTAACCCTAACCCTAACCCTAAACCCTAACCCTAACCCTAACCCTAACCCTAACCCTAACCCTAACCCTAACCCTAAACCCTAACCCTAACCCTAACCCTAACCCTAACCCTAACCCTAACCCTAACCCTACCCCTGACCCAGATCCTTACACTGACCCTGACCCTGACCCCTAACCCTAACCCTAACCCTAACTCTAACCCCATAACTTTAACCCTAACCCTAAACCCGACCGTGACCCTGACCCTTACCCTAACCCTAATCGTAACCCTAACCCTAACCCTAACCCCTAACCCTAAGCCTATCCCTTACCCTAACTCCTAACCCTAACCCTAAACCTAACCTTATCCCTAACCCTAACCGTAACCGTAAACCTAACCCTAACCCTAACCCTAAATCATAACCCTAACCCTAAACCTAACAATAACCCTAACCGTAACCGTAAACCTAACTCTAACCCTAACCCTATGCGTAACCCTAACACCTAACCCTAAGTCTATCACTTACCCTAAGCCCTAAACCTAACGCTAACCCTTAAACCCTAACCATAATCCTAACGCTAAACCTAACCCTAACCCTAATCATAAATACTAACCCTAAACATAACCCTAACCCCTAACAGTAAACCTAACCCTAAACCTATCCCTAAAACCTAACCCTAACACTAACCCCAACCCCTAACACTAACCGCAACCCTAAACCTAACCCTAACCCTAAACCGTAACCCTAACACTAACCCTAAACCTAACCCCTAACCCTAATCCTAACGCTAACCCTAAACCTAACACCTAATCTTAAAACTAACCCTGACCCTGACCCTGAACGTAAGCCTAAGCCTAACACTTACTCTTACCCTAACCCTAACCCTAACCCCTAAACCTAACCCTATCCCTAACCCTAACCCTAACCCCTAACACCTAAATCTAAGAGTAACCCTAAGTCCTAACCCTAACCCTAACCCTAACCCAAACACCTAAACCCTAACCCTAAACCTAACCCTAAATCCTAACCCTAAATCTAACCCTAACCCTATCATTAATACCTAACCCTAATCCTAACCCAAACCCTAAACCCTAAACATAACCCTAATGCTAGCCCTAACCCTAACCCTAACCCTAACCCCGAACCATAAACCTAACCGTAACCCAAACCCTAATCCTAATTCTAAACCTTACCCGAAACCTAACACTAACCCTAAACACAACCCTAACCCTAAACCTAAACCTTCACGTAACCCTAACCTTAATCCTAACCCTAACACTGACACCTAAACCTAACCCTGAATCTAAACCCTAACACTAACCCTATCTGTAACCCTAACCCTAACCCTATATCTAAATCCTAACCCTAAACCTGACCCCTAAAATAAAACCTAACCCTAATCCTAACCCTATCCCTAAAATCTAACCCTAAAATCTAACTCTTACACGAACCCTAACCCCAACACCTAACCCTAACCCTAACCCTAACTCTAACCCTGACCCTGCTTCTGGCCCTGACCCTAAACCTTAACCTAGCCCTAAACTTAACCCCAAACCCTAAGAGCTACCCTAAGCCCTAACACTGACCCTTTCCCGTACCCCTAAACCTAAAACTAACACCAAAACATAACCCTAATTCTAATCCCCAACACTAACACTATCCCTAACCCTAACCCCTAACCCTATCCCTAACTCTAAACCCTAACTCTAACCCTAACTCTAAAGACTTATACAAATCCTAAAGCCTAACCCTAACCATATCCCTAACCCCCTAACTGTAACCCTAACCCTAAACCCCTAACCCTAACCCTAAAGCTAACCCTGACCCTGATCCTTACACTGACCCTGACCCTGACAACTAACCCTAACCCTAACCCTAACTCTAACCCCATAACTTTAACACTAACCCTGACCCGGACCGTGACCCTGACCCTTACCCTAACCCTAACCCTAACCCTAACCCTAACCCTAACCCTAACACTAACCCTAACCCTAACCCCTAACCCTAAGCCTATTCCTTACCCTAACTCCTAACCCTAACCCCAAACCTAACCTTATCCCTAACCCTAACCGTAACCGTAAACCTAACCCTAACCCTAACCGTAAACCATAACCCTAACCCTAAAACTAACCCTAACCCTAAACCTAACACTAACCCTAACCGTAACCGTAAACCTAACCCTAAGTCCTAACCCTATCCCTAACCCTAACCCCTAAACCTAACCCTATCCCTAACCCTAACTCTAACCGTAACGCTAAAGACTTACACTAATCCGAAATCCTAACCCTAACCATATCCCTAACACCCTAACTGTAACCCTAACCCTAAACTCCTAACCCTAAACCTAACCCTAACCGAAAACCTAATCCTAACCCGAAACTTAACCCCTAACCCTAACCCTAACCCTACCCCTGACCCAGATCCTTACACTGACCCTGACCCTGAACCCTAACCCTAACCCTAACTCTAACCCCATAACTTTAACCCTAACTCTAACCCCGACCGTGACCCTGACCCTTACCCTAACCCTAATCGTAACCCTAACCCTAACCCTAACCCCTAACCCTAAGCCTATCCCTTACCCTAACTCCTAACCCTAACCCTAAACCTAACCTTATCCCTAACCCTAACCGCAACCGTAAACCTAACCCTAACTCTATCCCTAAAACCTAACCCTAAAAAGTAACACTTACCCTAACCCTAACCCCAACCCCTAACCCTAACCCCAATCCCTAACCCTAACACTAACGCAAACCCTTACCCTAAACCTAAACCTAACCCTAACCCAAAACCCTAAACCCTAAAACTAACCCTAAAACTAATCCTAAATCCTAACCCTAAACATAAACATAACACTATCATTAATACCTAAACCTAAACCTAACACAAACCCTAAACCCTAACAATAACGCTAATGCTAACCCTAACACTAAACCCTAATCCTTACTCTAACCCTAACCCCAACCCCTAACCCTAACCCCGAACCCAAAACCTAACCGTAACCCAAACCCTAACCCTAACTCTAAACCTAACCCGAACCCTAACCCTAAATCTTTGCGTAACCCTAACCCTAATCCTAACCCTAACACTGACACCTAAACCTAACCCTGAATCTAACCCCTAACCCTAACCCTATCCGTAACCCTAACCCCTAACCCTCACCCTAACCTAACCCGAACCCTCACACTAACCTAACCCTAACCCTAACCCTAACCCTAACCCTAACCCTAACCCTAACCCTAACCCTAACCCTAACCGTTACCCTAAACCTAACCCTAACACTAAACCTAACCCCAACCCGAACCCCTAACCCTAACCCTAACCCTAACCCTAACCCTAACCCTAACCCTAACCCTAACCCTAAACCTAACTCTAACCACTACCCTAAGAATAACTCTAAACCCCCAACCCTAACCCTAACCCCTAACCCTGACCCTGACCCTAACCCCTAACCCTAACGCTAACCGTAACACTAACCCAAACCCTACCCCAAACGCTAAAACCTAACCCTAAGACTAACCCTGACCCCTAACCCGAACCCTAACCCTAACCCCTTAATCCTTAACCCCTAACCTTAACTCTAATCCCTAAACCTAACCCTAAACCTAAACCCAACCCTAACCCTAACCCCCTAACACTAACCGTAATCCATATCCTCAGCCTTACCCCTAACCCTTTACCCTAATACCGACCCCTAACACTAACTGTAACCCGTAACCCTAACCCTAACCCTGAACCCTAACCACTAACACTAACCATAACTCCTAGCCCTAACGCTAACGCTAACCCTACCCCTAATCCTTAACCTAAACATAAATTTAACGCTAAACCCTAAACCTAACCCTAAACCTAATCCCTAAAGCTCACACTAACCCTAACCCCCTAACTCTAACCCCTAACCCCAACCCTAACCCAAACCCTAACCCAAACCCTAAACCCTAATATTAACCCTAACCCCAACCCATAAGCCTAACCCTAACCTCTAAACCTACCGCTAAACATAACACTAACCCAAAACCTAAACCTAAAACTAACCCGAATCCTAACACTAACCCTAAAGCCTAACCCTAACCCTAACGCTAACCCTAAACCTAACCCTAACCCTACCCCTAAACCAAAACCATAACCCTAACCGTAACCCTACCCCATCCCCATCCCCAAACCCTAACCCTAACCCTAACCCTAACACTAACCCTAACCCCTAACCCCTAAACCTGACCCTAACCCTAACACTAACCCTGACGCCTAACACTAACCCTGAGACCTAACTCTAACCCTAACCTTAAACAGTAACCCTAACGCTAACCCTAACCTTGAGCCTAAGCCTAATCCTAACCCTAACCTGAATACTAACCCTAACCCTAACCCAAAAGACTAACACTAACCCTAACCCCTAACCCTAACCCTAAACCCAACCTTAAGCCTAACCCTAACCCTAACCCTAACCCTAACCCTAACCCTAACCCTAACCCTAACCCTAACCCTAACCCTAACCCTAACCTGACCATAACCTTAACCCTAATCCTAAACTTATCCATAAACCTAACCCTAAACCATAACCCTAACCGTAAACCCTAACCCTAACCCTAAAACTAACCCGTAACCCTAAATCTAACCCTAAACCTAATCCTAACCCTAAGCCTAAGCCTAACCCTAACCCTAACCTGAATACTAAACCCAACCTTAAGCCTAACCCTAACCCTGACCCTAACCCTAACCCTAACCCTAACCCTAACCCTAACCCTAACCCTAACCCTAACCCTAACCCTAAACTTATCCCTAACCCTAACCCTAAATCCTAACCCTAACCCTAAACTTATCCTAACCCTAACCGCAAACCCTAACCCTAACCCTAACTCCTAACTCCTAACCCATAAACCTGACCCTAACCCTAAACCTAACCCTAAACTTAACCTTAATCCTAACCCTAACCCTAACCCCAATCCTAACCCCTAAGACTAACACTAACACTAAACCAAAACCCATACCTAACCGTAACCATAACCCCATCACCAAACCCTAACCCTAAGCCTAACCCTAACCGTAACCCTAACCCTAACCCCTAAACCTGACCCGAAACATAAGCCTAACCCTAAACCAAACCCTAAGCGTAAATCTAACCCTTACCCTCCCCCTAACCCTAACCCAAACACCTAACCCTAACCCTAACTCTAAACTTGAACCTAACTCTAACCCTAAACCCTAACCCGAACGCTAACCCTAACCCTAACCCCAACACATAACCCTAACCCTAACCCTAACCCTAAACCTAACCCTTACCCTAAACCTAACCCTAACTCTAACCCTAACCCCAACCCTAATCGTAAACCCTAACCCTAACCCCAACCCCAACCCCGAACCCTAACCCTAACCCTAACCCTAACCCAAATCCTTACCCCTAAGACTAACACTAACACTAAACCAAAACCCTAACCCTAACCGTAACCATAACCCCATCCCCAAACCCTAACCCTAAGCCTAACCCTAACCGTAACCCTAACCCTAACACCTAAACCTCACCCTAAACATAACCCTAACCCTAAACCTAACCCTAAGCGTAAACCTAACCCTTACCCTCACCCTAACCCTAACCCTAACCCTAACCCTAACCCTGACCCTGACCCTAACCCCTAACCCTAACGCTAACCGTAACCCTAACCCAAACCCTACCCCAAACGCTAAAACCTAACCCTAAGACTAACCCTGACCCCTAACCCAAACCCTAACCCTAACCCCTTAATCCTTAACCCCTAACCTAAACTCTAATCCCTAAACCTAACCCTAAACCTAAACCCAACCCTAACCCTAACCCCCTAACACTAACCGTAATCCATATCCTCAGCCTTACCCCTAACCCTTTACCCTAATACCGACCCCTAACACTAACTGTAACCCGTAACCCTAACCCTAACCCTGAACCCTAACCACTAACACTAACCATAACTCCTAGCCCTAACGCTAACGCTAACCCTACCCCTAACCCTTAACCTAATCATAAATTTAACGCTAAACCCTAAACCTAACCCTAAACCTAATCCCTAAAGCTCACACTAACCCTAACCCCCTAACTCTAACCCCTAACCCCAACCCTAACCCAAACCCTAACCCAAACCCTAAACCCTAATATTAACCCTAACCCCAACCCATAAGCCTAACCCTAACCTCTAAACCTACCGCTAAACATAACACTAACCCAAAACCTAAACCTAAAACTAACCCGAATCCTAACACTAACCCTAAAGCCTAACCCTAACCCTAACGCTAACCCTAAACCTAACCCTAACCCTACCCCTAAACCAAAACCATAACCCTAACCGTAACCCTACCCCATCCCCATCCCCAAACCCTAACCCTAACCCTAACCCTAACCCTAACCCTAACCCTAACACTAACCCTAACCCCTAACCCCTAAACCTGACCCTAACCCTAACACTAACCCTGACGCCTAACACTAACCCTGAGACCTAACTCTAACCCTAACCTTAAACAGTAACCCTAACGCTAACCCTAACCTTGAGCCTAAGCCTAATCCTAACCCTAACCTGAATACTAACCCTAACCCTAACCCAAAAGACTAACACTAACCCTAACCCCTAACCCTAACCCTAAACCCAACCTTAAGCCTAACCCTAACCCTAACCCTAACCCTAACCCTAACCCTAACCCTAACCCTAACCCTAACCTGACCATAACCTTAACCCTAATCCTAAACTTATCCATAAACCTAACCCTAAACCATAACCCTAACCGTAAACCCTAACCCTAACCCTAAAACTAACCCGTAACCCTAAATCTAACCCTAAACCTAATCCTAACCCTAAGCCTAAGCCTAACCCTAACCCTAACCTGAATACTAAAC
>JAUMJL010001030.1:50000-52500 GCA_033558185.1 Dromococcyx pavoninus
CTAACCCTAACCCTAAATCTAACCGAACCACAATCCCTAATCCTAACTCCTAACCCTAACCTGGACCCTAACCCTAAAACCTAACCCTAAGCCTAACCCTAACCCTAACCCTAACCCCAAACTTAAGCCCAACTCTAACCCTAACCCTAACCCTAATCCTAACCCTAACCCTAACCCTAATCCTAACCCTAACCCTAACCCAACCACAACCCCTAACCCTAAACCTAACTCCTAACCCTAACCTGGACCCTAACCCTAAAACCTAACCCTAAGCCTAACCCTAACCCTAACCCTAACACTAACCACAACCCCTAACCCCAACCTTAAGCCCAACCCTAACCCTAACCCTAACCCTAACCCTAACCCTAACCCTAACCCTAAACCCAACCCTATCCCTAACACTAAACCTAACACTAACCCCTAACACTAACACTAATACGAACACTAAACCCTAACCCTAAGCCTAACCGTAAACCTAACCCCATCCCCAACCCTTAACCCTAAGCCTAATTCTAACCCCAACCCTAACCCTAACCGTAACCCTAACCCTAACCCTAACCCTAACCCCAACCCCAACGCTTAACCCTATCCCTATGCCTAACCCTAACCCTAAACCCAACTCTAACCCTAACCCTAACGCGAACCCTAAACCTTATCCCAACCTGTAACCCCTAACACTAACCCTAACCCTAAACCCTAACCTTAACCCTAACCTCAACCCCAACCCCTAAACCTAAGCCTAAGCCTAACCCTAACCCTAAAACTTAACCCTAACCCGAATCCTAACCGTAAACCTAACCGTAACCCTAACCCTAACCCTAACCCTAACCCTAACCCTAACCCTAACCCTAACCCTAACCCTAACCCTAAAACCAACTCTAACCCTAACCCTAACGCAAACCCTAAACCTTAACCCATCCTGTAACCCCTAACACTAACCCTAACCCTAAACACTAACCCTAACCTTAACTCTAACCCCTAACACTAACCCTAACCCCAACCTTAAGCCCAACCCTAACCCTAACCCTAATCCTAACCCTAACCCTAACCCTAACCCTAACCCTAACCCTAACCCTAACCCTAATCTCACCCTACCCCTATACCCTTCCCTAACCTTAACCCCTAACCCCTAAACCTGACCCTAAGCCTTACCCTAAACTTAACCCTAACACTAACCCTAAACCTAACCCTAACCCTAACCATAACCCTAACCCTAACCCTAACCCCAACCCTAACCCTAACCCTAACCCTAACCCTAACCCTAACACCTAACCCTAACCCTAACCCTAACCCTAAGCCTAAACCCAACCCTAACCCGTAACACTAACCCTAACCCTAACCCTAACCCTAACCCTAAACCTAACCCTAACCCATCCCCAACACCTAACCCTAAGCCTAACCCTAACCCCAAACCTAAACCTAACCCTAACCATAACCGTAACCCTAACACTATCCCGAAACCTATCCCTAAAACTAAACTTAACCCTAAACCTAACCCTTACCCTCACCCTAACCCTTACCCTAAACCTAACCTCACCCTAACCGTAACCCTAAACCTAAACCTAACCCTAAACCCAACCATAACCCTAACCCTAACCCTAACCCTAAACCCAACCCTAATCCTAACCCTCACCCTAACCCTAACCCTAAACCTAACGCTAAACCTAACCCTAACCCTAACCCAAACCCCAACCCTAACCCTAAACCCTATCCCTAACCCTAACCCTAACCCTAACCCCTAACCCTAACCCTAACCCTAACCCTAACCCTAACCCTAAGCCTAACCCAAACCCTAAGCCTAACCCTAACCCTAACCCTAACCCTAACCCAACCCTAACCCTAAACCTAACCCCTAACCCTAACATTAACCCTAACCCTAACCCTAACCCTAATACTAAACCGAAATCTAACCCTAAATTTAACGCTAACCCTAAACCTAACCTTTACCCTCACCCTAACCCAAACCCTAACACCTAACCCTAACCCTAACCCTAACCCCAACCCCTAACCCTAACCCTAACCCTAACCCTAACCCTAACCCTAACCCTAACCCTAAACCCAACCCTAACCCCTAACACGAGCACCTAACCCTAACCCTAACTCTAACACTAAACCCTAACTCTAACCCTAATCCTAACTCCATCTCCTAACACTAAGCCTAACCCCTATCCCTAAACCCTAATCCTAACTCTTACCCTCACCCTAACCGTAACCCTAACCCTAACCCTAACCCTAACCCTAACCCTAACCCTAACCCAAACCCTAAGCCTAAACCTAACCCTAACCCTAACCCCAACCCTAACCCTAACCCTAACCCC
Source organism: Dromococcyx pavoninus (assembly GCA_033558185.1). Taxonomy (NCBI): domain Eukaryota; kingdom Metazoa; phylum Chordata; class Aves; order Cuculiformes; family Neomorphidae; genus Dromococcyx; species Dromococcyx pavoninus. The sequence continues at coordinate 52,319 of JAUMJL010001030.1, forward strand.
TAACACTAGCACCTAACCCTAACCCTAACAGTAACCCTATCCCCAACTCCAACCACTAAACCTAAGCCTAACCCTTACCCTAACCCTAACCCTAACCCTAACCCTAACCCTAACCCTAACCCTAACCCTAACCCTAACCCTAAACTTAACCCCAACCCTAACCCTAACCCTAACCCTAACCC
>JAUMJL010001030.1:102500-110000 GCA_033558185.1 Dromococcyx pavoninus
CCCTAACCCTAACCCTAACCCTAACCCTAACCCTAACCCTAACCCTAACCCTAACCCTAAACCCTAAAACTAACACTAACCCCAAGCCCAAACCTACCCCTAACCCTAACCCTAACCTCTAACCCCTAAACCTGACCCTTACCCTGATACTAACCCTGACCACTAAACCTAACCCTAACCCTTACCCTAAACCTAACCCTAACTGTAACCCTAACCCTAAGCCCAAGCCCTAAACCTAACCCTAACCCTAAGACTAACCCTAACCCTAACCCTAACGCTAACCCTAACCATAACACTAAACCCAAGCCCAGCCCCTAAACCTAAGCCTAACCCAAACCCTAACCCTTACCTTAAAGCCTATCCCTAACCCTAACCCCTAACCCTAACACTAAACCTAAGCCTAAAACCTAACCCTAACCTTAACACTAACCCCAACTCATAACCCTAACCCTAACACTAACCCAAACCCCAACCAGAACAACTAACCCTACCCCTACCCCTACACCTACTCCTAACCCTAACCCTAACCCTAAACCTAACCCTAACCCTAACCCTAACCCTAACCCTAACCCTAACCCTAACCCTAACCTCTAACCCCTAAACCTGACCCTAACCCTAACACTAACCCTGATCCCTAACCCTAACCCTAACCCTAACCCTAATCACACCTAACCCTAACCCTAACCCTGAACTTAACCCCAGTTTCCCTAAACTCTAACCCTAAATCTACCCCTAACCCTAACACTAATCCTAACCCTAAACACTAACACTAATCCGAACTCGAAACCTAACCGTCACCCTAAATCTAACCCTAACCCTAACCCTAACCCTAACCCTAACCCTAACCCTAACCCTAACCCTAACCCTAACCCTATCCCTAACACTAACACTAACCCGAAACCTAACCGTGAACCTAACCTTAACCCTAAGCCTAACCTTTACCCTCACCCTAACCCTTAACCTAACACCTAACCCTAACCCTATCCCTAACCTCACCATGCCCCTAAACCTAACCATAACCCTAACCCCTAACCTCTAACCCCTAAATCTGACCCTAACCCTAAACTTAACCCTCACACTAGCACTAAACCCTAACCCTAAACTTAACCCTAACCCTAACCCTAACCCTAACCCTAACCCTAACCCTAACCCTAACCCTAACCCTAACCCTAACTCTAACCCTAACCCTAACCCTAACCTCATCTTAAACCCATCCCTAACCTTAACCCTAACCCTAAACCTAACCCTAACGCTGAACCTCATCCTATCCCTAACTGTAACCCTAACACTAACCCCTAAACCTGACCCTAACCCTAACCCTAAACTTAAAGGTAACCCTAAACCTAAACTCTAACCCTAACCGTAAACTTATCCCTAACTCTAACCCTAACCCTAATCCCAACCCCAACCCCTAACCCTAACCCTAACCCTAACCCTCACCCTAACCCTAACCCTAACCCTAACCCTAACCCTAACCCTAACCCCAACACTAACCCCTAAACCTGACCCTAACCCTAACCCTAAACTTAACGCTAATCCTAACCCTAACCCTAACCCTAACCCTAACCCTAATCCTAACCCTAATCCTAACCCCAACCCCAATCCTAACCCTAACCCTAACCCTAACGCTAACCCTAACCCTAACCCTAACTCTAACCCTAACCGTAACCCTAACCCTAACCCTAACCCTAAACCTAACCCTTACTATCACACTAACCCTAAACCTAACACCTAACCCTAACCCTAACATCACCCGACCCCTAAACCTATCCCTAACCCTAACCCCTAACCCCTAAATCTGACCCTAACACTAACCCTAACCCTGACCCCTAACCCTAACCCTAACCCTAACACCAACCCCTAAGCCTGACCCACACCCTAAACCTAACCCTAATCCTAACCCTAAGCCTAACCCCAAGCCCTAACCCTATCACTAACACTAACCCTAACCTTAACCCTAACCCTAAACCTAACCCTAAACCTAACCCTTACTCTCACCCTAACCCTAAACCTAACACCTAACCCTAACCCTAACCCTAACCTCTAAACCCTAAACATGACCCTAACCCTAACCCTAACCCTAACCCTAACCCTAACCCTAACCCCAACCTAACCCTACCCTAAACCTAACCCTAAGTCTATCCTTAACGCTAACCCCAACTCTATCCTTAACGCTAATCCCTAACACTAACCCTAACCCTAAACCCTAACGGCAACCCTAACCATAACCCTAAAAACAACTCCAACCCCTAAACCTATTCCTAACCCTAACCCTTACCCTAAACCTATCCCTACCCCTAAAACAAACCTTACCCCAAACCCTAACCCTAACCCTAACCCTAACCCTAACCCTAACCCTAACATCACCCAACACCTAAAACTACCCCTAACCATAACCCCTAACCCCTAAACCTGACCCTAACCCTAAACTTAACAGTAACCCTAACCCTAAACCCTAACCCTAACCCTAACCCTAAACCTAACACCTAAACCTAACCCTAACCTAACCCAAACCCTAACCCTAAACCTGAACCTAACCCTAACCCTAAACTTAACACTAACCGTAAACCTAAACTCTAACCCTAACCCTAACCCTAAACCCAACCCTAACCCTAACCCTAACGCTAACCCTAACTCTAACCCTAACCCTAACCCTAACCCTAACCCTTACCTGGACCCTAGCCCTAAAACCTAACCCTAACGCGAATGCTAACCGTAACACTATCCCTAACACTAACCCTAACAGTAACCCTAACACTAACACTAAACCCTAACCCTAAGCCTAACACAAACCCTAACCTCAACCCCTACACCTAACCCTAACCCTAACCCTAACCCTTACCATAAACCCTAACCCTAACTCAATCCCGAACCCTAACCCTAACACCCAACCTTAACCCTAAGCCCTAACCCTAAATCTTAACCTCACCCTAACCCTAACCCTAACCCTAACCCGAATCCTAACCCTAAAGCTGAACCTCATCCTATCCCTAACCCTAACCCTAACCCCTAAACCTGACCCTAACCCTAACCCTAAACTTAACGCTAAACCTAACCCTAAACTCTAACCCTAACCGTAAACTTAACCCTAACTCTAAACCTAACCCTAAACCTAACCCTAACCCTAACCCTAAACCCTAACCCTAACCTTAACCCTAACCCTAACCCTAACACTAACCCCAACACCAAACCTAACTCTAAACCCTAACCCTAACCTCAACCCCAACACCTAACCCTAACCCTAACCTTAACCCTCACCCTAACCCTAACCCAAACCCTAACCCCTAAACCTGACCCTAACCCTAACCCTAAACTTAACACTAATCCTAACCCTAACCCTAAACCTAACCCTACCCTAATCCTAACCCTAACCCTTACCCTAACCCTAACCCTAACGCTAACCCTAACCCTAACCCTCACTCTATCCCTAACCGTAACCCTAACCCTAACCCTAAACCTAACCCTAAACCTAACCCTTACTCTCACCCTAACCCTAAACCTAACACCTAACCTTAACCCTAACGCTAACATCACCCGACCCCTAAACTTACCCCTAACCCTAATCCCTAACCCCTAACCCCTAAACCTGACCCTAACCCTAACCCTAACCATAAACTTAACCGTAATCCTAACCCTAAACCCTAACCCTAACCGTAAACTTAACTCTAACTCTAACCCTAAACCCTAACACTAACCTTATTATAACCCTAACCCTAACACTAATTCTAAGTCTAACCCTAACCCAAACCTAACCCTAAACCCTAAAACTAACACTAACCCCAAGCCCAAACCTACCCCTAACCCTAACCCTAACCTCTAACCCCTAAACCTGACCCTTCCCCTAATACAAACCCTGAGCACTAAACCTAACCCTATCCCTTACCCTAACCCTAACCCTAACTCTAACCCTAACCCCAACCTCTAAACCTAACCATAACCCTAAGACTAACCCTAAACCTAACCCTAACGCTAACCCTAACCATAACACTAAACCCAAGCCCAGCCCCTAAACCTAAGCCTAACCCAAACCCTAACCCTTACCTTAAAGCCTATCCCTAACCCTAAGCCCTAACCCTAACACTAAACCTAAGCCTAAAACCTAACCCTAACCTTAACACTAACCCCAACTCATAACCCTAACCCTAACACTAACCCTAACCCCAACCAGAACAACTAACCCTACCCCTACCCCTACACCTACCCCTAACCCTAACCCTAACCCTAACCCTAACCCTAACCCTAACCCTAACCCTAATCACACCTAACCCTAACCCTAACCCTGAACTTAACCCTAACAGTTTCCCTAAACTCTAACCCTAACTCTACCCCTAACCCTAACACTAATCCTAACCCTAAACACTAACACTAATCCGAACTCGAAACCGAACCGTACCCTAAATCTAACCCTAACCCTAACCCTAACCCTAACCCTAACCCTACCCCTAACCCTAACCCTAACCCTAACCCTATCCCTAACACTAACACTAACCCGAAACCTAACCGTGAACCTAACCTTAACCCTAAGCCTAACCTTTACCCTCACCCTAACCCTTAACCTAATACCTAACCCTAACCCTATCCCTAACCTCACCATGCCCCTAAACCTAACCATAACCCTAACCCCTAACCTCTAACCCCTAAATCTGACCCTAACCTTAAACTTAACCTTAACACTAACACTAAACCCTAACCCTAAACTTAACCCTAACCCTAACCCTAACCCTAACCCTAACCCTAACCCTAACCCTAACCCTAACCCTAACCTTATCTTAAACCCATCCCTAACCTTAACCCTAACCCTAAACCTAACCCTAACGCTGAACCTCATCCTATCCCTAACTGTAACCCTAACACTAACCCCTAAACCTGACCCTAACCCTAACCCTAAACTCAAAGGTAACCCTAAACCTAAACTCTAACCCTAACCGTAAACTTATCCCTAACTCTAACCCTAACCCTAATCCCAACCCCAACCCCTAACCCTAACCCTAACCCTAACCCTCACCCTCACCCTAACCCTAACCCTAACCCTAACCCCAACACTAACACCTAAACCTGACCCTAACCCTAACCCTAAACTTAACGCTAATCCTAACCCTAACCCTAACCCTAACCCTAATCCTAACCCTAATCCTAACCCCAACCCCAATCCTAACCCTAACCCTAACCCTAACGCTAATCCTAACCCTAACCCTAACCCTCACTCTAACCCTAACCGTAACCCTAACCCTAACCCTAAACCTAACCCTTACTATCACACTAACCCTTAACCTAACACCTAACCCTAACCCTAACCCTAACATCACCCGACCCCTAAACCTATCCCTAACCCTAACCCCTAGCCCCTAAACCTGACCCTAACCCTAACCCTAACCCTGACCCCTAACCCTAACCCTAACCCTAACACCAACCCCTAAGCCTGACCCACACCCTAAACCTAACCCTAATCCTAACCCTAAGCCTAACCCCAAGCCCTAAACCTATCACTAACACTAACCCTAACCCTAAACCTAACCCTAAACCTAACCCTTACTCTCACCCTAACCCTAAACCTAACACCTAACCCTAACCGTAACCCTAACCTCTAAACCCTAACCATGACCCTAACCCTAACCCTAACCCTAACCCTAACCCTAACCCTAACCCTAACCCTAACCCTAACCCCTAAACCTAACGATAACCCTAATCCCTAACCTCTAACCCCTAAACCTGACCCTAACCCTAACCCTAAACATAACCCTAACACTAACACTAAATCCTAACCCTAAACTTAACACTAACCCTAACCCTAACACTAAACCTAACAACAACCCTAACCCGAAACCCTAACCCTAACCCTAACCCTAAACTTAACCCTAACCCTAACCCTAAACACTAAACCCTAACCGAAACCCTAAACCTAACCCTAACCCTAACCCTAATCCTAACCCTAACCCGAAACCTAACCCGAAACCTAACACTAAACCTAACCCATACTCTCACCCTAACCCTAAACCTACCACCTAACCCTAACCCTAAACCCTAACCCTAACCTTAACCCTAACCCTAACCCTAACACTAACCCTAACACCAAACCTAACTCTAAACCCTAACCCTAACTCTAAACCCAACCCCAACCCCTAATCCTAACCCTAACCCTAACCCTAACCCTAACCCTAACCCTAACCCTAATCCTAACCCTAACCCTAACCCTAACCCTAACCCTAACGCTAACGCTAACCCTAACCCTAACCCTTAATCTAACCCTAACAGTAACCCTAACCCTAACCCTAACCCTAACCCTAATCCTAACCCTAAACCTAACCCTTACTCTCACCCTAACCCTAAACATAACACCTAACTCTGACCCTAACCCTAACATCACCCGACCCCTAAACCTATCACTAACTCTAACCCCTAACCCCTAAACCTGACCCTAACCCTAACCCTAACCCTAAACTTAACCCTAACCCTAAACTCTAACCCTAACCGTAAACTTAACCCTAACCCTAACCCTGACCCCTAACCCTAACCCTAACCCTAACCCTAACACCAACCCCTAAGCCTGACCCACACCCTAAACCTAACCCTAATCCTAACCCTAAGCCTAACCCCAAGCCCTAACCCTGTCACTAACACTAACCCTAACCCTAACCTTAACCCTAACCCTAAACCTAACCCTAAACCTAGCCCTTACTCTCACCCTAACCCTAAACCTAACACCTAACCCTAACCCTAACCCTAACCCTAACCTCTAACCCCTAAACCTGACCCTAACCCTAACCCTAACCCTAACCCTAACCCTAACCCTAACCTAACCCTACCCTAAACCTATCCCTAAGTCTATCCTTAACGCTAACCCCAACTCTATCCTTAACGCTAACCCCTAACACTAACCCTAACCCTAAACCCTAACCGCAACCCTAACCATAACCCTAAAAACAGCTCCAACCCCTAAACCTATTCCTAACCCTAACCCTTACCCTAAACCTAACCCTACCCCTAAAACAAACCTTACCCCAAACCCTAACCCTAACACTAACCCTAACCCTAACCCTAAACCCTAACCCTAACCCCTAAACCTTAACCGCAACCCCAACACCTAACCCTAGCCCTAATCCTAAACCTAACCCTACCCTTAAACCTAACCCCTAAACCTGACCGTAACCCTAACACTAACCCTGACCGCTAATACTAACCCTGACACCTAACCCTAACCCTATCCTTAACCATAACCCTTACTTTAAACCCTAACCCTAACCTTAACCCTAAACCCTAACCCTAACCCTAAAACCAAACTTAAGACCAAGCCTAACCCATACCCTAACCCTAACCCCTAACACTAACACTAACCGTAACCACAACCCCTAACCCTAAGACTAACCCTGACCCCTAACCCTAACCCTAACCCTAACCCTAAACTTAACCCTAACCCTAACCCTAACCCTAACCTTAACCCTAAACCTAACCTTTACCCTCACCCTAACCCTAACCCTAACCCTAACCTCACCCTGCCCCTAA
>JAUMJL010001030.1:125000-127500 GCA_033558185.1 Dromococcyx pavoninus
ACCTAACCCTAACCCTAACCCTAACCCTAACCCTAACCCTAACCCTAACCCTAACCCTATCCTTAACCATAACCCTTACTTTAAACCCTAACCCTAACCCTAACCCTAAACCCTAACCCTAACCCTAAAACCAAGCTTAAGACCAAGCCTAACCCATACCCTAACCCTAACCCTAACCCCTAACACTAACACTAACCGTAACCCCAACCCCTAACCCTAAGACTAACCCTGACCCCTAACCCTAACCCTAAACTTAACCCTAACCCTAACCCTAACCCTAACCCTAACCCTAACCCTAACCCCAACACTAACACTAACACTAACCCGAAACGTAACCCTAAACCTAACCTTAACCCTAAACCTAACCTTTACCCTCACCCTAACCCTAAACCTAACACCTAACCCTAACCCTAACCCTAACCTCACCCTGCCCCTAAACCTAACCATAACCCTAACCCCTAAACTCTAACCCCTAAACCTGACCCTAACCCTAACCCTAACCCTAACCCTTACTTTAAACCCTAACCCTAACCCTAACCATAACCCTAACCCTAACCCAAAACTTAACCCTAACCCTAACCCTAACCCTAACCCTAAACCCTAACACTAACCCTAACCCTAAGCCCTAAACCTAACCCTAACCCTAAGACTAACCCTAACCCTAACCCTAACCCTAAACCCAACCTTAACCCTAACCCTAACCCTAACCCTAACCCTAACCATAACACTAAACCCAAGCCCAACCTCTAAACCTAAGCCTAACCCAAACCCTAACCCTTACCTTAAAGCCTATCCCTAACCCTAACCCCTAACCCTAACACTAATCCTAACCCTAAAACCTAACCCTAACATTAACCCTAACCCCAACTCATAGTCCTAACCCTAACACTAACCCTAACCCCAACCAGAAAACCTAACCCTACCCCTACCCCTACCCCTACCCCTACCCCTACCCCTACCCCTACCCCTACCCCTACCCCTAACCCTAACCCTAACCCCTAACCCCTAAACCTGAACCTAACCCTAACACTAACCCTGACCCCGAACCCTAACCCTTAACCTAACCCTAACCCTAACCCTAAACCTAACCCTAATCCTAACCCTAACACCAACCCCTATGCCTGAACCACACCCTAAAGCTAACCCTAATCCTAACCCTAACCCTAACACCAAGACCTAACCCTATCACTAACCCTAAACCCTAACCCTAACACTAACCCTAACCCTAACCCTAAGCCCTAACCGTTAACCTAACCCTAACTCTAACCCTAAACCTAACCCTTGCTCTAAACCTAACCCTAACCCTAAACCTAACCCTAACTCTATCCTTAACGCTAACCCCTAACACTAACCCTAACCCTAAACCATAACCGTAACCCTAACCATAACCCTTAAAAAAACCCCAAACACTAAACCTACTCATAACCCTAACCCTTACCCTAAACCTAACCCTAACCCTAACCCTAAACCAAAACCTACCCCAAACCCTAACCCTAACACTAACCCTCACCCTAACAATAACACTAACCCTAACCCTAACCCTAAACCTAACCCCTAACTCTAACCCTAACCCCAACCCCTAAACCTAACCCTAACCCTAAGACTAACCCTAACCCTAACCCTAACCCTAATCCTAACCCTAACCCTAACCCTCACCCTAACCCTAAGCCAAAAGAGTAACATTAACCCAACCCCCTAAACCTGACCCTAACCCTAACCCTAACCGCTAACACTAAACCTGACCCTAACCCTAACCCTAACCCGAACCGCTAACACTAAACCCGACACCTAACCCTAATCCTAACCTTAACCCTGACCCTAACACTAACCCTAAACCCTAACCCTGACTCTTACCCTAACCGCAACCCCAACACCTAACCCTACCACTAATCCTAACCCTAACCCTAACCGTAACTTCAACCCCTAACACTAAGACTAACCCTGACCCCAAACCCTAACCCTAACCCTAACCCTAACCCTAACCCTTACCCTAAACCTAACCCTAATCCTAAGCCTAACCCTAACCCCAAACCGAACCCTAAACCTTAACACTAACACTAACCCCAAAACCAACCCCTAACCCTAACCCTAAATCTAACCCTTGCTCTCACCCTAACCCTAAACCTAACACCTAACCCTAACCCTAATCCTAACCTCTAACCCCTAAACCTGACCCTAACCCTAACACTAACCCTGACCACTAACCCTAATCCTATCCCTTACCCTAACCCTAACCAGAACCCTAACCCTAACCCTAAACCCTAACTCTAACCCTAACACCAACCCCTAAACCTAACCCTAACCCTAAGACTAACCCGAACCCTAACACTAACCCTAACCTCTAACCCCTAAGCCTGACCCACACCCTAAACCTAACCCTAATCCTAACCCTAACCCTAACCCTAACACTAACCCTAACCCTAACCCTAAACCCTAACTCTAACCCTAACCCCAACCCCTAAACCTAACCCTAACCCTAACCCTGACCCCTAACCCTAAC
>JAUMJL010001030.1:132500-137500 GCA_033558185.1 Dromococcyx pavoninus
CTAACCCTAAACCTAACCCTAACCCTAAACCTAACCCTTACCCTCACCCTAAACCTAAGCCAAGAGTAACATTATCCCAAACCCCTAAAACTGACCCTAACCCTAACCCTAACCCGAACCGCTAACACTAACCCTGACACCTAACCCTACTCCTAACCTTAACCCTGACCCTAACCCTAACCCTAAACCCTAACCCTGACACTAACCTTAACCGCAACCCCAACACCTAACCCTAGCCCTAATCCTAACCCTAACCCTACCCCTAACCCTAACCCCTAAACCTGACCGTAACCCTAACACTAACCCTGACCGCTAATACTAACCCTGACACCTAACCCTAACCCTAACCCTAACCCTAACCCTAACCCTAACCCTAACCCTAACCCTATCCTTAACCATAACCCTTACTTTAAACCCTAACCCTAACCCTAACCCTAAACCCTAACCCTAACCCTAAAACCAAGCTTAAGACCAAGCCTAACCCATACCCTAAACCTAACCCTAACCCCTAACACTAACACTAACCGTAATCCCAACCCCTAACCCTAAGACTAACCCTGACCCCTAACCCTAACCCTAAACTTAACCCTAACCCTAACCCTAACCCTAACCCTAACCCTAACCCTAACCCTAACCCTAAGCCTAACCCTAACCCCAACACTAACACTAACACTAACCCGAAACGTAACCCTAAACCTAACCTTAACCCTAAACCTAACCTTTACCCTCACCCTAACCCTAAACCTAACACCTAACCCTAACCCTAACCCTAACCTCACCCTGCCCCTAAACCTAACCATAACCCTAACCCCTAAACTCTAACCCCTAAACCTGACCCTAACCCTAACCCTAACCCTAACCCTTACTTTAAACCCTAACCCTAACCCAAACCCTAACCCTAATCCTAACCCTAACACCAACCCCTATGCCTGAACCACACCCTAAAGCTAACCCTAATCCTAACCCTAACCCCAAGACCTAACCCTATCACTAACCCTAAACCCTAACCCTAACACTAACCCTAACCCTAACCCTAAGCCCTAACCGTTAACCTAACCCTAACTCTAACCCTAAACCTAACCCTTGCTCTAAACCTAACCCTAACCCTAAACCTAACCCTAACTCTATCCTTAACGCTAACCCCTAACACTAACCCTAACCCTAAACCATAACCGTAACCCTAACCATAACCCTTAAAAAAACCCCAAACACTAAACCTACTCATAACCCTAACCCTTACCCTAAACCTAACCCTAACCCTAACCCTAAACCAAAACCTTCCCCAAACCCTAACCCTAACACTAACCCTCACCCTAAAAATAACCCTAACCCTAAACCTAACCCTAACCCTAACCCTAACCCTAACCCTAACCCTAACCCTAACCCTAACCCTAACCCTAACCCTAACCCTAACCCTAACACTAACTCGAAACCTAACCCTAAACCTAACCCTTACCCTCACCCTAACCCTAAGCCAAAAGAGTAACATTAACCCAACCCCCTAAACATGACCCTAACCCTAACCCTAACCGCTAACACTAAACCTGACCCTAACCCTAACCCGAACCGCTAACTCTAAACCAGACACCTAACCCTAATCCTAACCTTAACCCTGACCCTAACCCTAACCCTAAACGCTAACCCTGACTCTAACCCTAACCGCAACCCCAACACCTAACCCTACCCCTAATCCTAACCCTAACCCTAACCCTAACCCCTAAACCTGACCGTAACCCTAACACTAACCCTGACCGCTAATACTAACCCTGACACATAACACTAACCCTATCCTTAACCATATCCCTTACTTTAAACCCTAACGCTAACCCTAACCCTAAACCCTAACCCTAACCCTAAAACCAACCTTAAGACCAAGCCTAACCCATACCCTAACCCTAACCCGAACCCCTAACCCTAACCCTAACGGTAACCCCAACCCCTAACACTAAGACTAACCCTGACCCCAAACCCTAACGCTAACCCTAACCCTAACCCTAACCCTAACCCTAACACTAACCCTAAACTTAACCCTAACCCTAACCCTAACCCTAACCCTAACCCTAACCCTAACCCTAACCCTAACCCTAATATTAACCCGAAACCTAACCCTAAACCTAACCTTAACCCTAACCCTAAACCCTAACCCTAACTTTAACCCTAACCCTAACCCTAACCCTAATCCTAAGTCTAACGCTAACCCCAAACCTAACCCTAAACCTTAACACTAACACTAACCCCAAGACCAACCCCTAACACCTAACCCTAACCCTAACCCTAACCTCGAACCCCTAAACCCGACCCTAACCCTAACACTAACCCTGACCACTAACCCTAACCCTATCCCTTACCCTAACCCTAACACTAACCAGAACCCTAACCCTAACCCTAAACCCTAACTCTAAACCGAACCCCAACCCCTAAACCTAACCCTAACCCTAAGACTAACCCTAACCCTAACCCTAACCCTAGCCCTAACCCTAACCCTAACCCTAACCTCTAACCCCTTAACCTGACCCTAACCCTAACCCTAACCCTGACCCCTAACCCTAACCCTAACACCAACCCCTAAGCCTGACCCACACCCTAAACCTAACCCTAATCCTAACCCTAACCCTAACCCCAAGCCCTAACCCTATCACTAACCCTAAACCCTAACCCTAACCATAACCCTAAGCCTAAGCCCTAACCCTAAACCTAACCCTAACTCTAACTCTAAACCTAACCCTAGCCCTAAACCTAACCCTACCCTAAACCTAACCCTAAGTCTATCCTTAACGGTAACCCCAACTCTATCCTTAACGCTAACCCCTAACACTAACCCTAACCCTAAACCCTAACCGTAACCCTAACCATAACCCTAAAAACAAGCCCAACCCCTAAACCTATTCCAAACCCTAACCCTTACCCTAAACCTAACCCTACCCCTAAAACAAACCCTACCCCAAACCCTAACCCTAACCCTAACCCTCACACTAACAATAACCCTAACCCTAACCCTAACCATAACCCTAACCCTAAAACCAAACTTAAGACCAAGACTAACCCATACCCTAACCCTAACCCTAACACCTAACACTAAGACTAACCGTGACCCCTAACCCTAACCCTAACCCTAAACTTAAACCTAAACCTAACCCTAACCCTAACCCTAATCCTAACCCTAACCCTAACACTAACACTAACCCGAAACCTAACTCTAAACCTAACCTTAACCCTAAACCTAACCTTTACCCTCACCCTAACCCTAAACCTAACACCTAACCCTAACCCTAACCCTAACTTCACCCTAACACTAACACTAACTCTAACCCTAAACCCTATCCCCAAGCCTTAAACCTAACCCTAACCCTAAGACTAACCCTAACCCTAATCCTAACCCTAAACCCAAACTTAACCCTAACCCTAACCCCAACCCCAACCCCTAACCCTAACCCTAACCCTAACCCTAACCCTAACCCTAACCCTAAACCCAACCTTAACCCTAACCCTAACACTAACCCGAAACCTAACCCTAAACCTAACCCTAATCCTAACCCTTACACTCTCCCTAACCCTCTCCCTAACCCTAACCCTAACACTAACCCTAACCCTAACATCACCCGACCCCTAAACCTACCCCTAACCCTAACCCTAACCTCTAACCCCTAAACCTGACCCTAACCCTAACACTAACCCTGACCACTAACCCTAAACCTAACCCTAACCTTAACCCTAACCCTAACCCTAACCCTTACCCTAAACCCAACCCTAACCCTAACACTAACCCTAAACATAACCCTAACGCTGAACCTTATCCTATCCCTAAACCTAACCCTAACCCTAACCCTAACCCTAACTCTAACCCTAAACTTAACCCTAACCCTAACCCTAACCCTAACCGTAACCCTAACCGTAAACCCTAACCCTAATCCTAACCCTAACCCTAACCCTAACCCTAACCCTAACCCTAACCCTAACCCTAACCCTAACCCTAACCCTTACCGCTAACCCTAACCCTAACCCTAAACACTAACACTAACCCTAACCCTAAACCTAACCCGTACTCTCACCCTAACCCTAACCCTAACCCTAACCATATCCCTAACCCTAAACTTAACGCTAACCCTAACCCTAAACCCTAACCCTAACAGTAAACTTAACCCTAACTCTAACCCTAACCCTAAACCCTAACATTTACCCTAACCCTAACACTAACATTAACCCTAACCCCAAACCTAACTCTAAACCCTAACCCTAACTCCAACCCCAAACCCTAACCCTAACCCTAACCCTAACCCTATCCCTAACCCTAACCCTAACCCTAACCCTAAACCCAACCTTAACCCTAACCCTAACACTAACCCGAAACCTAACCCTAAACCTAACCCTAACCCTAAACCTAACCCTTACCCTCTCCCTAACCCTCTACCTAACCCTAACCCTTACCCTAACCCTAACTCAAAACCCTAACACTAACCCTAACCCTAACTCGAAACCTAACCCTAACCCTAACCCTAACCCTAAACTTAACACTAATCCTAACCCTAAACCCTAACCCTAACCCTAACCCTAACCCTAACCCTAACCCTCACCCTAACAATAACCCTAACCCTAACCCTAACCCTAACCCTAACCCTAACCCTAACCCTAACCCTAACCCTAAACCCAACCCTAACACTAACCCTAACACTAACTCGAAACCTGACCCTAAACCTAACCCTAACCCTAAACCTAACCCTTTCCCTCACCCTAACCCTAAGCCAAAAGAGTAACATTATCCCAAACCCCTAAAACTGACCCTAACCCTAACCCTAACCCTAACCCTAACCGCTAACACTAACCCTGACACCTAACCCTAATCCTAACCTTAACCCTGACCCTAACCCTAAACCCTAACCCTGACACTAACCTTAACCGCAACCCCAACACCTAACCCTAGCCCTAATACTAACCCTAACCCTACCCCTAACCCTAACCCCTAAACCTGATCGTAACCGTAACACTAACCCTGACCGCTAATA
>JAUMJL010001030.1:142500-145000 GCA_033558185.1 Dromococcyx pavoninus
TAACCCCAACTCATAACCCTAACCCTAACATTAACCCTAACCCCAACCAGAACACCTAACCCTACCCCTACCCCTACCCCTACACCTACCCCTAACACTAACCCTAACCCTAATCCTAACCCTAACCCTAACCCTAACCCTAACCCTCACCCTAACCCTAAGCCAAAAGAGTAACATTAACCCAACCCCCTAAACATGACCCTAACCCTAACCCTAACCGCTAACACTAAACCTGACCCTAACCCTAACCCGAACCGCTAACTCTAAACCAGACACCTAACCCTAACCCTAACCCTAAACGCTAACCCTGACTCTAACCCTAACCGCAACCCCAACACCTAACCCTACCCCTAATCCTAACCCTAACCCTAACCCTAACCCCTAAACCTGACCGTAACCCTAACACTAACCCTGACCGCTAATACTAACCCTGACACATAACACTAACCCTATCCTTAACCATATCCCTTACTTTAAACCCTAACGCTAACCCTAACCCTAAACCCTAACCCTAACCCTAAAACCAACCTTAAGACCAAGCCTAACCCATACCCTAACCCTAACCCGAACCCCTAACCCTAACCCTAACGGTAACCCCAACCCCTAACACTAAGACTAACCCTGACCCCAAACCCTAACGCTAACCCTAACCCTAACCCTACCCCTAACACTAACCCTAAACTTAACCCTAACCCTAACCCTAACCCTAACCCTAACCCTAACCCTAACCCTAACCCTAACCCTAATATTAACCCGAAACCTAACCCTAAACCTAACCTTAACCCTAACCCTAAACCCTAACCCTAACTTTAACCCTAACCCTAACCCTAACCCTAATCCTAAGTCTAACGCTAACCCCAAACCTAACCCTAAACCTTAACACTAACACTAACCCCAAGACCAACCCCTAACACCTAACCCTAACCCTAACCCTAACCTCGAACCCCTAAACACGACCCTAACCCTAACACTAACCCTGACCACTAACCCTAACCCTATCCCTTACCCTAACCCTAACCCTAACCAGAACCCTAACCCTAACCCTAACCCTAAACCCTAACTCTAAACCGAACCCCAACCCCTAAACCTAACCCTAACCCTAAGACTAACCCTAACCCTAACCCTAACCCTAGC
Organism: Dromococcyx pavoninus; assembly: GCA_033558185.1. Taxonomy (NCBI): domain Eukaryota; kingdom Metazoa; phylum Chordata; class Aves; order Cuculiformes; family Neomorphidae; genus Dromococcyx; species Dromococcyx pavoninus. The sequence continues at coordinate 143,635 of JAUMJL010001030.1, forward strand.
CCTAACCCTAACCCTAACCCTAACCTCTAACCCCTTAACCTGACCCTAACCCTAACCCTAACCCTGACCCCTAACCCTAACCCTAACCCTAACACCAACCCCTAAGCCTGACCCACACCCTAAACCTAACCCTAATCCTAACCCTAACCCTAACCCCAAGCCCTAACCCTATCACTAACCCTAAACCCTAACCCTAACCATAACCCTAAGCCTAAGCCCTATCCCTAAACCTAACCCTAACTCTAACTCTAAACCTAACCCTAGCCCCAAACCTAACCCTACCCTAAACCTAACCCTAAGTCTATCCTTAACGGTAACCCCAACTCTATCCTTAACGCTAACCCCTAACACTAACCCTAACCCTAAACCCTAACCGTAACCCTAACCATAACCCTAAAAACAAGCCCAACCCCTAAACCTATTCCAAACCCTAACCCTTACCCTAAACCTAACCCTACCCCTAAAACAAACCCTACCCCAAACCCTAACCCTAACCCTAACCCTCACACTAACAATAACCCTAACCCTAACCCTAACCCTAACCCTAACCCTAAAACCAAACTTAAGACCAAGACTAACCCATACCCTAACCCTAACCATAACACCTAACACTAAGACTAACCGTGACCCCTAACCCTAACCCTAACCCTAAACTTAAACCTAAACCTAACCCTAACCCTAACCCTAATCCTAACCCTAACCCTAACACTAACACTAACCCGAAACCTAACTCTAAACCTAACCTTAAACCTAAACCTAACCTTTACCCTCACCCTAACCCTAAACCTAACACCTAACCCTAACCCTAACCCTAACTTCACCCTAACACTAACACTAAACCCTTACCCTAACCCTAACCCTTACTTTAAACCCTAACCCTAACCCTAACCCTAAACTTAACCCTAACCCTAACCCTAACTCTAACCCTAAACCCTAACCCCAAGCCTTAAACCTAACCCTAACCCTAAGACTAACCCTAACCCTAATCCTAACCCTAAACCCAACCTTAACCCTAACCCTAACCCCAACCCCAACCCCTAACCCTAACCCTAACCCTAACCCTAACCCTAACCCTAACCCTAAACCCAACCTTAACCCTAACCCTAACACTAACCCGAAACCTAACCCTAAACCTAACCCTAATCCTAACCCTTACACTCTCCCTAACCCTCTCCCTAACCCTAACCCTAACCCTAACACTAACCCTAACCCTAACATCACCCGACCCCTAAACCTACCCCTAACCCTAACCCTAACCTCTAACCCCTAAACCTGACCCTAACCCTAACACTAACCCTGACCACTAACCCTAACCCTAACCCTAACCTTAACCCTAACCCTAACCCTTACCCTAAACCCAACCCTA
>JAUMJL010001030.1:162500-165000 GCA_033558185.1 Dromococcyx pavoninus
AAACTTAACACTAATCCTAACCCTAAACCCTAACCCTAACCCTAACCCTAACCCTAACCCTAACCCTAAACCCAATCCTAACCCTAACCCTAACGCTAACCCTAACCCTAACCCTAACCCTCACCCTAACCCTAACCCTAACCCTAAACCCAATCCTAACCCCTAACCCTAACCCTAACCCTAACCCTAACCTGGACCCTAACCCTAAAACCTAACCCTAACCCGAATCCTAACTGTAACGCTAACCCTAACCCTAACCCTAACCCTAACCCGAAAACTAACCCTTACCCTCTCCCTAACCCTCTCCCTAACCCTAACCTAACCCAAACCCTAACTTCTAAACCTGATCCTAACCCTAACCCTACACTTAACACTAATCTTAACCCTAAACCCTAACCCTAACCCTAACCCTAACCCTAAACCCAATCCTAATCCTAACCCTAACGCTAACCCTAACCGTAACCCTAACCCTAAACCCAACCCTAACCCTAAACCTAAGCCTAACCCTAGCCCCCTAATACTAACTCGAACCCCTAAGCCTAAACATAACCCTAACCCTAACTCTAAACCCAACCACAACCCCTAACCTTAACTCCTAACCCTAACCTGGACACTAACCCTAAAACCAAACACCTAACCTTAACCCTATGCTAACCCAAACCCTAACCACTAAACCTGACCCTAACCCTAAGCCTAAACTTAACACTAATCCTAACCCTAAACCAAACCCTAACCCAAACCCTAACCCCTAAACCTGACCCTAACCCTACCCCTAACTCTAACCCTAGCCCTAACCCTAAACCTTACCACTAACCCTAACTCTAACCCTAACCCTAAACACTAACATTAACCCTAACTGTAAACCTAACCCTCACCCTAACACTAACCGCAACCCGAACCCTAACCCTAACCCTAACCCGAAACCTAACACTAAACCTAACCCTTACTCTCATCCTAACCCTAAACCTAACACATAAACTTAACCCTAACCCTAACCCTAACCCTAAACTTAACCCTAACCCTAACCCAAACCCTAACCCTAACCCTATCCCTAACCCTAAACCCAACCTTAACTCTAACCCTAACACTAACCCAAAACCTAACCCTAACCCGAAACCTAACCCTTACCCTCTCCCTAACCCTCTCCCTAACCCTAACCTAAACCAAACCCTAACCCCTAAACCTGATCCTAATCTTAACCCTAACAGTAAACTTAACCCTAACCCTAACCCTTACCCGAACCCTAACCCTAACCCTAACTCTAAGCCCCTAATACTAACTCGAACCCTAACCCTAACCCTAACCCTAACCCTAACCCTAACCCTAACCCTAACCCTAACCCTAACCTTAACACTAACCCTAACATCACGCGAACCCTAAACCTACCCCTAACCCTAACCCTAACCTCGCACCCCTAAACCTGACACTAACCCTAACACTAACCCTGACCACTAACCCTAACCCTATCCCTTACCCTAACCCTAACCCTAACCCGAACCCTAACCCGAACCCTAACCCTAACCCTAACCCTAACACTAACCCTAACCCTAACCCTAAACCCTAACACTAACCCTAACCCCAACACCTAAACCTAACCCTAACCCTAAGACAAACCCTAACCCTAACCCTAACTCTAACCCTAACCATAACACTAAACCCAAGCCCAGCCCCTAAACCTAAGCATAACCCAAATCCTAACCCTAACCCTAAAGCCTATCCCTAACCCTAACGCCTAATACTAACACTAACCCTAACCCTAAAACCTAACCCTAAATTTAACCCTAACCCCAACTCATAACCCTAACCCTAACATTAACCCTAATCCCAACCAGAACACCTAAGCCTACCCCTACCCCTACACCTACCCCTAACCCTAACCCTAATCCTAACCCTAACCCTAACCCTAACCCTAACCCTAACCCTAACCCTAACCCTAACCCTAACCCTAACCCTAACCCTAACCTTAAACCTAACCTTAAACCTAAACCTAACCTTTACCCTCACCCTAAACCTAAACCTAACACCTAACCCTAACGCTAACCCTAACCTCACCCTGCCCCTAAATCTAACCATAACCCTAACCCTAAACTTAACCCTAACACTAACACTAAACCCTAACGCTAAACTTAACCCTAACCCTAAACCTAACCCCAAACCTAACCCTAAACCCTAACCCTAACCCTAACCATAAACCCAACCCCATATCCTAACCCTAACCCTAACCCTAATCCTAACCTTAACCCTAACCCTAACCCTTACCCTAAACCCAACCCTAACCCTAACCCTAACCCTAAACCTAACCCTAACGCTGAACCTTATCCTATCCCTAAACCTAACCCTAACCCTAAACCTAACCCCTAACCCCTAAACCTGACCCTAACCCTAACCCTAACCCTAACCCTAAACTTAACCCTAACCCTAACCCTAACCCTAACCCTAAACCCTAACCCTAACCCTAACCCTAACCCTAACCCTAACCCTAACCCTAACCCTAAACCTT
>JAUMJL010001030.1:177500-180000 GCA_033558185.1 Dromococcyx pavoninus
AACCCTAACCCTAAACTTAACAGTAATCCTAACCCTAAACCCTAACCCTAACCCTAATCCTAACCGTAAACCCAATCCTAACCCTAACACTAACGCTAACCCTAACCCTAAACCTAACCCTAAACCCAACCCTAACACCTAACCCTAACCCTAACCCTAACCTGGACCCTAACCCTAAAACCTAACCCTAACCCGAATCCTAACCGTAAAACTATCCCTAACCCTAACCCTAACCCGAAACCTAACCCTTACCCTCTCCCTAACCCGAACCTAACCCAAACCCTAACCCCTAAACCTGATCCTAACACTAACCCTACACTTAACACTAACCCTAACCCTAAATCCTAACCCTAAACCCAACCTTAACCCTAACCCTAACCCTAACCCTAAACCTAACCCCAACCCCAAACCCTAAACCTAACCCTAACCCTAACACTAACCCTAACCCTAACTCTAAACCTAACCCTTACCCTCTCCCTAACCCTCTCTATTTAACCCTAACCCTTACTTTAACCCTAAACATAACACCTAACCGTAACCCTAACCCTAACCCTAACACTAACCCTAACCCCTAACCCTAACCCCTAACCCTAACTCTAACCCTAACCCTAACCCTAACCCTAACCCTAACCCTAACCCTAACCCTAACCTGGACCCTAACCCTAAAACCTAACCCTAACCCGAATCCTAACCGTAACACTAACCCTAACCCTAACCCGAAACCTAACCCTAAACCTAACCCTTACTCTCACCCTAACCCTAAACCTAACACCTAACCCTAACCCTAAACCTAACATCACCCGACCCCTAAACCTACCTCTAACCCTAACCCTAAACCCTAACCCTAACTCTAACCCTAACCCTAACCCTAACCCTAACCCTAACCCTAACCCTAACCCTAAACCTAACCGCAACCCTAACCCTATACCCTAACCCTAACCCTAACCCCAACCCCATATCCTAACCCTAACCCTAACCCTAATCCTAATCTTAACCCTAACCCTAACCATTACCCTAAATCCAACCCTAACCCTAACCCTAAACCTAACCCTAACGCTGAACCTCATCCTATCCCTAACCCTAACCCTAACCCTAACCCTAACCCTAACCCTAACCCTAACCCTATCCCTAAACCTAAACCTAACCCTAACCCTAACCCTAACCCTAACCCTAACCCTAACCCTAACCCTAACTTTAAACCCTAACCCTAACCCTAACCCTAACCCTAACCCTAACCCTAAACCTTACCGCTAAACCTAACCCTAACCCTAAACACTAACACTAACCCTAACCCTAAACCTAACCCGCACTCTCACCCTAACCCTAACCCTAACCCTAACCATATCCCTAACCCTAAACTTAACGCTAACCCTAACCCTAAACCCTAACCCTAACAGTAAACTTCACCCTATCTCTAACCCTAACCCTAAACCCTAACCTTAACCCTAACCCTAACCCTAACCCTAACCCTAAACCTAAACCCAACCTTAACCCTAACCCTAACCCTAACCCTAACCCCAACCCCAACCCCTAATCCTAACCCTAACCCTAACCCTAACCCTAAACCCAACCTTAACCCTAACCCTAACACTAACCCGAAACCTAACCCTAAACCTAACCCTTACCCTCTCCCTAACCCTCTACCAAAACCTAACCCTTACCCTAACCCTAACCGTAAACCCTAACACTAACCCTAAACCTAACTCGAAAACTAACCCTAACCCTAACCCTATCCCTAAACCTAACCCCTAACCCTAAATCTAACCTAACCCAAACCCTAACCCCTAAACCTGACGCTAACCCTAACCCTAAACTTAACAGTAATCCTAACCCTAAACCCTAACCCTAACCCTAACCCTAACCCTAACCGTAAACCCAATCCTAACCCTAACACTAACGCTAACCCTAACCCTAAACCTAACCCTAAACCCAACCCTAACACCTAACCCTAACCCTAACCCTAACCTGGACCCTAACCCTAAAACCTAACCCTAACCCGAAACCTAACCGTAAAACTATCCCTAACCCTAACCCTAACCCGAAACCTAACCCTTACCCTCTCCCTAACCCTCTCCCTAACCCTAACCTAACCCAAACCCTAACCCCTAAACCTGATCCTAACCCTAACCCTACACTTAACACTAATCCTAAACCTAAATCCTAACCCTAACCCTAACCCTAACCCTAAACTCAATCCTAACCCTAACCCTAACGCTAACCCTAACCCTAACCATAACCCTAACCCTAACCCTAACCCTAACCCTAACCCTAACCCTAACCCTAAACCCAACCCTAACCCTAAACCTAAGCCTAACCCTAACCCTAACCCCCTAATACTAACTCGAACCCCTAAGCCTAAACATAACCCTAACCCTAACTCTAAACCCAACCACAACCCCTAACCTTAACTCCTAACCCTAACCTGGACCCTAACCCTAACCTTACCCTAACCCTAACCCTAACCCTAACCCTAACCCTAACCCTAACCCTAACCCTAACC
>JAUMJL010001030.1:185000-190000 GCA_033558185.1 Dromococcyx pavoninus
AACCCTTACCCTAAACCCAACCCTAACCCTAACCCTAAACCTAACCCTAACGCTGAACCTCATCCTATCCCTAAACCTAACCCTAACCCTAACCCCTAACCCCTAAACCTGACCCTAACCCTAACCCTAACCCTAAACTTAACCCTAACCCTAACCCTAACGCTAAACCCTAACCCTAACCCTAACCCTAACCCTAACCCTAACCCTAAACTTAACGCTAACCCTAACCCTAAACCCTAACCCTAACAGTAAACTTAACCCTAACTCTAATCCTAACCCTAAACCCTAACCTTAACCCTAACCCTAACCCTAACCCTAACCCTAACCCTAACACTAACACTAACCCTAACCCCAAACCTAACTCTAAACCCTAACCCTAACCCCAACCCCAAACCCTAACCCTAACCCTAACCCTAACCCTAACCCTAACCCTAACCCTAACCCTAAACCCAACCTTAACCCTAACCCTAAACCTAAACCTATCACCAACACCAACCCCTAACCCTAACCCTAACCCTAACCCTAACCCTAACCCTAACCCTAACCCTAACCCTAACTCTAACCCTAACCCTAACCCTAAACCCAACCTTAACCCTAACCCTAACACAAACCCGAAACCTAACCCTAACCCTAACCCTAAACCTAACCCTTACCCTCTCCCTAACCCTCTCTATTTAACCCTAACCCTTACTTTAACCCTAAACATAACATCTAACCGTAACCCTAACCCTAACCCTAACCCTAACCCCTAACCCTAACCCCTAACCCTAACTCTAACCCTAACCCTAACCCTAACCCTAACCCTAACCCTAACCCTAACCCTAACCCTAACCTGGACCCTAACCCTAAAACCTAACCCTAACCCGAATCCTAACCGTAACACTAACCCTAACCCTAACCCTAACCCTAACCCGAAACCTAACCCTAAACCTAACCCTTACTCTCACCCTAACCCTAAACCTAACACCTAACCCTAACCCTAAACCTAACATCACCCGACCCCTAAACCTACCTCTAACCCTAACCCTAAACTTAACCCTAACCCTAACCCTAACCCTAACCCTAACCCTAACCCTAACCCTAACCCTAACCCTAACCCTAAACCTAACCGCAACGCTAACCCTATACCCTAACCCTAACCCTAACCCTAACCCCAACCCCATATCCTAACCCTAACCCTAAACCTAATCCTAATCTTAACCCTAACCCTAACCCTCACCCTAAATCCAACCCTAACCCTAACCCTAACCCTAACCCTAACCCTAACCCTATCCCTAAACGTAACCCTAACCCTAACTCTAACCCTAACCCTAACCCTAACTTTAAACCCTAACCCTAACCCTAACCCTAACCCTAACCCTAAACTTAACCCTAACACTAACCCTAACCCTAAACCCTAACCCTAACCCTAACCCTAACCCTAACCCTAACCCTAAACCTTACCGCTAAACCTAACCCTAACCCTAAACACTAACACTAACCCTAACCCTAAACCTAACCCGTACTCTCACCCTAACCCTAACCCTAACCCTAACCATATCCCTAACCCTAAACTTAACGCTAGCCCTAACCCTAAACCCTAACCCTAACAGTAAACTTCACCCTAACCCTAACCCTAACCCTAAACCCAACCTTAACCCTAACCCTAACCCTAACCCTAACCCTAACCCTAACCCTAACCCTAACCCCAACCCCAACCCCTACTCCTAACCCTAACCCTAACCCTAACCCTAAACCCAACCTTAACCCTAACCCTAACACTAACCCGAAACCTAACCCTAAACCTAACCCTAACCCTCTCCCTAACCCTCTACCAAACCCTAACCCTTACCCTAACCCTAACCCTAAACCCTAACACTAACCCTAACCCTAACTCGAAAACTAACCCTAAACCTAACCCTATCCCTAAACCTAACCCCTAACCCTAAATCTAACCTAACCCAAACCCTAACCCCTAAACCTTACGCTAACCCTAACCCTAAACTTAACTGTAATCCTAACCCTAAACCCTAACCCTAACCCTAACCCTAACCGTAAACCCAATCCTAACCCTAACACTAACACTAACCCTAACCCTAACCCTAAACCTAAACCCAACCCTAACCCCTAATCCTAATCCTAACCCTAACCCGGACCCTAACCCTAAAACCTAACCCTAACCCGAATCCTAACCGTAAAACTAACCCTAACCCTAACCCCAACCCGAAACCTAAACCTTACCCTCTCCCTAACCCTCTCCCTAACCCTAACCTAACCCAAACCCTAACCCCTAAACCTGATCCTAACCCTAACCCTACACTTAACACTAATCCTAACCCTAAACCCTAACCCTAACCCTAACCCTAAGCCTAAACACAATCCTAACCCTAACCCTAACGCTAACCCTAACCCTAACCCTAACCCTAACCCTAACCCTAACCCTAACCCTAAACCCAACTCTAACCCTAAACCTAAGCCTAACCCTAACCCTTACCCCCTAATACTAACTCGAACCCCTAAGCCTAAACATAACCCTAACCCTAAATCTAAACCCAACCACAACCCCTAACCTTAACTCCTAACCCTAACCTGGACCCTAACCCTAAAACCTAAACCTAACCCGAATCCTAACCTTAACCCTAACCCTAAACCTAACCCTAACCCTAACCTTAACCCTAAACCTAACACCTAACCCTAACCATATCCTAACCCAAACCCTGACCCCTAAACCTGACCCTAACCCTAACCCTAAACTTAACACTAATCCTAACCCTAACCCTAACCCTAACCCGAACCCTAACCCAAACCCTAACCCCTAAACCTGACCCTAACCCTACCCCTAACCCTAACCCTAGCCCTAACCCTAAACCTTACCACTAACCCTAACTCTAACCCTAACCCTAAACATCAACATTAACCCTAACTGTAAACCTAACCCTCACCCTAACCCTAACCGTAACCCGAACCCTAACCCTAACCCTAACCCGAAACCTAACACTAAACCTAACCCTTACTCTCACCCTAACCCTAAACCTACCCCTAATCCTAACCCTAACCTCGCACCCCTAAACCTGACCCTAACCCTAACACTAACCCTGACCACTAACCCTAACCCTATCCCTTACCCTAACCTTAACCCTAACCCGAACCCTAACCCTAACCCTAACCCTAATCCTAAACCCTAACACTAACCCTAACCCCAACACCTAAACCTAACCCTAACCCTAAGACTAACCCTAACCCTAACCCGAACTCTAACCCTAACAATAACACTAAACCCAAGCCCAGCCCCTAAACCTAAGCCTAACCCAAACCCTAACCCTAACACTAAAGCCTATCCCTAACCCTAACGCCTAATCCTAACACTAACCCTAACCCTAAAACCTAACCCTAACCTTAACCCTAACCCCAACTCATAACCCTAAACCTAAAATTAACCCTAACCCCAACCAGAACACCTAACCATACCCCTACCCCTACACCTACCCCTACCCCTACCCCTAACCCTAACCCTAACCCTAACCCTTACCCTCACCCTAACCCTAAACCTAACACCTAACCCTAACCCTAACCCGAAACCTAACCTTAAACCTAACCCTAACCCTAACCCCTAACCACAAACCCCTAAACCTGACCCTAACCCTAACCCTAAACTTAACCCTAACACTAACACTAAACCCTAACCCTAAACTTAACCCTAACCCTAACCCTAACCCTAAACCTAACCCCAACCCTTACCCTAAACCCTAACCCTAACCCTAACCCTAAACCCAACCCCATCTCCTAACCCTAACCCTAACCCTAATCCTAATCTTAACCCTAACCCTAACCCTTACCCTAAACCCAACCCTAACCCTAACCCTAAACCTAACCCTAACGCTGAACCTCATCCTATCCCTAAACCTAACCCTAACCTTAACCCCTAACCCCTAACCCCTAAACCTAACCCTAACCCTAACCTGGACCCTAACCCTAAAACCTAACCCTAACCCAAATCCTAACCGTAACACTAACCCTAACCCTAACCCGAAACCTAACCCTAAACCTAACCCTTACTCTCACCCTAACCCTAAACCTAACACCTAACCCTAACCCTAAACCTAACATCACCCGACATCTAAACCTACCTCTAACCCTAACCCTAAACTTAACCCTAACACTAACACTAAACCCTAAACCTAAACTTAACCCTAACCCTAACCCTAACCCTAACCCTAACCCTAACCCTAACCCTAACCCTAAACCTAACCGCAATCCTAACCCTATACCCTAACCCTAACCCTAACCCTAACCCCAACCCCATATCCTAACCCTAACCCTAACCCTAATTCTAATCTTAACCCTAACCCTAACCCTTACCCTAAATCCAACCCTAACCCTAACCCTAACCCTAAACCTAACCCTAACGCTGAACCTCATCCTATCCCTAACCCTAACCCTAACCCTAACCATAACCCTAGCCCTAACCCTAACCCTATCCCTAAACCTAACCCTAACCCTAACCCTAACCCTAACCCTAACCCTAACCCTAACTTTAAACCCTAACCCTAACCCTAACCCTAACCCTAACCCTAACCCTAACCCTAACCCTAAACCTTACCGCTAAACCTAACCCTAACCCTAAACACTAACACTAACCCTAACCCTAAACCTAACCCGTACTCTCACCCTAACCCTAACCCTAACCCTAACCCTAACCATATCCCTAACCCTAAACTTAACGCTAACCCTAACCCTAAACCCTAACCCTAAGAGTAAACTTCACCCTATCTCTAACCCTAACCCTAAACCCTAACCTTAACCCTAACCCTAACCCTAACCCTAAACCTAAACCCAAACTTAACCCTAACCCTAACCCTAACCCTAACCCCAACCCCAACCCCTAATCCTAACCCTAACCCTAACCCTAACCCTAAACCCAACCTTAACCCTAACCCTAACACTAACCCAAATCCTAACCCCTAAACCTGACGCTAACCCTAACCCTAAACTTAACAGTAATCCTAACCCTAAACCCTAAC
>JAUMJL010001030.1:205000-233049 GCA_033558185.1 Dromococcyx pavoninus
ACCCTAACCCTAAACCTAACACCTAAACCTAACCCTAACCTAACCCAAACCCTAACCCCTAAACCTGACCCTAACCTTAACCCTAAACTTAACACTAATCCTAACCCTAACCCTAACCCTAACCCTAACCCTAATCCTAACCCTAACCCTAACCCTAACCCTAACCCTAACCCTAACCCAAACCCTAACCCCTAAACCTGACCCTAACCCTAACCCTAAACTTAACACTAATCCTAACCCTAACCCTAATCCTAACCCTAACCCTAACCCTAACCCTAACCCTAACCCTAACCTTAACCCTAACCCTAACCCTAAACCTTACCGCTAACCCTAACCCTAACCCTAACCCTAAACACTAACATTAACCCTAACTCTAAACCTAACCCTCACCCTAACCCTAACCGTTACCCTAACCCTAACCCGAAACCTAACCCTAAACCTAACCCTTACTCTCACGCTAACCCTAAACCTAACACCTAACCCTAACCCTAACCCTAACATCACCCGACCCCTAAACCTACCCGTAACCCTAACCCCTAACACCTAACCCCTAACCCCCAAACCTGACTCTAACCCTAACCCTAACCGTAAACTTAACCGTAACCCTAACCCTAAACCCTAACCCTAACCGTAAACTTAACCCTAACCCTAACCCTAAACCATAACCCTAACCTTAACCCTAACCCTAACCCTAATCCTAAGCCTAACACTTACCCTAAACCCTAACCCTAACTCAACCCCTAACCCTAACACTAACCCTAACCCTAAACACTAACACTAACCCTAACTCTAAACCTAACCCTCACCCTAACGCTAACCCTAACCCTAACCCTAACACTAACACTAACCCGAAACCTAACCCTAAACCTAACCTTAACCCTAAACCTAACCTTTACCCTCACCCTAACCCTAAACCTAACCCCTAACTTTAACCCTAAGCTCACCCTACCCTTAAACCTAACCATAACCCTAACCCCAAAATCGGCTGAGAAAACCAAAAATGGGCTTAGGGACCCAAAATTGATTGAGGAACCAAAAAATGGACTGAGAAACCCAAAAACAGGCTGGGAAAGAAAAAAAAATGGATTGAAGAATCCCAAAAACGTGCTGACGAACCCAAAAATGAATTGAGGAACCCAGAAATGGCCTGAGAGACCAAAAAATGTGCTGTTGGCCAAAAAATTGATTGAAACAAACAGAAATGAATTGAGGAACCCAAAAATTGACTGACTGACCCAAAACTGTATTGAAGAACCCAAAAATGGATTGAGGAACCCAGAAATGGGTGAGAAAATCAAAAATGGTTTAACCAAACCAAAAATGAACTGAAGAACTCCAAAATAGGCTGAGGGACACAGAAATGGAATGAGAGAGAAAAATATGGGCTGAGGAACCCAAAAATTGACTGAGGAACCCAAAAATGGATTGAGAAAACAAAAAATGGGCTGAGAAACCCAGAAGTGCAATGAGGAAATCAAAAATAGATTGATAAACACAAAAATTGTCTGAGAAACAAAAAAATGGACTGAAGAACCCAAAAATGGATTGAGGAACCCAGAAATGGGCTGAGAGACCCAAAAATGGATTGAGGGACCCAAAAATGGACTTAGGAACTCCAAAATTGTCTGAGGGATCCAAAAATAGATTGAGGAACCCAAAAATTGGCTGACTGACTCAAAAATGGATTGAGGAACACCCAAAATGGGTGAGAAAATAAAAAATGGTTTACCAAACCAAAACTGAACTGAGAACCCGAAAATGTGCTGAGGGACTCCAAAATGGGCTGAGGGACCCAAAAATTGAATGAGAGAGCAAAAAAATGGGCAGAAGGACTTAAAAATAAATTGAGGATATCAAAAATAGGCTGAATAAACCAAAAATGGACTGAGGAACCCAAAAATGGATTGAGGAAACCAAAAATGGGCTGAGTGAACAAGACATGGATTGAGGAACCCAAAAATGGACTGAGGAACCCAAAAATAGATTGAGGACCCAAAAATGTCCTAGGACACCCAAAAATAGATTGAGGAACCCAAAAATGGATTGAGGAACCCAAAAATGGTTTGAGGAACCCAAAAGTCAGCTGAGAAACCCAAAAATGGGCTGGTGAACCCAAAAATGAATTGAGGAACCCAGAAATGTCCTGAGGGAACCAAAACTATATTGAGGGACCCAAAAACGGGCTTAAGAATCCAAAAATGGGCTGAGGGATCCAAAAATCGTTTGAGGAACCCAAAAATTGGCTGACTGACCCAAAAATGTATTGAGGAACACCAAAAATGGGCAGACGAACCCAAAAATCAATTGAAGAACCCCCAAAACGGGCTGAGAAACCCAAAAACGGACTCAGAAACTAAAAAATGGGCTGAGAATACAAAAAAAATGGATTGAGGAACTCAAAAATGGGTGAGAAAACCAAAAATGGGCTGAGGGACCAAAAAATTGGGTTGAGAAACCCAAAAAATGGACTGAGGAACCCAAAAGTCGGCTGAGAAACCCAAAAATGGACTCAGGAACCCAAAAATAGATTGAGGAAAACAAAAATGTGCTGCAAGACCCAAAAATGTCCTAGGATGCCCGAAAATAGATTGAGGATCCCAAAACTGGATTGAGGAATCCAGAAATGGGCTGAGAGACCCAAAACTGTATTGAGGATCCCAAAAATGGATTGAGGAACCCAAAAATGGGTGAGAAAACCAAAAATGGTTTGACCAAACCAAAAATGAACTGAGGAACTCCAAAATAGGCTGAGGGACCCAAAAATGGAATGAGAGAGAAAAATATGGGCTGAGGAACCCAAAAATTGACTGAGGAACCCAAAAATGGATTGAGGAAACAAAAAATGGACTGAGAAACCCAAAAGTCCACTGAGGAAAGCAAAAATAGATTGAGAAACACAAAAATAGGCTGAAAAACCCCAAAAAAGGCTTGGAAACTGAAAACTGGGCTGGGAAAACCCAAAAATGTATTGAGGAACCCCCAAAAATGGGCTGAGAGAACCAAAAAGGGGCTGAAAGACCAAAAACGGACTGAGAAACCAAAAATGTCATGTGTAAACCAAAAATGGATTGAGGAACCCAAAAATGGGTGAGAAAGCCAAAAATGGTTTGACCAAACCAAAAAAGAACTGAGGGACCCGAAAATGTGCTGAGGGACTCCAAAATGGGCTGAGGGACCCAAAAATGGAATGAGAGAGCAAAAAATGGTCTGAGGGACTCAAAAAAAGATTGAAGATAACAAAAATGGGCTGAGGAACACAAAAATGGACTGAGGAACCCAAAAACAGATTGAGGAACCCCATAATGGGCTGAGGAACCCAAAGATGGTTTACCAAACCAAAAAAGAACTGAGGAACCCGGAAATGTGCTGAGGGACTCCAAAATGGGCTGAGGGACCCAGAATGTAATGAGAGAGCAAAAAATGGGCTGAGGGACTCAAAAATGGATTGAGGATATGAAAAATGGGTTGAGAATTCCAAAAATGGACTGACGAACCCAAAAATGGATTGAAGAAACCAAAAATGGGCTGAGAAAGCCAAAAGTGCACTAAGGAAAGCAAAAATGGATTGAGAAACACAAAAATGGGCTGAGAAACCAAAAAATGGCCTTGGAAATCCATTAATGGGCTTGGAACCTCAAAAACAGTCTGAGAAACCAAAAATGGCCTGGGAAACCCAAAAATCGATTGCGGATACCAAAAATAGATTAAGAAACTCAAAAATGGGCTGACGGACCCAAAAATGGAATATGAAACCCAAAAATGGACTGAGTGACCAAGACATCGATTGAGGAACCCAAAAATGGATTGAGGAACCCAAAAATGAGCTGAGGAACCCAAAAATGGATTGAGGAAGCCATAAATGGCCAGAGGAACCCAAAAATGGATTGAGAACCCCAGAAATGGGCTAACAAACCCAAAAATGAATTGAGGAACCCAGAAATGGCTTAAGAACACCAAAATGGGCTGAGAGATGCAAAAATGGATTGAAAAAAACAAAAATGAATTGAGGAACGCAAAAATTGGTTGACTGACGCAAAAAATGAGTTGAGGAACCCTAAAAATGGACTGACGAGCCCAAAAATTGATTGAGGAAACCAAAACGGGTTGAGAAACCCAAAAATGGACTCAGAAAATCAAAAATGGTCTGAGAATGCAAAAAAATGGATTAAAGAACCCAAAAATGGGTGAGAAAACCAAAAATGGTTTGACCAAATCAAAAATGGACTTAGAAACCCAAAAATGGATTGAGGAACCCAAAAATGGGTTGAGAAACAAAAGAAATGGTTCGAGGAATCGAAAAATAGGTTGAGAAAACCAAAAATGGGCTAAATGACGAAGACATGGATTGAAAAACCCAAAAATGGATTGAGGAACCCAAAAATGGTCTGAAAAGCCTAAATATGGGGTGAGAAACCCAAAATTGGATTGAGGAAACCAAAAACGGATTGAGAAACCTAAAATGGACGGAGAAACCCAAAAATGGATTGAGGAACCCCAAAATCGGCTGATAAACCCAAAAATGGGCTGAAGGACACAAAATGGATTGAGGAACCCAAAAATAGATTGAGAAACCCCAAAATGGGCTGGGAAAGAAAAAAATGGATTGAAGAACCCCAAAAATGGACTGACGAACCCAAAAATGAATTGAGGAACCCCCAAAATGGGCAGAGTAACCCAAAAATGGACTCAGAAACTCAAAAATGGGCGGAGAATAAAAAAAAATGGATTGAAGAAGACAAAAATGGGTGAGAAAACCAAAAATGGTTTGACCAAACCAGAAATGAACTGAGGGAACCGAAAATGTGCTGAGGGACTCAAAAATGGGCTGAGAAACACAAAAAAAGGGCTTGGAATCCTAAAAATGTCCTAGGCAACCCAAAAATGGATTGAGGAATCCATACATGGGCTGAGGAACCCAAAAAATAGATTGAGGAACCCAAAAATGGATTGAGAAACCTAAAAATGGACTGGGAAACCAAAAAATAGATTGAGGTACCAATAAATGGTTTGAGGAACACAAAAATCGGGAGAGAAACCCAAAAATTGTCTGGGAAAGCAAAGAAATGAATTGAATAACCCCAAAAATGGGCTGACGAATCAAAAAATGAATTGAGGAACCCAGTAATGGGCTGAGGGACCCAAAAATGTATTGAGGGACCCAAAAATGGGCTTAAGAACCCCAAAATGGGCTTAGGGATGCAAAAACTGACTGAGGAACCCAAAAATGGATTGAGGAATTCAAAAATAGATTGAGGTAGAAACCAAAAATGGGCTGAGAAAGCCAAAAATGGGCTTGGAGAGCAGCAAAAGCACGGTTCCGAGGCAAGAAGCAGACTGGAAGGCGTACCTGTGTGTGATGAACAGATTCTTGACGAATATATTGACAAGGAACTGATTTCAGATCGAAGAGTACACAGAAAACCTTATCTCTCCATGTTCTGTGCATCCAGAGTCTGCTGAGAAAGCCCATGTTAATATGAATCGCTCGGCACTGGACTGCTACCAGTTCTTTTGATTACTTGTTCTGCGCAGACGAAGGCAGAGGATGATCTTGCAAGGTGAAACATTTCTCGTCTCACAGGTTTTCTTTTTTGAGCAACATCTAGACGTTTTACAGTGATTCCGCCGCAAACTGCTGAGATGGATGAAGATTCAAATGACTGCTGCTATCGGAGGGAAGAAGACCGACTGCATTTCTGTGTCTTTGAAACGGGTGCACGAAGAAAACTTTTGACAGCAACACATTTCAGCGCTAGCAGTTCTCAGACAGCTTTACTTCTTAGTGTAAAGAACCTGTGAAGCCGGAGTCTGCTGAGAATGCCCAAGAATGAGCGGGAGCTTGTTCGAATAAGCAAGAGCGCACAGGTTCGAATAAGCAAGAGGCACAACCTCCCCAAAGGTTGCAACGTCCGCTGCCGAAGGAGCTTGCGGGTAACCGGTTTCCTCTAGCAGCCAGACCCCGGCGTTTTACAGTCATGTGGAAGAGCTGTGTCAAAGACGGCAGAAGAGAGCAGAGAAAGCACGGTTCCGAGGCAAGAAACAGACTGGAAGGCGTACCTGTGTGTGATGAACAGATGCCTGATGAATATATTTGCATGGAAGAAATTTCAGGTCTAACAGTATACAGAGACACTTATCTCTCGATGTAAAGCTTCCGTGCATCCCGAGTCTGCTGGGAAGCACATGAAAATATGAATCGCTCATCACTGGTTCGTTTGATTACTTGTAGTGCGCAGACGAAGGCAGAAGGTGAGCTTGCAGTGTGAAACATTTCTCGGCTGACAGGTTTTTTTTTCTGAGCAACATCTACACGTTTTACACTGATGCGGCTACTAATTGCGGTGATGGATGAAGATTCAAATGACTGCTGCTATCGGAGGGTGTGAGCAGACCGACTGGTTTGCTGTGGCTTTGAAACCAATGCACGAAGATAACTTTTGACAACAACACGTTTCAGCGCTAGAAATTCACAGACAGCTTTACCTCTTAGTGTAAACAACTTGTGCAGCCGGAGTCTCGTGAGAATGCCCAGGAAGACGCGCGAAGCTTGCTCGACTCAGCAAGAGCACACAGGCTCTCTACCCGTTGGTTTCAACCTCCGCAGCCAAATGAGCTGGCGGGGTAAATCTTTTTTCTTCTAGCAGGCAGACCCCGGCGTTTTACGATCATGTGGAAGAGCTGTGCCAGAGACGGCAGAAGAGAGCAGAGAAGGCACGGCCCCGAGGCAAGAAACAGACTGAAAGGCATATCTATGTGTGATGCCTGACGAATATATTGACAAGGAACCGATTTCAGATCTAATAGAACACATGAAAATCTTATCTCTCGATGTAAATGTTCCGTGCATCCGGAGTCCGCTGAGAAAGCTCATGTTAACATGAATTGCTCGTCACTGGACTCTTACCAGATCGTTCGATTACTTGTTCTGCGCAGACGAAGGCAGAGGATGATCTTGCAGGGTGAAACATTTCTCGGCTGACAGGTTTTCTTTTCTGAGCAACATCTAGACGTTTTACAGTGATGCCTCTGCAAACTACTGAAATGGAGGAAGATTCAAATGACTGCTGCTATCGGAGGGTGTGAGCAGACAGACTGGTTTGCTGTGTCTTTGAAACCGGTGCAAGAAGAAAACTTGACAGCAACAAGTTTCAGCGCTAGCAGTTCGCAGACAGCTTCACCCCACTTAGTGTAAAGAACCTGTAGAGCCGGAGTCTGCTCAGAGTGCCCAAGAATGCGGGCGAAGCTTGTTCGAATAAGCAAGAGCGCACAGGTTCTCTCCCCGGAGGATGCAACCTCCGCTGCCCAAGGAGGTTCCCTCTAGGAGCCAGACCCCGGCGTTTTACAGTCATGCAGAAGAGCTGTGGCAAAGACGGCAGAAGAGAGCAGCGAAAGCACGGTTCCGAGGCAAGAAGCAGACTGGAAGGCGTACCTGTGTGTGATGAACAGATTCTTGACGAATATATTGACAAGGAACGGATTTCAGATCGAAGAGTACACAGAAAACCTTATCTCTCCATGTTCTGTGCATCTGGAGTCTGCTGAGAAAGCACATGTTAATATGAACAGCTCGTCACTGCACCGTTAGCAATTCATTTGATTACATGTCCTGCGCAAAGGCAGAGGATGATCTTGCAGGATGAAACATTTCTCGGCTGACAGGTTTTCTTTTCAGAGCAACACCTAGACGTTTTACAGTGATGCGGCTGCTTAATGCAGAGATGAATGAAGATTCAAATGACTGCTGCTGCTATCGGAGGGTGTGAGCAGACAGACTGGTTTGCTGTGGCTTTGAAACCAATGCACGAAGATAACTTTTGACAACAACACGTTTCAGCGCTAGAAATTCGCAGACAGCTTTACCTCTTAGTCTAAAGAACCTGTGAAGCCGGCGTCTGCTGAGAGTGCACAGGAATGCGCGTGAAGCTTGTTCGACTAAGCAAGAGCGCACAGGCTCTCTCCCAGGAGGTTTCAACCTCCGCTGCCGAAGGAGCTTGCGGGGTAACCGGTTCCCTCTAGCAGCCAGACCGCGGCGTTTTACAGTCATGCGGAAGAGCTGTGGCAGAGACGGCAGAAAAGAGCAGAGAAAGCACGGTTTCGAGGCAAGAAGCAGACTGGAAGGCGTACCTGTGTGTGATGAACAGATGTCTGATGAATATATTTACATGGAACAAATTTCAGGTCTAACAGTATACAGAGACACTTATCTCTCGATGTAAAGCTTCCGTGCATCCCGAGTCTGCTGGGAAGCACATGAAAATATGAATCGCTCATCACTGGTCTATTACCAGTTCGTTTGATTACTTATAGTGCGCAGACGAAGGCAGAAGGTGAGCTTGCAGTGTGAAACATTTCTCGGCTGACAGGTTTTCTTTTCTGAGCAACATCTACACGTTTTACACTGATGCGGCTACTAATTGCGGTGATGGATGAAGATTCAAATGACTGCTGCTATCGGAGGGTGTGAGCAGACCGACTGGTTTGCTGTGGCTTTGAAACCAATGCACGAAGATAACTTTTGACAACAACACGTTTCAGCGCTAGAAATTCACAGACAGCTTTACCTCTTAGTGTAAACAACTTGTGCAGCCGGAGTCTCGTGAGAATGCCCAGGAAGACGCGCGAAGCTTGCTCGACTCAGCAAGAGCTCTCTACCCGTTGGTTTCAACCTCCGCAGCCAAACGAGCTGGCGGGGTAAATCTTTTTTCTTCTAGCAGGCAGACCCCGGCGTTTTACGATCATGTGGAAGAGCTGTGCCAGAGACGGCAGAAGAGAGCAGAGAAAGCACGGCCCCGAGACAAGAAACAGACTGAGAGGCATATCTCTGTGTGATGCCTGAGGAATATATTTACAAGGAACCGATCTCAGATCTAATAGAACACATGAAAATCTTATCTCTCGATGTAAATGTTCCGTGCATCCGGAGTCTGCTGAGAAAACACATGTTAACATGAATCGCTCGTCACTGGACTGTTACCAGTTCGTTCGATTACTTGTTCTGTGCAGACGAAGGCAGAGCATGATCCTGCGGGGTGAAGCATTTCTCGGCTGACGTTTTCTTTTCTGAGCAATATCTAGACGTTTTACTGTGATGCCTCTGCAAACTGCTGAGATGGATGAAGATTCCAATGACTGCTGCTATCGGAGGGAATTAGCAGACTGAATTGTTTTCTGTGTCTTTGAAACGGGTGCACGAATAAAACTTTTGACAGCAACACGTTTCAGCGCTAGCAGTTCTCGGACAGCTTTACCCCATTTAGTGTAATGAACCTGTGGAGCCGGAGTCTGCTAAGAGTGCCCAGGAGTGCGCGCGAAGCTTGGTCCGCGAAGCAAGAGCACACAAGCTCTCTACCCGTAGGTTTCAAGCTCCGCGGTCGTACAATCTTGCCAGCTTAATCGTTTGTCATTTAGCAGCCAAATCATGGCGTTTTAGTGCTAAGAACAGCTGTGCCAGAGACGGCAGAAGAGAACAGAGAAGGCTCCCAGGAACGAAGAAGACGTTTTACAGTGATGTGGCTGCTAATTGCAGAGACGCATGAAGATACAAATGACTGCTGCTATCGGAGGGAATGAGCAGACCGGAAGGTTTTCTGTGACTTCGAAACCGGTGAACGAACAAAACCTTTGACAGCAACAGGTTTCAGAGCAGACAGACCCCGGCAATTTACAGCCATGCGGAAGAGATGTGGCAGAGACGGCAGAAGAGAGCAGAGAAGGCATGGCTCCGAGGCAAGAAATGGGCTGAAGAACTCAAAAACGCATTTAGGAACCCAAAAATCGGCAGAGGTACTAAAAATGGACAGAGGAACACAAAAAATAAACTCAGGGACTCCTAACTGGCTTGAAAAAAAAAAAGGCTGAGAAACACAAAAATGCATTGAGCAGCCCTAAAATGGGCCGAGGGACCTAAAAATGCCTTGCGCAAATAGAAAAAGGGTCGAGGGATGCAAAAATGAACTGAGGGTACCAAAAATGGGCTGAGGCACCCAATAAATGGATTGAGGAACCTAAAAATGGGCTGAAGAAACCAAAAATGCATTGAGGAACCAGAAAAAGGGTCGAGGGACCCAAAAATGGATCGAGGGACCTAAAATGACAGGTCAGAACCGAAAATGACATGAGAAACAAAAAAATGGGCTGAAAAACCCCAAAATGGGCTGAAGACATAAAAATGGGCTGAGGAATTCAAAAATGGACTGAGTGACCCAAAAATGCATTGAGGAACCCAAAAATGGATTTAGGAACCTAAAAATGGGCCGAGGTACCAAAAAATGCATTGAGGAAACAGAAAAAAAGCCGAGGGACCCAAAATGGATTGAGGGACCAAAAAAGGGATGAGGGAGCCAAAAATGGATTGTAAACCCCCAAAATCAGCTGCGGGACCGAAAAATAGATAGAGGAACACAACAATAGACTGAGGGACTCCAAAATGGCTTGAGAAACCAAAAAAATGGGCTGAGAAACACAAATATGGATTGAGTAAACCAAAAATGGTCTGAAAAACCCAAAAATGGATTGAGTGACCCAAAAATGGGCTGAGGAACCAAAAAAATGGGCTGAGGAAACAAAAAATGGATTTAGGAACATAAAAATGGGCCAAGGGACCCAAAAATGCATTGAGGAACCAGAAAAAGGGCCGAGGGGCCCAAAAATGGATGGAGGGACCCAAAAAATGGACAGAGGAACACAATAATAGACTGAAGGACTCCAATCAGTCCTGAGAAACAAAAAAAATAGCCTGAGAAACAAAAAAATGAACTGAGAATCATTGAGAATCCTCAAAAAGGGCTGAAAGAACCAAAAATGGGTAGAAAAACCCCAAAATGCATTGAGAGACCCCAAAATGGACTGAGGAAACAAAAAACAAACTGAGGGACCCAAAAATGGACTGAGGAAACCAAAAATGGATTGAGGAACACAAAACCGGGCTGAGGGACCTCAAAAATCGCTTGAGAAACAGAAAAAATGGACTGAGAAAAAAAAAGCATTGAGGAACCAGAAAAATGGTCTGAGAAACAGAAAAATGGCTAGAAAACCTCCAAACCAGACTAAGAGACCCAAAAAGGGACTGAGGAAACCAAAAACCGGACTGAGGAACCCAAAAATGGACTGAAGAACCCCAAAATGGTCTGAGAAACCTGAAAATGGATTGAGGAACCAAAAAAATGGGCTGAGGGACCCAAAAATGGATTGAGGAACAAAAAATGGGCAGTCAGACCCCAAAACGACTTTAGAAAAAAAAAATGGTCTGAGAAACGCAAAAATGGGTTGAAGGCCTAAATAATCGGCTGAGGAACCCAAAAATGGATTGAGAAACCCGAAAAAAGGGCCGAGGGACCCAAAAATGGATTGAGGGACCCAAAAATGGGCTGAAGAAGTCAAAAATAGATTGAGGAACCTAAAAATCGGCAGAGGGACACAAAAATGGACAGAGGAACACAGGAATAGACTGAGGGACTGCAATCTGAATTGAGAAACAAACAAATGGGCTGAGAAATACAAAAACGCATTGAGCAACCCGTAAATTGGCTGAAGAACCCAAAAATGGGTTGAGGAACCCAAAAATGGACTGAGGAAACCAAAAATGGATTTAGAAATCCAAAAAAGGGGCCAAAGAACGCAAAATGGACTGAGGGACACGAAAATGGGCTGAGAAACACAAAAATAGAAGGGCGAAACCAAAAATACGCTGAGGGACTCCAACATGGCTTGAGAAACAAAAAAAAATGGGCGGAGGAACCCAAAAATGCATTGAGGAACCCAAAAATGGGTTGAGGGACCCAAAAAGGAATTGAGGAACCAGAAAAAGGGCCGAGGGACCCAAAAATTGACAGAGGAACACAAAAATAGACTTTGGGCCTCCAATCTTGCTTGAGGAAAAAAAAATGGGCTGTGAAACACAAAAATGCATTGAGAAACTTGAAAATGAGCTGAGGAACCCAAAAAATGGATTGAGGAACCCAAAAATTGCCTGGGGAACCAAAAAATAGTTTGAGGAACCCCAAAATGGACTGAGGAACCCACAAATGGATTTAGAAATCCAAAAAAAGGGGCTGAGGAAACCAAAAATGGTTAGAGGGACCCAAAAATGGGCTGAGAAACACTAAAATAGATGGGTGAAACAAAAAAAAAGGCTGAGGGACTCCAAAATGGCTTGAGAAACAAGAAAATAGGCTGAGAAACACAAAAATGGTTTGGAGAAACCAAAAATGGGCTGAGGGAACGAAAAATGGATTGAAAAACCAAAAAATTGACTGAGAGACCCCAAAATGGACAGAGGAAATAAAAAAAGAACTGAGAGACCGAAAAATGGGCTGAGAAACGTAAAAATAGATTGAGTGACCCAAAAATGGGCTGAGGAACCCGAAAATGGATAGACGAACGAAGCAATGGGCTGAGGAAAACAAAAATGGATTGAGGAAACTAAAAATGGGCCGAGGAACCAAGAAATGCATTGAGGAACCAGAAAAAAGGCCGAGGGACCCAAAAATGGATTGAGGGACCAAAAATTGTCTGTCAGACCCCAAAATGGCTTGGGAAACATAAAAATATGGTGAGACCACAAAAATGGGCAGAGGAACCCAAAAACTAATTGAGGAACCAGAAAAAGGGCCGAGGGACTAAAAAATGGATTGAGGGGCCCCAAAATGGGATGAGGGAGCCAAAAATGGATTGTAAACCCCAAAAATCAGCTGCGGGACCCAAAAATAGATAGAGGAACACAACAATAGACTGAGGGACTCCAAAATGGCTTGAGAAAACAAAAAAATGGGCTGAGAAACACAAATATGGATTGAGGAACCCAAAAATGGGCTGAGAAACTCCAAAATGGATTGAGTGAGTCAATAATAGGCTGAGGAAACCAAAAATGGATAGAGGAACCAAAAAATGATCTGAGGAAACCAAAAATAGATTGAGGAACATAAAAATGGGCCGAGGGACCCCAAAATACATTGAGGGACCGAAAAATGCATTGAGGGACCAAAAATGGGCGGTCAGACTACAAAATGACTTGAGAAGCCATGAAATGGGCTGAGAAAACCAGAAATGGGTTGAAGGCCTAAAATAGGCTGAGGAACCAAAAAATGGATTGAGAAACCAGAAAAACGGGCCAAGGGATTCAAAAATGGTTTGAGGGACCCAAACATAGGCTGAGGAACCTAAAATTGGATTGAGAAACCCAAAAATCAGCGGAGAGACCCAGAAATGGACAGAGGGACACAAAAATAGACTGAGGGATTCCAATCATGCTTGAGAAACAAAAAAATGGGCTGAGAAACAGAAAAATGGATTGAGGGAGGTGAAAATGGGCTGAGAGACCCCAAAATAGATTGAGAATATAAAAAAAATGGGCTGAAACCCCCAAAAATGGACTGAGGGACCCCAAAATTGGCTGAGGAACCAAAAAATGTTTTGAGGAAACTCAAATTGGGCTGAGGAACCCAAGAAAGTGTTGAAGGCCTAAAAAATCAGCTGAGGAAGCCAAAAATAGATTGAGAAACCCGAAAAAAGGGCCGAGGGACCCAAAAATGGATTGAGGGACCCCAAAATGGGATGAGGGAGCCAAAAATGGATTGTAAACCCCAAAAATCAGGTGTGGGACCGAAAAATAGATAAAGGAACACAACAATAGACTGAGGGACTCCAAAATGGCTTGAGAAACCAAAAAAAGGGGCTGAGAAACACAAATATGGAGTGAGGAACCCAAAAATGGGCTGAAAAACCCAAAAATGGATTGAGTGACCCAAAAATGGTCTGAGAAACCCAAAAATGGATTGAGTGACCCAAAAATAGGCTGAGGAAACAAAAAATTGATAGAGGAACCTAAAAATGGGCCAAGGGACCCAAAAATGCATTGAGAAAGCAGAAAAAGGGCCGAGGGGCCCAAAAATGGATTGAGGGACCAAAATGGGCAATCAGACCACAAAATGAGTTGAGAAACAAAAAAATGCACTGAGAAACTCAAAAATCGGTTGAAGGCCTAAAAAATAAGCTGAGGAACCCAAATATGGATTTAGAAATCCTAAACAGTGGACAAGGAACCCAAAAATGCACTGAGGGACCCAAAAATGGGCTGAGAAACACAAAAATAGAAGGGCAAAACCAAAAATGGGCTGAGAGACTCCAAAATGGCTTGAGAAACAAAAAAAATGGGCTGAGAAAAACAAAAATAGATTCTGGAACCCAAAGATGGGCTGAGGGACCTAAAAAAAGATTGAAAAACCCAAAAATGGACTGAGAGACACGAAAATGGACTTAGGAAACAAAAACCAGACTGAGGGACCCAAAAATGGATTGAGGAACACAAAACCGGGCTGAGGGACCCCAAAAATGGCTTGAGAAACAAAAAAAACGGGCTGAAAAAAAAAAAAGGAATTGAGGAACCCAAAAATGGTCTGAGAAACACAAAAATGGCTTGAAAACCTCCAAACCAGACTAAGAGACCCTGAAATGGACTGAGGAATCCAAAAACAGACTGAGGAAACAAAAAACAGACTGAGGAACCCAAAAATGGACTGAAGAACCCCAAAATGGTCTGAAAAACCTGAAAATGGATTGAGTGACCAAAAAATGGGCTGAGGAACCCAAAAATGGATTGAGGAAAAAAAAATGCGCGATCAGACCCCAAAACGACTTGAGAAACAAAAAAATGGTCTGAGAAACGCAAAACTGGGCTTAAGGCCTAAATAATCGGCTGAAGAAGCCAAAAATGGATTGAGAAACCCTAAAAAAAGGGCCGAGGGACCCAAAAATGGATTGACGGACCAAAAATGGGCTGAAGAAGCCAAAAATGGATTGAGGAACCTAAAAATCGGCGGAGGGACACAAAAATGGACAGAGGAACACAGAAATAGACTGAGGGACTGCAATCTGCCTTGAGAAACAAACAAATGGGCTGAGGAACCAGAAAAAGGGCCGAGGGACCCAAAAATGGATTGAGGGACCGAAACATAGGCTGAGGAACCGAAAATTGGATTGAGAACCGCAAAAATCAGCGGAGAGAGCCAGAAATGGACAGAGGAACACAAAAATAGACTGAGGGATTCCAATCATGCTTGAGAAACAAAAAAATGGGTTGAGAAACAGAAAAATGGATTGAGGGAGCTGAAAATGGGCTGACAGACCGCAAAATGGATTGAGAATATAATAAAAATGGGCTGAAACCCCCAAAAATGGACTGAGGGACCCCAAAATTGGCTGAGGAACCAAAAAATGTTTTGAGGAACCCCAAATTGGTCTGAGGAACCCAAAAAAGTGTTGAAGGCCTAAAAAATCGGCTGAGGAACCCACAAATTGCGAAACACGAAAAAAGGGCCGAAGGACCCAAAAATGGATTGAGGGACCCCAAAATGGGCTGAAAAAGCCAAAAATGGATTGAGGAACCCAAAAGTCGGCAGAGGGACACAAAAATGGACAGAGGAACACAAAAAAAGTCTGAGGGACTCCAATGTGGCTTGAGAAACAAAAAAATGGGCTGAGAAACACAAAAATGTATTGAGCACCCGAAAATGGGCTGAGGAACCTAAAAATGGGTTGAGAAACCCAAAAATAAGCTGAGAGTCCCCAAAATGGCTTGAGAAAATAAAAAAATAGGCTGAAAACTCCAAAAAATGGATTGAGGGACCAAAAAATTGACTGAGAAACCAAAAAATGGTTTGAGGAACCCCAAAATAGGCTGAGAAACCCAAAAAACGACTTAGAAATTCAAAAAAGGGGCCGAGGAACCAAAAAATGGACTGAGAGATCTGAAAATGGGATGAGAAACACAAAAAAGCTGAGCGAAACCAAAAATACGCTGCGGGACTCAAACATGGCTTGAGAAACAAAAAAAATGGGCTGAGGAAACAAACAATGGATTGAGAAACCCAAAAATGGGCTTAGGAAACCAAAAATGGATTGAGGAAACCGAAAAAGGTCTGGGGGACCCAAAAAAAGATTGGGGAACCAGAAAATAAGTCGAGGGAACCAAAACTAGATTGAAGGACCAAAAAATGGGCTGAGGAACCCAAAAATGAATTGAGGAACACAAAAACGGGCTGAAGTACCCCAAAAATGGCTTGAGAAACAAAATAAAATGGACTGAGAAAACGAAAAAAAAAGGCTGAGGGACACAAAAATGGATTGAGGAAACCAAAAATGGGCCGAGGAACCAAAGAAAAGGATTGAGGAACACAAAAATGGGCAGAGAAACACAAAAATGATCTGAGGGACCCAAAAATGGGCCGAGCGACCAAAAAATGGACGGAGGGTCCCAAAAAATGATCGAGGAACCCAGAAATGGGCTGAGGGACCCAAAAAATGGCTTGAGAAACAAAAGAAACGGGCTGAGAAAATAAAAAATGGATTGAGCGACCAGAAAAAGGGCCGAGGGGCAAAAAACGGATTGAGGGACCCAAAAATGAGCTGAGGAACCAAAAAATGGTTTGAGGAACCCCAAAATGGGCCGAGGAACCCCAAAATGGGCCGAGAAACCCAAAAATGGATTGCAGAACCAAAAAATGGCTTGAGGAACCCCAAAATGGGCCGAGAAACCCAAAAATGGATTGCGGAACCCAAAAATGGTCTGAGGAAAACAAAAATGGACTGAGGAACCTAAAAATGGGCCGAGGGACCCAAAAATGCATTGAAAAACCAGAAAAAGGGTTGAGGGGCCCAAAAATGGATTGAGGGACCAATATTAGGCGGTCAGAACACAAAATTAATTGAGAAACAAAAAAATGGGTTGAGGAAACCAAAAAATGATTTATAAATCAAAAAAAGGGGCCGAGGACACCGAAAATGGACTGAGGGACCCAAAAATGGGCTGATAAACACAAAAATGAATTGAGAAACCCAAAAATGGATTGAAAACCACCAAAACGGACTGCGGGACCCATAAATGGACTGAGGAAACCAAAAAATAAACTGAGGAACCCAAAAATGGACTGAAGAACCCAGAAATGGTCTGAGAAACTCAAAAATGGATTGAGTGACCCAAAAAATGGGCTGAGAAACCCAAAATGGATTGCGGAACCTAAAAATGCACCGAGGGACAAAAAAATGCGTTGAGGAACAAGGAAAAAGGCCGAGGGACCCAAAAATGGATTGAGGAGGCAAAAATGGGCCGTCAGACCCCAAAATGGGTTGAGAAACAAAAAAACAGGGTGAGACCCCAAAAATGGGTTGAGGCCTAAAAAACAGGCTGAGGAACCCAAAAATTAATTGAGGAACCAGAAAAAGGGCCGAGGGACACAAAAATGGATTAAGAACGTAAAAAAAATGAGCTGAAAACTCCACAAATATATTGAGGGACCCAAAAAATGGCTGAGGAACCAAAAAATGGCTTGAGGAACCCCAAAATGGGCTGAGAAACCTAAAAATGAATTGAGAAACCCAAAAATGGGCTGAGAGACCCCAAAATGGATTGAAAAACCCAAAAATGGACTGAGAGACCCCAAAATGGTCTGAGAAACCCAAACCTGGATTGAGGAACCCAAAAATAGGCTGACGTACCCAAAAATGCACTGAGGGACTCAAAAATGGATTGAGGAACCCCGAAATGAATTGAGGGAACCGAGAATGTATCGCAGAACCCAAAAATGGATTGAGGAAACCAAAAATTGGCTGAAGGACCAAAAAAGAACTGAAGAACAAAAAATGGGATGAGGGAGCTCAAAAACGGGCTGAGAAAATAAAAAATTGATTGAGGAACTCAAAAATGAGCTGAGGGAACCAAAAATAGATTGCTGAACCCAAAAATGGACTGAGGGAAGCAAAAATGGGCTGAGGGAACAAAAATGAGCTGAAGAACAAAAAATTTGGCTGAGAGAGCTCAAAATGGCTTGAGAAACCCATGAAATGCATTGAGGGCCTAAAAAATGTGCTGAGTAACCCAAAACTGGAACCCAAAAATAAATTGAGGAACCAGAAAAAAACCTGAGGGAACGAAAAATGGATTGAAGGACTCAAAAACGCGCTGAGGAACCCCGAGAATGGCTTGAGAAACAAAAAAAATGGGCAGAGAAAACTAAAAATGGATTGAGGAACCCAAAAATGGGCTGAGGCACCCAAAAATGGATAGAGGAACCAAAAAATGGGCTGAGGAAACCAAAAATGGATAGAGGAACCAAAAAGTGGGTTGAGGAACCCAAAAACGGATTGAGGAACCTAAAAAACGACTGAGGGACCCAAAAATGTATTGATGAACCAAAAATGGGCCATCAGACCCCAAAATGGCTTGAGAAACAAAAAAAGAGTGTGAGATTCCAAAAATGGGTTGAGGGCCTAAAAAATGGGCTAAGGAAACCAAAAATTAATTGAGGAACCAGAAAAAGAACCGAGGGACCCAAAAATGGATTGAGGGAAGCAAAAATGGGCTGAGAGAGCCAAAAATGGATTGAAAATCCCCAAAATAGACTGAGGGACACAAAAATAGACTGAGCGACTCTAAAATGGCTTTGGAAAAAAAAAAATGGTCTGAGAAACCCAAAAATGGATTGAGGAACCCAAAAAGTGGCTACGGAACTAAAAAATGATTTGATGACCCCAAAATGGGCTGAGGAACCTAAAAATGGATTGAGAAATCAAAAAACGAGCCGACTAACCCAAAAATGGATCGAGGCACCCAAAAATGGGCTGAGGAAGCCAAAAATGGATTGAGGAACCCAAAAATGGATTGAGGAACCCAAAAACGGGCTGAGGGACCTAAAAATAGATTGCAGTACCTAAAAATGGGCTGAGGGAAAAAAAAAAGAACTGAAGAAAAAAAATTGCGACGAGGGAGCTCAAAAATGGCCTGAGAAAATAAAAAATTGATTGAAGAACCCAAAAATGAGCTGAGGGACCCAAATTACATTGAGGAACCGAAAAAGGGGCACAGAAACCTAAAAATTAACTGAGGGATCTTAAAATGGGTTGACGGACCTCAAAATGGGCTGATGGACCCAAAAATGGACTGAGGGACTAAAACATGGATTGAGGAACCCAAGAATGGATCGAGGAACCCAAAAATGGATTGAGTAACCCAAAACATGAACTGAGGAACCGAAAAATGGATTCAGGGATTCAAAAATGAGATGAGGGACCCAAAAATGGATAAGGGACCCAAAATTGATTGAGGAAAGCAAAAATGGTCTGAGGAACCCAAAATTTGGCTGAGAGACCCAAAAATGGATTGAGGAACCCAAAAATGGTCTGAGAAACCCAAAAATGGATTGAGGAAGCCAAAATTGGGCTGACGCACCCAAAAATGCATTGAGGGACTCAAAAATGGATAGAGGAACCCAGTAAAGGACTGAGGGAAGAAGAAATGGATCGCAGAACTCAAAAATAAATTGAAGAAAGCAAAAATTGGCTGAGGGAATAAAAATGAACTGTAGATAAATAAATTGAGACGGGGGAGCTAAAAAATGGGCTGAGAAAATAAAAAATTGATTGAAGAACTCAAAAATAGGCTGAGGGACCCAAAAATGGACTGAGGGACCCAAAAATGGACTGAGAGACCCAAATTGGATTGAGGAACCCAAAAACGGGCAGAGAAACCAAAAAATAGACTGAGTGACCTAAAAATGGGTTGACGGACCTCAAAATGGGCCGATGGATCAAAAAATGGACTGAGGGACACAAAAACGGATTGAGGAACCCAGAAAGTGATTCAGGAACCCCAAAACGGGCTGAGGGACCTAAAAATGGACTGCAGAACCCAAAATGGACTGAGGGAAACAAAAATGGACTGAGGAACCCAAAAAATGGGCTGAGTAACCCAAATTGGATTGAGGAACACAAAAATGGACTGTGAAACACAAAAATGGATTGAGGAACCCAGAAATGGATTGAAGGAACCAAGAATGGATCGCAGAACCCAAAATGGATTGAGGAACCCCAAAACAGGCTGAGAGGCCTAAAAATAGATTGCCGTACTAAAAAATGGACTGAGGTGAGCAAAAATGGGCTGAGGAACCCAACATTTGGCTGAGAGACCCAAAAAATGGATTGAAGAACCCAAAAATAGTCTGAAAAAACAAAAAATGGATTGAGGAACCCAAAAATTGGCTGAGGGGCCTAAAAATAGATTGCAGAACCCAAAAATAGATTGAGGAAATCAAAAATTGGCTGAGGGACCAAAAATGAACTGAAGAACAAAAAATGGGATGAGGGAGCTCTGAAATGGCTGAGAAAACTAAAAATGTGCTGGGAAACCCAAAAATGGATTGAGGACTTCAAAAATGGATTGAGAAACCCAAAAATAGATAGAGGATCCAAAAAATGGATTGAGGAACCATAAAATGGGCGGAGAGAACAAAAAATGGATTCAAAAACCCCAAAATGGGCTGAGAAACTCAAAAATGGTCTGAGAAACCCAAAAATGGATTGAGGAACCCAAAAATTGACTGAGGGACCTAAGTTGGATTGAGGAACCCAAAAATGGGCTGAGAAAAACAAACATGGATTGAGGAACCCAAAAATGGGCTGAGGGACCGGAAAATGGATTGAAAAACTGTAAAATGGACTGAGAGACCCCAAAATGAACTGAGTAAACCAAAAACGGGCTGAGGGACCGAAAAATGGGCTGAGAAACCCAGAACTGGATAGAGGAACCAAAGAATGGGCTGAGGAACCCAAAAATGGATTGAGGAACCCAAAAATGGATTGAGGTACCAAAAATTGGCTGTCAGACCCCAAAATGGCTTGAGAAACATAAAAATATGGTGAGACCACAAAAATGGGTTGATAGGCTAAAAAATGGGCTGAGGACCCCAAAAACTAATTGAGGAACCAGAAAAAGGGCCGAGGGACCCAAAAATGGATTGAGGGAACCCAAAATGGGATGAGGGATCCAAAAATGGATTGTAAACCCCCAAAATCAGCTGCGGGACCGAAAAATAGATAGAGGAACACAACAATAGACTGAGGGACTCCAAAATGGCTTGAGAAACCAAAAAAATGGATGGGCTGAGAAACACAAAAATTAATTGAGGGACCAAAAATGGTCTGAGAAACCCAAAAGTGGATTGAGTGACAGCAAAATAGGCTGAGGAAACCAAAAATGGATAGAGGAACCAAAAAATGATCTGAGGAAACCAAAAATGGATTTATAAATCAAAAAAGGGCCGAGGACACAAAGAATGGAATGAGGGACCCAGAAATGGGCTGAGAAAGTAAAAAAAAATGGGCTGAATACCCCAAAAATGGATTGAGGGACCCCAAAATTGGCTGAGAAACCAAGAAATGTTTTCATAAACCCCAAATTGGTCTGAAGCACCCAGAAATGGACTGAAAACCTCCAAAACGGACTGCTGGACCCCAAAACGGACTGAGGAAACCAAAACCAAACTGAGGAACCCAGAAATGGTCTGAGAAACCCAAAAATGGATTGAGTGACCCAAAAAATGGGCTGAGAAACCCAACAATGGATAGAGGAACCGAAAAAATGGGCTGAAGAACCCAAAAATGGATTGCGGAACCTAAAAATGCGCCGAGGGATCAAAAAATGCGTTGAGAAACCAGAAAAAAGGCCGAGGGACCCAAAAATGGATTGAGGGACCAAAAATCGGCT
This sequence comes from Dromococcyx pavoninus, assembly GCA_033558185.1. Lineage (NCBI taxonomy): Eukaryota > Metazoa > Chordata > Aves > Cuculiformes > Neomorphidae > Dromococcyx > Dromococcyx pavoninus. The sequence continues at coordinate 226,533 of JAUMJL010001030.1, forward strand.
GGCAGACGCCAAAATGGGTTGAGAAACAAAAAAATAGGGTGAGACCCGAAAAATGGGTTGAGGCCTAAAAAATGGGATGAGGAAGCCATAAATTAATTGAGGAACCAGAAAAAGGGCCGAGGGACCCAAAAATTGCTTGAGAAAGTAAAAAAATGGGCTGAAAACTCCAAAAATGTATTGAGGGACCCAAAAATTGACTGAGGAACCAAAAAATGGATTTAGAAATCCAAAAAAGGGGCCGAGGAACCCCAAAAATGGTCAGAGAGCCAAAAATGGGCTGAGAAACACAAAAAAAAGATGGGTGAAACCAAAAATAGGCTGAGGGACTCCAACATGGCTTGAGAAACAAAAACAAATGGGCTGAGAAACACAAAAATGGATTGAGGAACCGGAAAATGGGCTGAGGAACCCCAAAATGGATTGAGGAACCCAAAAACGGGCTGAGAGACCACAAAACGGGTTGAGAAATTAAAAAAATGGGCTGAAAATTCTAAAAATGGATTGAGAGACCCAAAAATGGATTGAGGAACCAAAAAAATGGGCGGAGAAATAAAAAAAATGCTGAGGAAACAAAAAATGGGCAGAGAAACGCAAAAATGGATTGAGGAACCCAAAAATGGATTGAGGAACCCAAAAACGGGCTGAGGGACCTAAAAATAGATTGCAGTACCTAAAAATGGGCTGAGGGAAAAAAAAAGAACTGAAGAAAAAAAATTGCGACGAGGGAGCTCAGAAATGGCCTGAGAAAATAAAAAATTGATTGAAGAACCCAAAAATGAGCTGAGGGACCCAAATTACATTGAGGAACCGAAAAAGGGGCACAGAAACCTAAAAATGAACTGAGGGACCTTAAAATGGGTTGACGGACCTCAAAATGGGCTGATGGACCCAAAAATGGACTGAGGGACTAAAAAATGGATTGAGGAAGCCAAGAATGGATTGAGGAACCCAAGAATGGATCGAGGAAACCAAAAATGGATTGAGTAACCCAAAACATGAACTGAGGAACCGAAAAATGGATTCAGGGATTCAAAAATGAGATGAAGGACCCAAAAATGGATCGAAGGACCCAAAATTGATTGAGGAAAGCAAAAATGGTCTGAGGAACCCAAAATTTGGCTGAGAGACCCAAAAATGGATTGAGGAACCCAAAAATGGTCTGAGAAACCCAAAAATGGATTGAGGAAGCCAAAATTGGGCTGACGCACCCAAAAATGCATTGAGGGACTCAAAAATGGATAGAGGAACCCAGTAAAGGACTGAGGGAAGAAGAATGGATGGCAGAACTCAAAAATAAATTGAAGAAAGCAAAAATTGGCTGAGGGAACAAAAATGAACTGTAGATAAATAAATTGAGACGGGGGAGCTAAAAAATGGGCTGAGAAAATAAAAAATTGATTGAAGAACTCAAAAATAGGCTGAGGGACCAAAAAATAGACTGAGGGACCCAAAAATGGACTGAGGGACCCAAAAATGGACTGAGGGACCCAAAAATGGACTGAGAGACCCAAATCGGATTGAGCAACCCAAAAACGGGCAGAGAAACCAAAAAATGGACTGAGGGACCTAAAAATGGGTTGACAGACCTCAAAATGGGCCGATGGATCAAAAAATGGACTGAGGGACACAAAAACGGATTGAGGAACCCAGAAAGTGATTCAGAAACCCAAAAACGGGTTGAGGGACCTAAAAATGGATTGCAGAACCCAAAATGGACTGAGGGAAACAAAAATGGACTGAGGAACCCAAAAAATGGGCTGAGTAACCCAAATTGGATTGAGGAACACAAAAATGGACTGTGAAACACAAAAATGGATTGAGGAATCCAGAAATGGATTGAAGGAACCGAGAATGGATCGCAGAACCCAAAAATGGATTGAAGAACCCAAAAACGGGCTGAGGGACCAAGAATGAACTGAAGAACAAAAAATGGGATGAGGGAGCTCTGAAATGGCTGAGAAAACTAAAAATGTGCTGGGAAACCGAAAAATGGATTGAGGACTTCAAAAATGGATTGAGAAACCCAAAAATAGATTGAGGAACCAAAAAATGGATTGAGGAACCATAAAATGGGCGGAGAGAACAAAAAATGGATTCAAAAACCCAAAAATGGGCTGAGAAATTCAAAAATGGTCTGAGAAACCCAAAAATGGATTGAGGAACCCAAAAATTGACTGAGGGACCTAAGTTGGATTGAGGAACCCAAAAATGGGCTGAGAAACCCAAAAATTGATTGAGGAACCCAAAAATGGATTGATGTACCAAAAATTGGCTGTCAGACCCCAAAATGGCTTGAGAAACATAAAAATATGGTGAGACCACAAAAATGGGTTGATAGGCTAAAAAAATGGGCTGAGGAGCCCAAAAACTAATTGAGGAACCAGAAAAAGGGCCGAGGGACCCAAAAATGGATTGAGGGAACCCAAAATGGGATGAGGGATCCAAAAATGGATTGTAAACCCCCAAAATCAGCTGCGGGACCGAAAAATAGATAGAGGAACACAACAATAGACTGAGGGACTCCAAAATGGCTTGAGAAACCAAAAAAATGGATGGGCTGAGAAACACAAAAATTAATTGAGGGACCAAAAATGGTCTGAGAAACCCAAAAGTGGATTGAGTGACAGCAAAATAGGCTGAGGAAACCAAAAATGGATAGAGGAACCAAAAAATGATCTGAGGAAACCAAAAATGGATTTATAAATCAAAAAAGGGCCGAGGACACAAAGAATGGAATGAGGGACCCAGAAATGGGCTGAGAAAGTAAAAAAAAATGGGCTGAATACCCCAAAAATGGATTGAGGGACCCCAAAATTGGCTGAGAAACCAAGAAATGTTTTCATAAACCCCAAATTGGTCTGAAGCACCCAGAAATGGACTGAAAACCTCCAAAACGGACTGCTGGACCCCAAAACGGACTGAGGAAACCAAAACCAAACTGAGGAACCCAGAAATGGTCTGAGAAACCCAAAAATGGATTGAGTGACCCAAAAAATGGGCTGAGAAACCCAACAATGGATAGAGGAACCGAAAAAATGGCTGAAGAACCCAAAAATGGATTGCGGAACCTAAAAATGCGCCGAGGGATCAAAAAATGCGTTGAGAAACCAGAAAAAAGGCCGAGGGACCCAAAAATGGATTGAGGGACCAAAAATCGGCTGGCAGACGCCAAAATGGGTTGAGAAACAAAAAAATAGGGTGAGACCCGAAAAATGGGTTGAGGCCTAAAAAATGGGATGAGGAAGCCATAAATTAATTGAGGAACCAGAAAAAGGGCCGAGGGACCCAAAAATTGCTTGAGAAAGTAAAAAAATGGGCTGAAAACTCCAAAAATGTATTGAGGGACCCAAAAATTGACTGAGGAACCAAAAAATGGATTTAGAAATCCAAAAAAGGGGCCGAGGAACCCCAAAAATGGTCAGAGAGCCAAAAATGGGCTGAGAAACACAAAAAAAAGATGGGTGAAACCAAAAATAGGCTGAGGGACTCCAACATGGCTTGAGAAACAAAAACAAATGGGCTGAGAAACACAAAAATGGATTGAGGAACCGGAAAATGGGCTGAGGAACCCCAAAATGGATTGAGGAACCCAAAAACGGGCTGAGAGACCACAAAACGGGTTGAGAAATTAAAAAAATGGGCTGAAAATTCTAAAAATGGATTGAGAGACCCAAAAATGGATTGAGGAACCAAAAAAATGGGCGGAGAAATAAAAAAAATGCTGAGGAAACAAAAAATGGGCAGAGAAACGCAAAAATGGATTGAGGAACCCAAAAATGGATTGAGGAACCCAAAAACGGGCTGAGGGACCTAAAAATAGATTGCAGTACCTAAAAATGGGCTGAGGGAAAAAAAAAGAACTGAAGAAAAAAAATTGCGACGAGGGAGCTCAGAAATGGCCTGAGAAAATAAAAAATTGATTGAAGAACCCAAAAATGAGCTGAGGGACCCAAATTACATTGAGGAACCGAAAAAGGGGCACAGAAACCTAAAAATGAACTGAGGGACCTTAAAATGGGTTGACGGACCTCAAAATGGGCTGATGGACCCAAAAATGGACTGAGGGACTAAAAAATGGATTGAGGAAGCCAAGAATGGATTGAGGAACCCAAGAATGGATCGAGGAAACCAAAAATGGATTGAGTAACCCAAAACATGAACTGAGGAACCGAAAAATGGATTCAGGGATTCAAAAATGAGATGAAGGACCCAAAAATGGATCGAAGGACCCAAAATTGATTGAGGAAAGCAAAAATGGTCTGAGGAACCCAAAAATTGGCTGAGAGACCCAAAAATGGGCTGAGGGGCCAAAAAATGGGCTGAGGAACCCAAAAATGGGCTGAGGGGCCAAAAAATGGGCTGTGGAACCCAGAAATGGGCTGAGGAACCCAAAAATGGGCTGAGGGGCCAAAAAATGGGCTGAGGAACCCAAAAATGGGCTGAGGAACCCAAGAAGGGGCTGAGGGGCCAAAAAATGGTCTGAGGGGCCAAAAAATGGGCTGAGGAACCCAAAAATGGGCTGAGGAACCCAAAAATGGGCTGAGGGGCCAAAAAATGGGCTGAGGAACCCAGAAATGGGCTGAGGAACCCAAAAATGGGCTGAGGGGCCATAAAATGGGCTGAGGAAACCAAAAATGGGCTGAGGGGTCAAAAAATGGGCTGAGGAATCCAAAAATGGGCTGAGGAACCCAAAAATGGGCTGAGGGGCCAAAAAATGGGCTGAGGGGCCAAAAAATGGGCTGAGGAACCCAAAAATGGTCTGAGGAACCCAAAAATGGGCTGAGGGGCCAAAAAATGGGCTGAGGAACCCAAAAATGGGCTGAGGGGCCAAAAAATGGGCTGAGGAACCCAAAAATGGGCTGAGGAACCCAAAAATGGACTGAGGGGCCAAAAAATGGGCTGAGGAATCCAAAAATGGGCTGAGGAACCCAAAAATGGGCTGAGAGGCCAAAAAATGGTCTGAGGGGCCAAAAAATGGGCTGAGGAACCCAAAAATGGTCTGAGGAACCCAAAAATGGGCTGAGGGGCCAAAAAATGGGCTGAGGAACCCAAAAATGGGCTGAAGGGCCAAAAAATGGGCTGAGGAACCCAAAAATGGGCTGAGGAACCCAAAAATGGGCTGAGGGGCCAAAAAATGGGCTGAGGAATCCAAAAATGGTCTGAGGAACCCAAAAATGGGCTGAGGGGCCAAAAAATGGGCTGAGGAACCCAAAAATGGGCTGAGGAACCCAAAAATGGGCTGAAGGGCCAAAAAATGGGCTGAGGAACCCAAAAATGGGCTGAGGAACCCAAAAATGGGCTGAAGAACCAAAAAATGGGCTGAGGGGCCAAAAAATGGGCTGAGGAACCCAAAAATGGGCTGAGGAACCCAAAAATGGGCTGAGGGGCCAAAAATGGGCTGAGGGGCTCAAAACATGGGCTGAGGAACCCAAAAATGGGCTGAGGAACCCAAAAATGCGCTGAGGGGCCAAAAAATGGGCTGAGGAACCCAAAAATGGGCTGAGGGGCCAAAAAATGGGCTGTGGAACCCAGAAATGGGCTGAGGAACCCAAAAATGGGCTGAGGGGCCAAAAAATGGGCTGAGGAACCCGAAAAAGGGGTGAGGAAACCAAAAATGGGCTGAGGGGCCAAAAAATGGGCTGAGGAACCCAAAAATGGGCTGAGGAACCCAAAAATGGGCTGAGGGGCCAAAAAATGGGCTGAGGAACCCAAAAATGGTCTGAGGAACCCAAAAATGGGCTGAGGGGCCAAAAAATGGGCTGAGGAACCCAAAAATGGGCTGAGGAACCCAAAAATGGGCTGAAGAATCCAAAAATGGGCTGAGGAACCCAAAAATGGGCTGAGGGGACAAAAAATGGGCTGAAGAACCAAAAATGGGCTGAGGAACCCAAAAATGGGCTGAGGGGCCAAAAAATGGGCTGTGGAACCCAGAAATGGGCTGAGGAACCCAAAAATGGGCTGAGGGGCCAAAAAATGGGCTGAGGAACCCGAAAAAGGGGTGAGGAAACCAAAAATGGGCTGAGGGGCCAAAAAATGGGCTGAGGAACCCAAAAATGGGCTGAGGAACCCAAAAATGGGCTGAGGGGTCAAAAAATGGGCTGAGGAACCCAAAAATGGGCTGAGGAAACCAAAAATGGGCTGAGGAACCAAAAAATGGGCTGAGGAGCCAAAAAATGGGCTGAGGAACCCAAAAATGGTCTGAGGAACCCAAAAATGGGCTGAGGGGCCAAAAAATGGGCTGAGGAAACCAAAAATGGGCTGAGGAACCCAAAAATGGGCTGAAGGGCCAATAAATGGGCTGAGGAACCCAAAAATGGGCTGAGGAACCCAAAAATGGGCTGAGGGGACAAAAAATGGGCTGAGGAATCCAAAAATGGTCTGAGGAACCCAAAAATGGGCTGAGGGGCCAAAAAATGGGCTGAGGAACCCAAAAATGGGCTGAGGAACCCCAAAATGGGCTGAGGGGCCAAAAATGGGCTGAGGTACCCAACAATGGGCTGAGGGGCCAAAAAATGGG